>VZRQ01018916.1:459978-578717 GCA_013397975.1 Machaerirhynchus nigripectus | reverse complement strand
TTTTTGCGAGGCATATGCTATTAAAAATGTATTATTGTATTTCAGGTTACATTGTGTTGGAGTCCGAGGCATGCCTCTGGACTCCAACAACATTGAAAGTTCTAGTAATGAGCTGGGCATTTTTTTGTTTAAATATCTTTGTTTGGCATGCTGAAAAGACCAGAGTTAGCAATTTTTACTTTCAATAGAGAAACATTAGATCTTCCCGAGGGATAGAAAGAAAACAGTTCTGCACAATGAGGATGTGAAACACTGGAATATTTATCTAGAAAAGTTGATGATTTACCATTGTTGTACATACTTGAAACTTTCTTGGTCACAGCCTTGAGCAACTTGGTTAAACTGAAAGCTAGCCCTGATCTTGGAGGTCCACCTAGATGGCCTAAATTCCTTCTGACCTAAATTATTGTAGGATTCTTTAAGAAACTTAGAGGACAGAGACAGCTCTTGTTTTGGAGATACAGAATCATGACTTAGTTTCCTGCTAATAACTCTGCTTTGTAATTTTTTTTCCTCAATATCTGCATCATGGACTGCATAAATAAAGGAGAAGCCCTGTAAAGACTTGTGTTGTTTTTCACATACAGTTTTATGAGAAATAATCATGGCCTCCACAATAACAAGAGCAGCTCCCTGGTGACCACAGACCTGGCCCAGCATCCCAAGTATGTGTGTCCATACTGGGGAGGTCTGTGAGAGGGAGCATGCCTTTCCTTACCTTGCTGATCTATGTCCCTACTCACTGGATAGGGATTGCCACCAAAGCATTTTCTACTTGCTGTTTCTCGACTACGTCCTTCAATTCTATTTACAAATAAACATTCTTGCTACAAAGGGCAATGTTACATACCAAATGGAGGCACAGAGATTTTTTTCCATGTACGGGAGAAGTCGTAAAGTTTCAATGCCCATGTGTTCGACCTTCAGCTGAAAAGATAATATAATAATAGTGATTGAATGTTCAGCCTGTTTAAATTAGTGACAGCAATGAGAGATGTGCATTAGCCCACAATTGGCTTGACGGTACACAGCAGAATATTCTCCACTTACAGGTTCTCTTTCATCTGACATGATTGCTTTCCCTTTCTATTCTGCAAGGCCTCAGCTCCTGACCTGCTGGGTTTCGAATTAGTCCCCATTAGTCTATTCTTTTCAGAATGACAACCTCTTTAAAACAGGCCCCTTTTATAGAGATTTTAAAGGTTTTCTGTGGCTTTCACTGGAGCCTGACAATTACTAAACCATCAGTAAATGAGCCCTCTTCCTCTTAATGTCATTGTGGCATTTTCAGGGTATTGCCTTCCATCCAAGGTCTTTCAGGAATGGCTTCTCTCGCTCCTTTCCTCCCCAGACGCCCTGCCCAAACCCCTTCAGCCATACCAAGCATTCCTCTCCACTCTCAACATAATAATATTTTCAGTGCAAATGCTTCCCAGGCCTTCATACACACACCAGGATGTCTCCTCTCACCTCTGATACCGTTGTGGCGAGGAATCTTTAGCAGTAAGTCAAAAAGTGCAATGTAGATATATGTTGTTACATGGGGTTTTATAGCAATAAGACCATAAACACCAAATAAAATGCTATTGGTAAGGCAGGGATTGAGTAAAAGCTGAGTTCTCATCATGTGAGCTGGCCATTTTTAGCTTGGTTTCTGCTGCACTTTCCTGTTTATTAAATCTTTTCTTTATTTTGCTTGTGTTCTTAGTATTTTTCATTATTTTACATGTATTTTGGGAACATTTTCCCTGAGTAATCTATGCAAATGGCTTTCAGGATTACTTTCAAGCTTCTTATGAAACATTTTCAAGGTCTTATCAATACTTCTGATTTTCTGTTTTCTTTTTTTCTCCCCATTTGATGTCAATAAAATAATTTCATACAGCTTATCTCTTTACAGGTTCATCTTCCATCTGTGTTCAGGCTTTCTCTTAATGTTGCAGTTGGATCCTGATTTTTATAGTTCCATAGAACAACCCAGGTTCTTCTGCCTTCTTCATTTCCCTTTGTAGGGGAACTGCTGTTCTTGTGCTTCCAGGAGGTTGTTGAATCATTTTGCAGAATGGGAACATGTGGTGCTGCCAGAAAGTAGGAGGTCAGGAAGCTTCTTGCTGACATGAAATTAATTTCCCTTCCTGATTCATATCCATGTAGTTTAGTCAAAAATGTGCCTGTAGAAGGACTTGGGGAGTTAGTCTTCATGTATACTTGTGTAGAGCAATGAGTGCAGGTAATCTTTCATGGAAAGGAAACAGAATGCAAACAGAAGGAAAAATGCTTATTTCTTCCAAAACAACATGGGAAATTTCTGATTTTGTAGGTCACCCTTGAGTTTTCATGGGATATTTGACAAGAAGGGAGGTAATAGCTCTTGGCCCTCTATTAGGCTTTGGGAGAAATGCACATGGTGAGTGTCAGGAAGGCGCAGCTTAACAATTGAAGCTTTACTAATGAATGACTTGAAATCTTGATCTATTCATTCTCTTTTTTCTATCTTGGATTAAATTTTGATGATAAGATTAAATAAGCAAAACCTCAGAGGAATGTTGTGAATAATTATTAGGGACTGTTGATTGAACACTGGCTATTTACTATGTGGACTGATATATGGACAAGCACTTTTTTCACATTAACAGTAGAAGTAAATGAACAACCCAGAGGAGAAATCTGTGGTAATTTTCATGTATCAATAAATAGGAACAATGGATTACCAGAAAATCTTGAATGCATTTCTCCAGAACTGCTAATGAAAAAGCAAAGGGTTTATCTGGAGTGAAAATCTTTAATTTTAGAAAGATTAATTTTCTATTTTAGAATCAATGACTCTTTTTACTGCTGGTGGGCTGAGAGATGTTATTCAGTTTATTTATTCACTATGACTGATGGAGAAAGAGAAGACAGATACCAAAATAGTCTTTTTTATCATAACCAATACGAATTTTTCCAACGAATCTGTCAGATAGGATTGTATTTTGTAGAAAATTCTGTCTTAGCATTTCCAGGGAACAAATTTCCTATTCAAGGGGAGTGGGGGGAAATACACAGGTGCTTTAATTTTACTACCAAAAAATAGAAAATTATTGTATCGATTAAAACAAAGAGAAATTTCTTTTTCTGCCAGTTACAATGACATTTTTATGGTTTATTTGTTTCCACTGAGGATGGTGACCCTTTGTTAAAATAGAGTGTGATAGGCTATTATCTTTTTGTCCTGTAAGGCATATTTATACCTTTCCAGCAGACTGTTCTTCTGATTCAGAAGAATTTGTACTGAATCATCATTTGAACTCCAATTTCATGCTAGTGCAAGGTACAAGGTGCATCTTGTAAGCACTGGTGCATCTCTGGAACATTGCCACAGCAGAACCACATGTTTTCTGATTTTGGCATGTGCTTGAAAAACATTCTCATTTGGAGGGACAAAATGTTTCATTATTTAGATCACAGGCATCAGATCAGTGAAAGCTCCAGAATTACTCTGCTTAATCAACTAATTATGTTGCCAGCTGTAGGCTAAACTAGCACCCTTCATGAGTGACGTTAGAAAGCAAAAGGACATTGTTAGGAATTCCTTCAAAAATCATGTTTCTGAGAGCGGAAGAATTATTAATTTGATCATTAGATAGATAACAGTATGTTTGCAATTGCAGTTTTGATGGAGTGTTGTATAGAGAAATCTTTGGATATGTCCCTTTGGTATCTCTGGAAGTTCTACAGAACCCTATGAAAAAATAATTCTTCTCTGTAATTAAAATCTATGTATCATTTTTTAAGGCGTTTTAAGTCTCAACTCTAAGAAGAAAAAAAGTGGATAGATCTCATTAGAAGCAATTCATCTTCCTCTGCATCCTCTTTGTAAAATAATCTTGTTACCCCCTTTCTCCTAATTTTTAACATGGCAACTGTTTGGTAATAGGATCCAATTCCTAAATAATTTTATATGGCTCATCCCATCTGTGCTATGCTGTCCTCAGTACTTCAAGACAGAAAACATACTTCATGATAACAGCTCAAGTGGGAGACTGCTATGAAAAGATTAAGAACAAGTTTCTATTTGCAGTTGTAATGGAAACTGCAATAAAAATTGCTTACAGAAATTGCCTGTAGAGTACTTTGCAGTTGCACTTCTGTATACCATTGATGGATTGAATTCATTGTGATGAATATTTAGTGCTTTGAAATCCAATTGCAAGATGGCTCAGACACTTAGGTGAAGCACCTGAGGGACTCCAAGGCTTTTTGTTTCTGCTGATGTGCTTGCTAACATGTCTACACCAGCCACTACTGTGGTCCCAAGGGAGAGAGGTCTGCATGGTGAAATGCCATCTGATGTCCACACTGAATGCATTCCATGAGTGTTTACTTTGGACTAATTCTTATCTGGTTGTGAAATGCCCAGGACTGGGCACAGTGTGTTAGAGAGGGTGCAGTAGTGGTGAATTTGCTGTTTTGCATACAGCCTGAGCTGCCTTCCATGCTGACACGTAATCCAGGAAAATAGTAGCAGAAAATAGGTGTAGTGGTATTAGTAAGGCTTATCCTTACAGTATCTATGTCTCTTTTAATAATTTTTTCTAAGTCTGCTAAATGTCAAGATGTCAAATCATATACAGTGCAGTTCACACTATTGGCATGTTTCTTGGCCAAGCCATCTGAGCTGAAATTCCAGTCTCAATGAGAATTTTGCACTGTGGTCAGGGCAAAAAGTTAATTTTTGGCATATTATTCTCCTTTTTCTGCTTGCATTTGCATTTAAACTAAGATAAAAAATAGGAGTGCAAACTGCAATAGGTCTTGTACAGTGATTTTCTTACCGGATTTCAGGTCATCCCTAACTGACAGCATTTTAGGGTGTTTTGTTTGGTTTTAAATAAACATAAAGCAGGTCAAATAAATCAGACAGAATGCTTCAGCAAGGGATTTAGCTTTTAGCTCAGCTCTTTTAAAGAGAAGAAGTCTAAATTTTTCCTTTTGGAAAAATTGAGCAAAATACAGTCGGGAAGGTAAAAATTATTTATCAAACAAATTCTTAATGTGTAAATAATTTAAATGTCACTTATGAAAATGTGTATTAGTTTTCTCTTTCTTTAGTCTCCAGTTGTTGTTATAATTGGCAGCTGTCACAATTGGTTTAGCCTTTGTTGGAGGCTGTCATAACTACAGGCTTAAAACTAATTTTAAATAAATTAGTCACATTTGGCTTGTTCTTCAGCAGTTCAAAACATTAGTATCTAAATGTATTGAGAATTAAATAAGAGAATACGTTTGCAAAGGCTAAGGTGGCTTCCGAAGGACACTGAAAATCTTCCAGTAAGGCTGAATTTAAACAGTTTTGGTCTAACTCAAAATATTTGAATGTTTCTCTTTATCTGCTCACATCTTCTCCAGTTGGTAAATACCAAAGGAAATGCGTTGGAAAAGGCTGCAAAGGTGGAACTGAACACCAAGTGTCTGAATTATGCTAAGAGGTAAGCAGGTATAAAGGTTGGGTATTAAATAATTCAGTATTACTGAATTAGGCGTTCCTAGTCAGAGACAGTCAGACAACAAGACAATTTTTCTGTTTGAAAAATAAGCACCCAAAGCACCCTGGGGAATCCCTGCATTACACTTGGGATCATAAAGCAAGTTGACAGTGGCCAAGTCACACAGTCATTCCTACGACATTCACTGAGAAATGTCACGGGCTCCACAAAAAGAAAACATGAAATATCTTGCTGAAGGAGATTTGGATGCCTCTCTGGTTAGGTGATAGCAAAGCGCAGTTCAGGTCCCCTTCAATTTCCATTTTGCATGCAGGGGTTTATGGGAGAATGTAAAATTTTGTCCAAAAGCAAGGTAGGCAGCTGGGTCCTATTCTGAGGCTTTATTACAGCGATCTTAATTTGTAAAACAGAGATAATAATCTCCAGTATAAATCTTGGTTTTGTTTGCTTTGAAATGAAAGGTGAACATTATCTTTGGGTTCAGAGCGAAGGATCAGACTTCACAGCATTTCTGCTAGCACTCAGCAACTGCAGGATCAGGTTGTCCCAAGGATTGACCATCTGCCTGGTAAGAGCTAAAATACAAATTACCACCATTCCCTAAAGAGAACAACTTTCCAAGACCTTGACCAAATAGCACCATAAATTTTTTGGTTATCTGTTTCGGCATGTGTGAGTTTTCTTTTGGGGAGGAAAATAGTGGGGAAAAAGACAAAAGCAAGAGTTTTTTTAAACAGTGATGTCAGCTTAGTAGTCCTCCCCAGAGAGAACTCTTTTTGCTTTACATATGAATGACTCTAATCACCTCTGGGATGGCTTCTTAATGCATATTTCTATTTTGCATCAGGAAGGGAAAAACGTATAAATAAAACTCCCAAAGGTGGAGAAAGACTTATCATTTGAACTATATAATGAAGGAAGGGGCACTGGGAACAAGGAAGAAAAAAATGCACCAAAAAGAATATTAAATCAGAGATGATGACATGATAAAAGCATAAAACTTGTAGGTTTTATTATTCATCACTTACTGTTATGGAAATGTATGCAGTGGCTCCAGTATGATGCATGCAAATCCTCGACCCATTCTTCTGACATTCACTGTCTGCCTGATTTTCATTAACCCCACCTTTTTAGGTCAGCTTGAAGTGTTTCTATAGTCATATTTAAACTAAAGAACAGAGTATGAGACAGAAGTGCTCCTACTGTAATGTAGCATGATGGTAGCTGTTACCAGAAACCATGGATGCAGGAACTGAGATCTGCTGATGTGTGTCCAAGTCTCCTGGTGATAAGGTGAGAAGATATGAAACTGGTGCCATGGGTAATCAGCTTGTAATTAATTTATTTGGTATATTGTCTCCCAGTTCCCTAGTCACATAGCTCCTTGCTCTTGGAGGGCTGTAGTGGAAAGGTAGCTGGGAAGTGCCATCAGCTTCCATCTCTACAAATTTTCTGAATGTCTCTGTTAGAAGGACAGGCCTCCTTCCACCGCTTTATTTAATGAAGTGGGGAGTTTAACTGATCAGCTCCAGGGGCGTTACCCAGAAGCAGTATTCACAGCCATGTCTGTTGAGGTCCTAGCAATGTGGTTTTTTTCTGAATTCAGGCATTTTGGATTCCTATATGGTTAAAGCTTATGCTTGATTTTGAACAGAATTCACATTCATGCCTCTGTGCTGAAATGCCTTATTGACTCCGTACAATGGAAAGGGTCACTGGATCAGTGTGAATCACAGTACCACAATGATGAACCTCCCTAGAAGAATTTATCCTAGAGCTTATTCTATCATGCCCCAAATTTCAGAAATTTGCTCCCACCCCGAATTAGGATAAAAACCATTTTGAGACTCTTCACAAAGCTGAAAATTCTGCAAATGTTGCTCTGATTAACCACATCCTTTTGATGATCTATAGATTACTGAAAGGTCATATTGATAAAGTTGATAGCAATTTCATGACAAATGTCTTGATTTTGCACAGATTCCTACAGACTGCTTCATCTGAGAGCCAGAAACTTGTTGTAAATATTAAAATTGGTGCTAAAAAGGTAGTTTAGTTAAAACTGATTTTTTTTTTGTAAATTACATGCTAATTTTTGGTGCTAAAGAGTGACATACTACTAGTGCTAGAAAGCTCAGCAGTCTGATGTGTGCCTGAAATACTTATTATTAATTTATGAATACAGAAATTATATAGGCATTTGTTTCTGTAAAAATGCTTGTGAGAATATAATATACCAGAATTTTTTATTTTTTCCATCAGTGAGAAATAAGACAGAATGTGGAAGAATAGAATAATATAATCAGGAAAAAATTATAATCATAATGTATTGCGGTGTGTGGAAACAGAGGTTTGGTGCCTTACAGCTATCCACGTGTGGCTGTAAGCCAGGGAAAAGTGAGAGAAGCTGAAGAATCTGTGATGTCCTCCATAGGCTGCAGTGTGACTGTCTGCTCCACCATGGTCCTCTATGGGCTGCAGGAGAATCCCTGCTCGGGTGCTTGGGGCACCTCCTCCCATTCCATCTCAGCCTGGATTCAGCAGGACTGATTCTCTTGCCTTTAGATGTGCATACACAGAATGAAACTGAGACAGGAATGCTCCACTTTACTGTCAACATCTCTCAGAAACAGCTTTAGGAGCCTGTGAATACCAGCTAATGCCTCAGTCCCTGTGAGAAATGTTATATATAACTTAGCATTTAGAGCACTGGATGAGTGGAGTGGAAAAATTGTAATTTTCATTTGGAGGAAAAAAATCAAAGAGCCAAAATCCTTTCAAGAATGTTTCTGGTTGTCTGCACATATGATTAGCTAATGAGTCTGTGGAGCAATATATTAAAACAGGAAATGCACTGCATAACACTGTGCATCTGTAAGTGGCATGAGCAAGAAAATACTACAGTTAGCACTGACACAGCGACACATAAACACATAGCATAGGTCACTAGACCCATTTTAGGAATAATAAGCTACCTATATGGACCTTGCCTTTCTTCTTCTTTTTTTTTTTTTTTTCTTATTTTCCTCAAAGAGTCAGAATATGGTTCATAAATTCAGCACCTACATCCAAAATTCTTGGTGTTCCTCATAAAACCTCTGGACTGTTTCTGAGTTTCCAGAACTAGTCAGGTTCGTTGGCCATTATTAGGACACTTGGCTGATCAAAAGCAGACTGGAATTTCAGTGCTAGATCCATTGATGATTTTGCATTTTATGTAATGGGTATTTAACTTTACATCCATAAATGAAGATTTTTGCCTTGATCTTGGAGCAAAACTACCTGAAGACTATTCAGGTTTGAGAACCTTGAATGAAAGGATTCGCCTCCTCATAGCACTTCACATATTTTGCAGTCCCTGGGGAGTGGTAAAATTTGGAAGTCAGTCAACACTGCCTGCTGGTTAGGCTTTTGTAGCTCTTGCCAGCCTTCACAGATACCAACATTTAGCTGTCATCACCCTTCACACAGAACAGGTGACTGCTGAGGGTTGCCAATGCCCCTGCAGGGAGTGAGTCCCTGTCACACTGCACAAACAACCTGACTAAACCTGCATTTGAAAGAATCACTAAGATCTGGATGAGAAGGTGGGATCACTGATGTGCTTTTTCTTTGTCTCAAACACACAAGCATTTTACTTCGTTTCAAAATAATACATTCTGAATGTCTTTGCTTTGCCTTAGGTATAAATAATTAACTTAAGAGATATTTTACCTCTTACCTCTAGCTGTTTTCTGATACACAAAATCATTCCAAATGTCATGAGAAATTATTGGAAGAACAACATTTAGATCACAGAAAAATTTAAAACAATTAGGACCTGACAATTAGGCATTTTTACTTCCTAAACTAGGAAAATACATTTTAACTAGGAAATATATTTTAAGGAGAACAGTCTTTCCAAATGCACATGAAATTGAACGCGAAAAAATTTTGGTTTTGCCATGCACCATGTGGGATCAACTTCGTGCTGTCCTCTGTGCAGGTGCAAAAATATGAGTCATGAAGGCAGTTCACTGACAGCCACACTCAGACTCTCACGCTGGCAGTGTAAGAACAAGGGGAATGAAATCTGAATTGTAAGGCAAAGCTAGCCCGAGATGCCTATTGTGAGCAAAGAATATAAACACCTTGGTTTAAACAAAACTGGTTCTGTGAGTTTGCGAACGTAACAGCAATATAACTGAGACCATCTGCCATTTTGGCTTCAGACAGCGGTGCAGGCCATCACAAAAATGGAAATCTGTCTCCTGAAAAAGCCAACTTGTTGAACAATATAGCAAGGTGTCCTTTGAAACTGGTAATATGACTGACATTCCCATTAAGAGTCTTGAAGAAAGAGAATGAATTTGAATAAAACTGGACAGTGATTTCCTGACCACCTGTATTGCTCCAAAGTTTCATAATGCTAAGGACCCTATTTCTCCATCATGTACCTTTAGCAAAACAAGACAAGTCAAAGCATACAGTATTTCATTGGAATATTAAATATGCGTGCAGTCTCCACTCTAAAATGGGTTGTGATATCTGTGCTGGTAGGGTTGTCAGCCTTGCTGGTTTTGTCAGACTAAAGGACAAATCTCCTATTGTTCCCTGGCAAAGCCTTTTAGAAACTCGGCTTTTCAGTAGTGGTGAGAGTTGTCCAGCTACCTTTAGAATCTTGTGGTATTTTCAGGTGGATTGGCTGAATCTGCCTATCTCTGAAACTGAGAAGTAATGTGATTTGCTTACAGTTTTCATCAGATTTAAGGAGAAAGTTATACCTTTATTCCATCTTGGAATCTCTTCTAGGCTCCAGTCTTGGAGGCTTTGGCTTTTTACTCTGAGATTATTTAAAGAGAACTATTTTTGCCTCTGAAACTGATCCTTGGCAACATTTAACAGTGCCTCAGTACCTGTGTAACTTCCGCTGCTACCAGAAAAAACATTCTTGCAGATGGAGACTACGGTTACAAAAAGATCCTCTGCTTTTGTGCTTGAAGTGTCCACAGACATTCATGGAATCTTAGAATGGTTTTAGTTGGAAGGGGCCTTGGAGATATCTGCTCCAGCAGGTTCCAACCTTCCACCAGACTGGATTGCCCAGAGCCCCATCCAGCCTAGCCTTGGACACTTCCAGGGGTGGATTTCTCTTTCGTAGAGCATAACCGCCAACATGTTAGGCTAGTGGGTTTGGTCATCAAGCACACCAAAAAAGCTCCTGGCAAAGTTCTGAAAAATTTGTCTTTGTCAGTTACTCAAAAATGGCTTCTTAGCAAAAGGAAATACAACACAATGGGGTCTTTATATTTAAATCTCATATTCAGCTAAGAGTTGCAAGGCAACAATTTACACCTGTCTGGACATGAATGAGATTTTTCACTATAAGCTTTGTGTTCTGTACAGTGAACGTATCATGAATCTTACACACCAGCAGGATCTCAACTCTGTATTCTGATGGGTACTATTGATAAAGGTACTATAGATCAAAGTATGCCTAATTCTGCATACTTATGTACTCACTACTCAGTCGTCTTGTGTCATGATTGGTTTCTCAAACAATTGAATTTATCTTTGCTGTGATACATGGACTTGCAAATAATTTTGTAGAATAATGAAATGTTTTGCACACTGGTTTTAAATAGATTAATTTCCATCTGATTTACTGGTTAAAAGAGAGGAAATAATTGTAATTTAGATATGAAATCACTAAGCTAATATTGATTGAGCAGATACAAGACTTGTCTCTTAAACTATCTCTACATTTTTTCACTGTTACATCTGAAAAAGTTATGTATTGGAGTGCATAAATTAATTTTGTTCTTCTTCTTTCTTTCCTTCTGCCTATGAGAGAGACAAAGGTTAAAGATGCAATGTGAACCTAAATGTATGATTGGAGGATTGCACCAGTCTCCCTGGCATCTCAGGATTTAAGGTGCTTCTACTGTGACCAGTTCCAGTGCTGCATCAGGTGTATATATAAAAACAGCATATTTTTAAAAACTATGGAATGAAAAACCTCACAAGAGCAGTAATGGCATTCTAATGTGAGATGACTGTCCTGGCTCTGCTCCCTGATGTAAGAGCAAGGAGCAGGAGAAGATTAGCAGCTTCAGCTTTTGACTGCAGTGAAGTAAGAGTGAGAAACTGTGAAACAGATTGTGGCATGAAGCTAATGGAAAGTATGTTGAAAGGGTGAAAGCAGAGATGAGGACTGGAGGGCCAAAGAGCCCAAGTTATACAGATGTGTTTGAAATATCAAAGTCATGAAGCATGGCACAAAAATAGGGTCCCGGAGACCTGCTCTTTCACAGCCATGTGATGGCTTTTTATTTGTCTCCAGCACATAAAATCAATGACAACTCTAGACAGTGACTTTAGTTTTGATCAAAGCTCAGTGATAATGGGTGGCAATACAAATAATTATTCTTTGACAGTGGGAAATACAGGTGAAGACACCAACTCAGATCTAGTGACTTGAGAGCAGGGCAAAAGTGATGGGAAGACAGCCAGAGGCCCATGAATAAACATCCTTGACATGCAAGGGAACAATAACGAGACAGGTACTGATGATTATCTTTAGGTGTGTATTGAGGGTTCAGAGATGCAAATCAGTTGTCATATACGTGACCATGAATGCAAATCCTAATAAAATATGCTGTGTGCTATCCCAAAATACGAATAGCAGTACTAAGCTCTTTTCTGAGTTTGATTGCACAATGCAGTGTTTACTGATTGATGCACTACCTGAATCATGGCTAAGAAAAGAGGTCTCTGCTGTTTTAAAGAACATCCAACTCTTTATATGCCAAGGATGCCAAGCTTGCACAACTAGTGAGAGGGTAAAGTGTTTCAGACATATATCAGAGGACCACTTCTTAACTAAACCACAACCACTGTGTCATTTACTGACACCCTACTCCTGGTGTAGGAGGCAGCAGCAAGGTTTTAACATCTGCAGCCAGTAAGAGTATTTGGGTTTGTAATAGGCCTGTGTGGCCAGTTTTTAGTAGCAAGGGTCTACAGGGTTGGCTTCTGTGAGAAACTGCCAGAAGCTTTCCAATGTCTGACAAAGCCACTGCCAGCCGGCTCCAAGACCCGCCACTGACCATGGCCCAGCCAACTGGGAATCATAGTAATGCCTCTGTGATAGCAAAATTAAGAAAGAAAAAAAAAGCTATTGTGCAGCTGTAACTGTGCTCAGAGAACAGAGGATTTACAATATGTGAGAGGAACAGCTCTGCAGAAACCAAGGTCAGTGGAGAGGGAGGGCAAGGAGGTGCTCCAGGCACCTGAGCTGAGATTCCCCTGCAGCCCGTGGTGCAGACCACGGTCAAGCATCTGTGCCCCTGCACCCGTGGAAGTCAATGAAGATAAAGAGATCCACCTGCAATGGAGGAGACCCATGCTGGAGCCAGTGGAAAGAAGGCTGTGGCCCGTGGGAAGCCCACACAGAAGCAGGCTCCTGGCAGGGACCTGCAGACCCGTGGAGAGAGGGGCCACGCCAGACCAGGTTTCTGTAACCCTGGACAACTTGCAACCCCGTGGGGGAGCCACCCTGGAGCAGCCTGTTCTTGAAGAACTGCACCCCATGGAATGGGACCCCCTCTGGAGCAGTTTGTGAAGAACTGTAATCCATAGGAAGGACTCTGGAGTAGTTAATGGAGAACTATCTCCCATGGAAGGACCTCATGCTGGAGCAGGGGGTCCCTCTTCCTGGGGAACAATGTATGATGAACTGACCATAACACCCATCTCCCTCTGCCTCTTACAAGGCACAGGAAGGAGGGAGGGGTGGGGGGAAGGTGTTTTTAAGATTTTGTTTTATTTTTCATTATCTTTCTCTGATTTTGATCGGTTATAAATTCAATTGATTTCCACAAGTCAAGCCTGTAATGCCAATGAGAGTCATTGGTGGGGGATCTCTCCCTGCCTTTTTCTCAGTTCATGAACCTTTTGTCATGTTTTCTCCCCCTGTCCCATTGTAGAGGAGAGTGACAGAGCAGAATATCTCTGGTGGGTGTCTGGCATCCATCCAGGGTCAAACCACCACGGTCTTTCCCAGTGTGGGACTGGGGTAGAAGAAAGAAGGGAAACTTCTTGAGAGTATAGACAGAGGCAGGGAACAGAATTCCAGTGAAGTTCAAATATCACAGGGAGGTTTCGAGTACAAGCTGTTTGAAAAATGGCAAGAATCCATCTGAAATACTTTGAAACAGAGGCCACAGGTGCAAGAAATACTTTTGCATTGAGAGGGAAGAAAAGCAAGGCTTTTTTTGTAGCACCTTATGTCTCTAAACCCAAGCTGAGTCTAATCACACAAGCTCTCAGAGGAAGTGCAAATAGGAAATCAAAGGACAGTACAACACTGTAAACCTTTAGATTATGTGGTGCAGAAGTTAAGGATGTATTCTCTCAATGATGAAGCAAATGTATCTGTTCTCACATCTAGACACTTCCACAAAAAATCCCAAAATGTCCTTGAATTAGGGTCAAATCCCAAAGAAGCAGCTAGTCAAAAACAAGAGCTGAGGGAGATGTAAAAATAGGAAATGACAAAGGAATCCCACATCCTGAGGAGAAGACAGGTAATGAGGTTTTTACCCGTATAGCTTTCTGGCAGGTAAATGTGAACCCAATTCTAAGACATATTTGATGAAGTGTTAAATCTTCTAATTTTCCATGTCTATATCCACACTTTTTAATCAACGGACCTTTGTGTATCCCTCTGATCAGAAGGGTGAAGGTAAGGCATTGGGAAATCCAGCCTTTCCACACTGGAGTTCAGAATAATGCCAACTGGTCGGTGGATAGAGTTGTTTTTCAGCAGTTTCTTTGCCCCCATCAGGAGTGTATAAAGACACATTCAAATGACACTGTGATCTTCAGTGGACAATGGGAAGACCAGATACATGTGATCAGGATGTTTTTTCTGATTTTAGAATTTGGTTAGGATGGCAGATTGAGAGCAGACCCTGAGTACTGTGTGCAGGATATAGGTGAGTTTTGTCATTTGTGTTTCTAGGAAAAAGGCATAGAAAATACACGATGGAATAATGTCCAGAAGCAATGGAGACTTTATTTCAAATGGGGAAAGAAGAGACACATTCTTTTTTTTTTTTTTTTTTCCCTTGGCTAGCTATATTGGGTAGCTTGTATATAGGTTCTTGGAAGTGGTATCACCACTTCCAGAATAAAGAAAGACCACATCGTCACTGCTGATGGTGCCAGATTTTCCAAGCTATATATGCTCTGGACAGATGTCTCCAGCAAGGTGAAGAGACTGCATTACATTGATATAATGCTAAGTATACTTTTAAATATAATATTAGCCTTAAGCACAAAGCTATCAGCATGGGAGAAAGCATATTCAGCCATTGTGAAGGGTGTCCTTGCCAGCTGGTTGGGAAATTACAAGCCTGACTCAGTATCTACTAAGCACTTACTTGTCTTTGATGGATACTATGTACCCCATCATCTGGGTAAAGGCTTGTAATTATAAATTAATGCCATTGTCCTTCACTCCACAGCTCTTTTCCTTTTCATTGCAATGTGGCCTTGGGAAGGTATAAATAAAGATTTATTTCACAGATTGGGTGACAGTGGCATGAAGTATCATCTGATTTCCACAGAGATGGTCCTGGAGATACAAACCCAGGTGTTCTCAGAGCCTCCTTTAATGGGCAATCTACAGTGCTGATGTTTTTGAGGTGAAAGAGAGCAACAATCTCCCTGTCCACTCTATGTTTGCTCTAAAGCAGATGCCCAAATATTGCCACTGAGAATTTGTATGAGCCTGGGTGGGCCTGATTTTCAAACAAACTCATTCTCCCACAGCTGAGACTAAGATGAGAGGAAAGACCAACTGAAAATTTGGCCTCAGTGTGTATTATATTTACAAAGATACAAATAAGTCTCTGCCTTGAGCACAAGAAAACCCAAGCATTTGTCATAGCTGATATCAGTGTCTGAGAGAAAGGTAAAAGTGTAGATGGAAAGAGAATGTCTAGTACCTTGAGAAATGAAAATGGAACAAACTGGACATTGAGCAAATGTCACATTTTCCCTGGTGGATGGTGAGAAGAGGTGATAAAATGACAGGTAAGAGAAAAGGGCAACAAGATGCTGCTACAAAGCAACTCATCTATTATACCATTAAAAATAATCTGCTACCTTATCTCCCAGACTCCATGCATGTCGGGGGGGCCTATTTACAAGTTAGATTTTTGCAGTGGATGCCCATGATTAAATATTTCCAGCCTTAATATTAACTCTGGAGTGCCCTGTCTCTGTAATGCTCCTCAAAGCAATAGGTATGGGTGTCGGTCGCTGCAGAGTTAAAGCTCCTTTTGCATCTACCCTTGCTTTTTTGCTAATGAACCATCTGGCTCAGTAAGAGAAGTTGCTCAGCCACAAATCAGCAGTTTTCTTGCAGATGTTTGCTATTCACTGCTTCTTAATTCCCTTATTCCCAGTTCTTTCTCCTGCCTTGCACAGCTCTCACTTTGCCATTTATCTCAATTCTTTCTTCAGAGGTAGCTTTGATTGCAAATATACTGGTGTCTGGGACTCTCTTTATAATTATTTCTTTCTACATTCAAAACACTAAGTTTCAGGATCTTGGCAGTAAAGATGTTCCCTTTTAAAGGAAGGAATGACATCTTCTGCAGACCATGCTGGGATGCATTTCTGTACTGGATAAGATAACATCACAACCTACTTTCCTCCTCTTTGAACTTCACTTCAAAGGCTAAGGCCACGGACAGCATGGTTTTACTTACAGCAATCACGTCATCATTCTGCTGTAGAAGAAACAGAAAATGTTCTACATTCTACTGCGCTTTCATAAGTTATGTAGCAACTCATTCACAAATACGTACAAACGAACCAAAATATGCTCTGGAAGTTGGGCTTTCCTCTTGGAAGAAAGTGAATTAGAGGGACTGAAATCTGGACCTCGATGCTGGTGTAGAAGAGAAATTCTGCAAGGGAGAGAAAGGTCTTGTGATCTCTACTGCATTTTTAAGACCTACAACATCCTACTTCAATTCTGCCCTTTATTTTCTCCCAGATGATTCCATTCATCTGCATTTTCTTTTACTTACCTCTTCCTTAGCTCTGG
Source organism: Machaerirhynchus nigripectus (assembly GCA_013397975.1). Lineage (NCBI taxonomy): Eukaryota > Metazoa > Chordata > Aves > Passeriformes > Dicruridae > Machaerirhynchus > Machaerirhynchus nigripectus. The sequence goes on along the minus strand of VZRQ01018916.1, from coordinate 562,130 downwards.
GGGTGACATTCCATTTCCTGTGCAATTTATATGAAAATTAACCTTTCACATTGGTGCAAATCCATGTGGGTGGAAATAATGTCATCTGTGAATTGCCCAGTAACCAGAGGCTTTTGAGCAGACCCTGGAAGGCATTCAGTAAAAACTAATTTACCATGCTTTCTGTAATAACAGATCCTTTCCTAAAGCTGTTCTTCTGCAAGATACTGCTGTACTGACTCAGGATGGATTTTAAGATTTTACAAAATATTACCTATTTAGCTAGAAAACTTCTATGTGAAACAAAAATAATAAGAATTTAAAAAAAAAAACTGTTAGGAAAGCAAGACAATGTGGTAGAAAACCTAGGGCCTTTATCAATATCTGGGAGACAGTAATGTCTGCAGAAGGTAGCAGCTACATGAGGGGTTGTTTTTACCTATTTGCTTTCTTCTAGTGAGTAGTGAGTTTAATGGATAGAGTCCCTCCAGGTGGGCAATCACAAAACTAACATTTTTATTCTCCTGACAGAAAATTGCATGTCTTTTTCCTGGCAAAAAAATGATATTTCCCCTAGAAAATTCTGATGCTTTTGCATAAGTGGTTTTCCTCGTCAGAGTTTTTCTCTGAAGAAGCATTTCCCACTGGTTTTAACAGTCTAGGAAAATTCTTGAGCAAATTCTCTTTCTTTACTCACTTATTTTTAGTTAGCATGCTGCTCTGACAGCACAGTCTCTCCCTAGGTAGCTTGGGGAACAGGTGGAGACCAGTGAAGACCTCTGTCTTCAATGCTACCAGGTTAATCTGAGTATAAGAGAGATGATTTACAGATACTTTGGACTCTGAAAATTTTTCCAGCAATTCATTAGGAAGAATAAACTCTTGCTTTTCTCACAGTGATGGCTGAAGGTGCTGGAGGTGGGGAGGTTGTAAAGGTCTGGCCCTCATTTGTACTGGTACAACTTCCTGTTCTGACTGGTGCAAAAAGAACTCAACGGAACAAATCAAGATCATTATGTTCTAACTGTCCTTTCATGCCACAGTTACAAGAACTTTGGACCTCTTTTCGTTTGACTTTGTGCTGTCCAGTGAGCAAAGTCCCTCCATGTTCTCTAAAATGCTCTATCTCTTGTTAACAACTTTCCTCTTTTAAAATGCGTGTATCAGCAGCATTTACCCAGTGCATTTTAAGACTCCATTTCAATTTGTTATACTGGACATTTCAGAGATGCCTGTCTCTGGATATTTCTTTACTCTCCTTCTTAGAGTGCTGCAGCCTTGTTATTAACAACCATGTACTGGCCACTGCTGCTCATCACTCTCATGGAGAGCAATTCATCCTCTGAGCAGAGGCTGACAGATGGCCATAATCTCTGTAACTAGAGGGAAGCTTTGAAAAAAGACAGTGTGCTTGAACCTGAAAACTACAGTGAAATAAAGCATGAGTATTGGTTTATGCCGCTGAAAATGATGAAAGTCATAAGTATAGCTAGAGTTTTAAATTCTACTCTGTTCTCAGAGAAGTTCTCAGAATTTTTGTTTTTAAATTCCCAGTGATAAACCACAGCAAAACTGAATGTGGATGTCAGAAAGGAACAGAACCAAGATCCTAACTTTGATATTATTTATTTTTCACATGTATGTTTGTATCAGACTCTTGGTAGTACTTAAGTAGATATTTTAAAAATGTTTATAGTCTTATGCATGGGTTTTGTATCTAACAGGCCTATACTCAAAGGACCTTGAACTTAATTAAAGAACATTATTCACATAAATTATTTCAGACAACCCCCTTTTGCTACTTACTGTCTTTGAGTCTTTGAATGTTATCCTTATGTCAAGACAAGATGTTGTGAAGTCTGAATTCATTAATGAGGAGCCCATCAACCATCTGTGAAATGCTTGAAGGTAAGTATTTGTTGTGGTTTAGGAATGGTGTTCCCCAATTCAGTGTTCCCACTGAAAGACTCCAAACCATGTGCTGCTTGCTCACTCCCCCACCGCCTTCCTCTCCCCTGTGGAGGGCTGAGAGCAGAATTGGAGGCACAAAAGGTAAAATCACGGGGTTGAGATAAATACAGTTTGCTGGGCACAGCAGTGAATTAAGAAATGAACAGTAACAACAACAATATTAAGAAAAGGGGGAACAAGAGAGGCAAACAATTCACACGTGAAGCACTCCCCATACGCAAACCTGCAATACACAAACCACCCCACGCTACCCCGACCTGGAAGGGACCCCCTCCCCTGTCCCCAGAAAATGAGGTGAGGTGGTACAGAATAACCTCTGGGTCTACAAAAATTCACCCTGGCCTGGTTGGAACCAGGACAATATTTCACTATCCTCTAGAAAATCTCAACTGTGTGATGCTTTGGGTTACACAGGTGTTCCCAATGCTCTGTCAAACAATCCCATCAGGTTGTAGCTGATAGGTGACCCCATTTACTCTCACAAATTGAACTGCTCTTGGATTTCCCCTGGGCTTAACAGGGAAAGCGTCTCTGATAAGGATTCCTGGGAAGAATAAAGCTTACATGCTGGTATCAGCTCTTCTGCTAGAAGAGAGAAGGGGAAAGAGGAATTTCCTGCATAGGTCCCGGACTCAGAATTAGGCAGTGAAGATATGAGGGTTATTATGTACGGCCCTGGTTAAAGTGATGGATGGTACTCTACAGAACTTTGTTTTCTGTACCCTAAATGAAATCCAAATCAGGCTTCCCTGACATCTTTCTTTCTATAAATTAGTCTTTCTTTGGGGACTAAAACCCTTCTTTTTCTCCATGCACAGCATACCTACTCTGTCAGATGAGGAGGGGCCGATTGGCCTCTATTAAAAATACACAGGCCAATATTCCTTTGTAGATTGTGACAGGAAAGTTTAGAGAAGGGTTTCACAGGATTTGTGAAAAATCCTGAATTTGAACTGGAAACGGAGCCTTGAGCCAGTCAAGGCAGTGCTAGGAGTATTGTCATTAGGAATGTTGCTAGTGATTCAGTTAAATACATGTGGCTGCTATGAAACCAGAGGACAGACTTGCATTGTCTAGCTGTGGTTTCTGGGATATTCATTCTAGGAATAAAGCCATCCCTTTCTAATCACAATGAGAGAGATGCACTTGCAGAGGCTGATTCTGAACCACTCTCTAGTCACTGCCCATGGCAGCAACTTAAGGTTGCCAAAATCCTAATTAAATTTAAAGTGAGCCTGGGATGAACCTGGACTGCATTTGAAAGTGTGGTAAGGAGTAAAGCTGACTTGCCAGACATTTCCAAAGTGACAAACACAAATACACACTTAACACCCTCTAGTTTCCCAGAAAACAAAACTTTCTCTTTGCTTTTGCTCTACAGCAAGAGCATCAGCTACAGGGAACACATCCACAGTCCTGCAGCACTAGATTTAGATCAATACACCGTTAGTGATTCCCTGTGACAGCCATCCAGTAGGTCTCAAATACCTTCTCTTACCACAGACTTGAGCTTTCTCATCACTTATGTTCCTCAGGAGTTATGAGATTGCTACTAAAAGGTGGTTTCAGTAGAAAGGGAGATTTACTACGGACTGGCTCTGCACTGTGGACACTAAGGTGGAGTAATTTGCTGGAACTTCCGATGAAAGGGGGGTAAAATTCACATTTGTGTTGGTTTTCAAATAATTTCAACCCAATAAACAACATCTGAGAGAAAGGAGTCAGAGAGGGCTTAAATCTCAGCTTGTTTCAGTTGACAAAGAGAAGGCAGGATCACAGATAAAAACTGTTATTCTCATACTCTACTGTCTACCAGAAAGTGAAGGTAAAGATTTTTAGACTTTAGGAAATCTCAAAGCAGTTTCCTCATATGCATTGAGCAAAGTATGTGTTTAACTGTTATGCTTAACATTGTTTTCACACATTTTCATTTTTTCTTTGACTATTCTGTCTCATTTACCTCCTGTTATTGCAACTGTTCTCCTACAGACCAAGGAAGCAAAGATTGCTGGTTACTGTAAGGTTGAACGTGAGTAACACGGGTGTGCTCTCTGTACAGATAGGCTAGTGAAAAAGGAAATATATTTGCTGTTGCTGGCATTTTGTCAGAGGCTAAAGGCAGCTGCAATATTATTTATAAGAATATAGAATTCTTCAAAGATGTTCCTTTAAAATCTTTAGTTGCATTCCTGAGTTTTGGAAACGGAGATAAGTGGTCTCCATCTTTGCACTGAGTTTCTTCTCCCTGTTAAGCAAGTTCTTGCACAAGAATGAGCTGCAACCCAGATCTGTCATTTAGAAAAATTTGATGTTTGTAGCTTGCTGAGCTTATCAGTTGTCTTGTGTCAAGTCAGACAAACTGTTTAAATGTTTTTCCTCTTGCATGGTGTGATGAATCAGGTGGACTATTGCTTCAGCTGCTGCTGGTGAGGTTTAGGCAGCTCCCTGAGGTAATGGATGCACTGTCCATGCCTAGTTCTGCTACTGAAAACAGAATCACCACTTCTGCACACTCAGACCTGCCTTCTTTCTGACTGTAGTTAGTCCATACCTGCTCTCAGGACCTGGACATACTTCCGCTAAGATTATACCTAAGAGAAATGGAAAAAACCTCCCAACCAAAAATACTCTGCCTCGTCCATTTGTTTTGTGGTTGGTTTCTAGGAGAGGTTTGCACGTGCTCACAATCAAATGCTCATCAAACTGACATAGTTTCCCTTTTACACTACTGAAAGATACACAGCCTGTCTGAGGAACCACACACGTGCTCAGCCAAAAGGTTTGGGGCTTGCATGTTTTTACTTTTAGCCAACACGGAGGTAACAAACTGGATACCAATAGATGGCACTTACTGAGGATCTCGAAGTACAGTTCAGCCACTGTATGTAATGACAAATAGAATCTCAGGGAGGAAAAATCAGACGTGGAGTAGATGAGAGAGGCATGGCAGGCCTCACACGCACACAAACACACAGACGGATACACATACATATGCATAATCCAATTTGATTTTTACATTAGTTTTCCCTAGATTATGAAGGGTATGAAATTTGTCTTGGTTCTGCTGAATACACATATTTTTGATTACTCCTTCTTTGTATGATGCTCATCTTTTAATCCTATAAATCTTTGTTTTGTCCTTCCTAGTTTAGTAACTGGCTTCTCAGAAGAGGTGGAAAATTGTTTCCTGCATTACTGGCAACTGTTTATTGCATTATTTCTTCTGATGCTCTTTGAGGTTTTAGGAAAATAAGTATGCTTGGAGGAACCTGGATACCTCTGTCCCATAGATATAAGACTGTTTTTTAAATAAACACTCTACATTTTAAGATTATCCTCACTGGCAATATTTGATTTTTAAATCTTGCAGAAAGTGGGATTGATGAAAGACAGGCTTAGAATTTGCTGGGACGTCAGAGAGTCAAAACTACCAAGCACTGGAAATTCGGAGAAATGTAAGAATTAGAGGCTTTTATTGCTAGAACAAGTGGCACTTGTTCTCATACCAATCTGTCCTTTTTTTTCTGGCAAATATTTCCAGTGAAAATAATATACTGAAGAGAAGTCTTCTATGCTTCTGTGCACAGTGCACAGTTGCAATGATCAAGGCGAATAGAGCTGCTGATTCTGTGAAAAACAGGTTTGGAGTTTCATTTCTAGGTACAAATGACAGTGCAGCCTTTTCTGAGTCCCAGAAGATATGCAGAAGTTCAACTTTTTTATATCCCTTTGTCATACTGAAAGTCACCACTGCACGGGGGAAAGTTGATCTTATGGGTACTTTTACACATTTTGTTACATCAGCCCAACAGCTCAGAATTACAAAACCTTTCAGACTGGGGACATGAATTCTTCTAATCTCATATTTAATGCCACCTGTCAACCTACTGGCACATGCTTAAGGTCAACTTTAGACATTCAGACAACCTCAAAGAAGACATTTCTTTTCACAGGTTTAAACACATTAATGAGAGATAAGGCAAAGTATATTCCATATTTTCCTCTTGGAAGTGTATTCCCACCATTTGTCCATGTTTTAAATGACTTAATGTCCATGTTTTAACTGCGTGTTCTGACTGGGTCCTGCTTCGAAGCTGAAGGTTTTCTGGAGAGATTTTGGGGTTCTTTATTCTATGGTCTTTCTGTCTTTGCTGCTAGGCAACCCCATATTTTCTTTTACCAAGCTAAACTTTAAAGAGGACATTTCCCCTCTTGTTACACTACATTCTCCCAGTATATTTTGGACTTTCTTCTTTAAGCGTCCTTACATCTCTCTCTGATCCAAGCTGGTTGATTCATTAAAAATTCATCTTAAATTCCAGGCTTTACATCCATGGATCTTTATTCCAGTCCAACTGTCTTTACAGTTCTGGTTTCCAAAACCATGTCAATAAAATCACCGACCTGGAAAGCTTTCAGGAAATCCAGGCCAAAAGTCACTTTTACTGAAGGACTAAGTATAAGATTTAGCAAGGTGCTATAGGCCTGCTGATATCTTTTCCATTATTAGCCAATAATATTAGTTCTTTTGAATGAGTCATGCATGACTGGCTATTAGTTACACATAATTATTTCAAATTAATGTTTTTTTAATTCTTGTGGAGCGACAGTCTGATAATACCCCTAAAATGAATTAGTTTGCTTACAGCTGATGAGCTTTTGGTGTCTAGAACCCCTTATTTAAATATACTGACATCATAAGACCTAGGAAAAGAGAAGTCAGATATGAAACAGTTCCTACCAGTGAAGTCTGTGGGACAGTGGGCGACAACCATTCCTTTTGGGTGACTCTGCTTATTTATCAACCAAGTAAGATATATAGGCAAAAATAAAACAGAAAATAGCAGTTGTAAGCTACATGCAAAATCTATTGAGAAGACATGTAGATCCATTTGAGAAGATTTAGGTCTGTCCAGGCTTTGAGAATAAACATTTAAAGACTAAGAGTAATGTCTGCAAGCATTTTCATTAGCTTAAGTGCAAATATGGAAATATACACCAGAGTAGATCTGACCCTCAGTGTTGCCCAGAGCATACTCCTTATTCATAGAATGCCCTCTAAAGGACAAATGTAATGTGTAATCTTATTTGATAATGTATATTCATGTCTCAGAAGATGCTGGGGAGTTATTAGCCTTTGACAGACTTCCTTTTGGCTTTAGCAATTAGCAGATATGAAACTCCTTAAGATTAAATTTCTCCTTTGGACCATGTATAGTTTTAAAACTTTTTCTATAACCCCATAAAGTAACGAAAAAAGACAAGCACTGAATTTTCAAATAATTGTGCAGTGATTTAGCCATCTACTATGGAACTTCGAAATTTACTTAGACTTTGAAAATTACTTAGATGAAAACTACATTCTTGGCCTTTAGAACTTCTTTGAGAAGCATGTCCTCTTAGCATGTGGCCATAGGGAGTTGTTGAAGATGGAGCTGGGGAGCAGGGTTTTTGGCATTGTTTAAACCACTGGGCACAGATGTTTTAAGTTAGATTGAGTATATCCTCAACATGAAGAAAATAGGATTCTTTCAGTGTTGGGGAAGTGAAATTGCTGTATAAAGCAGTGCTGAAGATTTTCAGAGGCATGGCAGGGGTCTGTGCCTTAATAACCAAACTTACTGATGCAGGAAAATGAAATGAAATTCAGTAAATTGCTGATGAAATGGAGTTCAGTGGGTTGTTTAGTCCATTCCATACTGAATTGGTCTCTACCTGAATTATGCTCTACCTTGCCCAACTCAGGTGTAAATAATGGAACCGACACTTTTCTTGTTACATTTACAAAAGTAATGGCTTCCTCTTTCTGTTCACTTGACAGGCGAAAACATATTTAAGTGGATAAAAATGATGGTAGGCCAGAATTTGTCTGAATTGCACATAGAGTTCATTAAAGCAGCAGCCTCTGGTGAAAGTTCATTCATGTGTAAAAGTACCTGCAGGGTGGTCTGGATCCCTGCTGGAGGCTGAGCAGAAGTAGCTGCTACGGGAGGAATTTGACGAAGCTGCAATGTGTCACAATTACAGCATTGGATGTAGCAGGTGTAGAAAAATACTTACCCTTACTCGTGGACTTGTTTCCATCACAGAGAAGGAGGACATTTCAAAAAAACCTAAGCAGAATAGAAGATCTATATTGGAAATTATCATCTAAAATCAACTGAGTCTAGGAAATCCTTATGCAAAAGTCAACTGACCACAGTAATTTGTATACGGATATATATGCTGTAAGACTTTGTGGGTTGATTAAAGGAGATCAGAGGTGGGATTTTCTGTTCCATAAAAATATCTTGAGTAAGTAATCAAAATTCCTGTTGCTATTGAATATCAACAGTTCTTTCAAAAATCTATTTCTGTGGCTGGGCAGGGCTGTGGGACCTGGAGCCTGGCTCTCTTGCAGCATCACTGGGGCAGGGACTGATGTTTTACCAGCTGCCAGTCACACTGGGTTGAATGGGGCATATGGGCTGTGCCTGCCCTAAGCACCACAGTCCTGATCCAGCCTGAATCTGGCTCCATCTCAGCAAGAAGTGCAACATCTGGGAAGTTGTAGAAGTCCATGTTAAAAAAGTGCATCCCTATGGTTTCAATCCTGGTCTGATGAATTACCACAAATGGGGCCCTAACCCACCTGGTAGCTACATATCAGAAATGAAGTCCTGGATGTATTATTGCTTTGGAGAGTGCTGGTAATGTTTAGGATGTTCTTTTGTCCTAAGGAGGTCTAGCCACTCACTAACACATGGGAAGGCACTGGAAGGATGAGGTGACTGGTATGGTCTCAGATTAGCTACTAACTGCACAGTAATCAGAAGGTATAAAGTATTTAAAATACCTCTGACTATTTATTTCTAGGAATGGCTATCAAAGCCTAAGTAGCAGGGGTGACAGGCTTTTAAGCATGAAGTAACAAGCTACCTAGAGAAAGTCATGTTTCACTCTCCCAGGGTAGGTTTGGAGTATTTTTGCTGCAGTCCAGCTGGCAAAGCCTCTTACTATGCTGTAACATCTGGAGGATTTTCTAAACTCTTAAATGCTCTGGGACAGGGCCAGAGGATACAGAACCTTATACTAGGAAACACTATTGGGGTTTACACATTCTGGCCACTGGGTCACCAGTAAAGGCTGGACTTGCTCCACAGAATGATGAAAGATCAGCTTAATTATTTCCTAGTTTTTTTAATGCATCCGGGGAGCAGAATCCCCCTTGCCAGACCCATTCCCTGCACTGTGTTTTGCCAGCCCTTCCCGTGACCCGAGAAATGCTCTCTGAGTCAGTGTGTCAGAAGCGTGGTTAGTCAAATAAAGCCATTTCTCCTTTTCTGCATTCCCCTTTTCTGTCTGGGATTCCCAGCACTGGGGCCTTTTCCTGGCAAGGGATGGAGTGTGTGAGCAAGCAGGCCTACCTGTGGGACATGCCAAGGCGTGTTTGTGCTGAAGACAAGCAATGTAAGAGCTTTGGAAGGTGCATCATCTGCTGCCTCATCTCAGAGAGCCGGGGAAACCATGGTTACTTCGACATCAAACCAAAGAAGGACAGGGAATTTGGGTTACCATTTTTCTAATTAATCTTTTTATCACTTCTTTTTCTTTTTTTTTGTTCAGAGTAAATCTATTTAAGGTTCCCCACTGGTTCCAAAGAAGCAAAGAAAAAGGTTTTTAATTAGAGCTGTTCAGTTCATGTACCTAATGCATCAATAGTAATTGAATACAACGGAAGCTTCTTCAAAGCACACCCATGGAGTATAGTAAAACCTCCTTTAACAGGTTTAGTTTCATGCCAGTGACCTTTTAAGAGGATTCTCCATCACATATTGGCTCTAGTGTATAGGTTTGTCCCATGGTATAGTATATATAGTGTATAGGTTTGTCTCCTACTCTGGAGTTCATCCAGGTACTATACGCTTGGATATCCAGTGCTATAAATTGTAGCCGTGGGTATTAGGTACAGTCACAGACATACTGGTTAATTAATACACTTCCTAAAATTTTGTTATTCTCTGTATGCAGCTTTATGAAAGGCTAAATGGATTATATTATCCCTACAGACTACAAAAATAGCTGATATATTTTCATTTCAAATGTTTTAACCACTAATTTAAAAGTTAAGGCTACCAAATATCTTCAATCAACAGACTTAAAAGAAAATTTATGAGATGAGAAGTCTTTCTGAATTAGTGGTGTCTTAGCACTACATTAATCACATTTCCTTAGTGAAAAAGAGAGATTCATAATGGAACACACTTCTCCAGATCAAGAAATCATTGTACAAGACAAAACTTCTGGAGAGGATCCTTCTCTAAGGAAATCCCTCCAACTACTACTCCAAAGAAAAGCCCTCAGGTATGGATGCAGACTTGAACCTTCAGAACTTTCTACACATTTTTTGAGGACATAACCCTACCAGGCTTAGGATACAACAGATGAATTGATATTGCCTTACTGATGAGGATGACTTCTGAATCTCACACAAAGGTGCCTTTACACTGTTGAGCCCATTTTAGTATGGTCACAGATATAATCTGTGCTGGCTTGTCTCTCTTTATCCTGCTGTGACTTCATCTGCACTGGCAGCTTGCAGTGATGCACCTGCAGGGTTCACAGGGCAAAGCACTTGAACAGACCTCGGCTGGTGCTGCTCAGCCCCCCTCCTGCTGGAGCACATGTTGGAGGGGACTGGGCAGGAAGAGCTCAGCAGATAATGAGATATTGCTTTGATTTCCCTGGTAATTCAGTTTCTTCAAGAATTTCACTGAGGCCCAAAGGGTTTCTGCCTTGTGCAAACCAAGGGATTGCTCAGTCTTGTTTTGCGTGGGGTCTTTTTGTTACAGAGGAAGGTACAAGCCTTTCAACTGAAAAGTGGCCACTTGACTGTGAGAGAGGGAAGGAAGCTCGAATACACACACACTAAACCACAGCGCTCTAGGGCTGCACACTTTAACGTTTGTCATCCACACTGCACTGGCTCAGCCTTCATCACCCAGGGTAAGAAATCCTTACCCTGAGAACAGCCAAGCACAAGGACATTTGCCTCAAAAAGCTACTTTGCAAGACCTAAATCAGAGTTTGGGAAAATCTAAGCTTTCATTTTCAAAAAGCCCTCCAGCTTTCATTTTCGTGAAGAATATGCAACCTGAAGGAATGCCAACACTAAGAAGCCAGAAGGCATCAATATGATGCATAAATATATTTAAATTGTACAATAAATATGTTTTATATAACAGAATTCATTAAGTATATTTAGGCTCATGATTTTCTGATCAATATCATCCTTCTCAAGGGTGTCTGTTCTGATTCTGGAACATTCATATCCCTCAATATTCCCTTAAGAGAGAAACTAAAGAAGCTACAATGCAAGTTTTTGGACCAAGTAATTGAAAATCTGAAATTAAAACTTGAGGTTTTTTTTTAGTTAAGTTGTTCCCATTAAAAGTCTGATTTATTGTCTGACTAAGATCTCTGTTATGTCCTGCCAGAATTTAGATCTGAGCTACGTCTCTCTAATATATTTTCTTTTTTATTTTCAAAAACTCTCTTTCTAGAGCTCATCATCTTGTGTTATGCATTAAAGTTCTTAAAATTCATCAGCTTTTTATTAAATTTAGAAACCTTTAATATCTTGGTGTGAAAAAGAGGTAGCTTAGCTGTGCTTATTTGAACCTAAGTTACTATTATCAGAGAATGCTGCTGCCTGGAGCACCTGAATGTCCTAAAGGTAGCTCCTGGCAAGTGGTGAGGAACAGCCAAGCAATTCAAAAGCATAATTAACTTTTGGATGCTCTTTTCTGACAGGATAACCCAAGGTTATAATGTGTTATTTAGGTGATGCTAGCAGTCCCAAACTGCATATTAACTGGAAGGATCTGTGCTGGAATTAGCTCTACCAGAAAGTGTTTTCCAGTATTCCTTTCTAGTTGTGGCAAGTTCTTAATCTACTAAGAGTAGGGGAAATGTAGGGGGAATTCATTGCTCCACCAATGAAAAAGCTCCCTCCTTGTTTGAGTTTGCTTGTCCAAGTGGCTTTATCTCTTGAAAAATTGATATAACAGTGTTTAAGTGGACATAATAATGCTTACATACCTCAAAAGAACATTGTGGGACATAACAGGCTGATTAATTTGCTTTTGTGCTATGCAAGATATTTCTATCAATTCTTAGATTTCACGTTTGTCAAAAATGAGATACATGGATGAATGTATAGCAGCACATACAGGGAAAAGCAATTTTGACTAAACACATAAAATTTTGTGTTTTGAGAGACCATTACCACTCAGAAATGAGACACTGAGGATATTAGAGATAGTACCATGATGTTGTCAGCTTAGCGTTCAGCACCAGTACAAAAAGAAAACAAATAGTTAGAAATATTAGAAAGGAATAAAGGGGAAAACAGAAGAGATCATTATGAAAAAAAAACCATTCATGGTTTTCCCCACCTTGATGGCTGTGTGCAGTTCTGGTCCTCCCATCTTCAAAAAGTATGTCCTTAAAGGGGAAAAGGTTCAGTGCATGGTGACAAGGACAATTCAGATGTGTGGAGCAGCTTCTGTGTAAGGAAAACCAAGGTACACCTGCCAGCTTTAGTTCAGATCAGGCATGTGGTTTTGAAATAAACCCTCAAATCATCCTCACGTACTGCACTTTGGTTCAAACAGAGGACAGTCTTGGAGCACCTGGACCCAATTCCATTTGGATAAAACAAAACCAGCCTATCCTGGAACACGCCTAGTGCAATTCTGGAACGTGCCCAGTGCAATCCAACTGCTAATGAGTATGCAACCTGCAGGACCAATTTTATACTAATTGGAAGAAAAAAGCCTGCTGAGGATGCTGGAAACTGTACATCAATAATTTTGTTTTACAAGTGCACTCTTGTTATTTACTGTACTGCCACATTGTACTCCTGTACCATGTGGCATAGCTGAGGTGAATGTTTCAACCTGAAAAAGAAATGATTTATTGGAAATATGAGAGAGGTCCACACAATTCTGAGTGGCATGGAGAGGAATGCTAGAGATCAACTGGTCATTGTATTGTTCAGATACAGATCCCGTAGAATTGGGTACTGCATTAATTTGGATCAGGTTTAAAACAAAGGAAAGGATATGGTTCTTTGTGTGACATGTAAGTGAACCTGTGGAGCTCCTTGCCAGAGGATGTTTCATATGGGTGAAGTTCAGGTGGGTGTGAAGGCAGACTGGTCAAATGCTTGGAAGAGAGACCTGTTGACATTTACTAACTGGGTTACCAGTTGTGTCAGGATTGGAAAATCTCTGTGGCTGAAAGTGGGTAGATCACATATGTTCCCTTTTCTTTCTCTTCCCTACATGTCCCCCATGACCATTGCTGGAGGCACAACGCTGCTCAGGGTAAGCCCTTGCTCTGAGGCAGTGTTATGTTCTTTCTTGTATTATATATTTTGTTTCTATATGCTTTAAAAAAAATTATATATATATATATAAAAGAAGTGCTGTAAAAATGATCTTTTAATAGACAGTTGAATCTGAATTTTACCTTTGTGGCTAGTGCTGGTAATTTCCATACTAGATATACTTCTCAAAAACCTGTGCATGTTAAATTCAAGTGTGTTTTTCTAAGGAAGGTTTAAATGAGTCATTTAGATGATTTTCAGCATCACAGGCTACCCGAACTCTAAATGACTACAATAATAAAGGGTATTCATTTGAAGCAGCCACAATTTCCTATTGATATTTTATGTTCATTTTGATTTAAGCTTTATTGCTGCAACATTGCATAATTTCACAGATGTAAAAAAAAACTGGGGGTGTTAAATGTGCAGTTGCAAAAAAGGAAGAGAGCTGAGGACATCTCAAGTTTCTTAGTCTTGGTGTTTATGTCATTTTTTGCCATGAAGGATGGGGATTTTTTCTTAAATATATGAATGCTTTTGTATAGTAGTGAAATAAATCTAGCTTTGGGTTGAACATGACAATTTTTAGCAATAAACTGGAACTCTATATTTGACATTTATGGCATGAGGAATGCAATATCTGATTGCAATAGTAGGAGATTTGGAACATCCTCCTTAGAGAGGTGGTATAGTCAGGTGATGCTGCGCAAAGGCCGTAAGAGGATTGCCAAACTCTGAGTCAAATAAAGATCAGTTGGTTTAGAGTCCTGAATTAAAGCTCTGTGCTTTGGGAGAAAGCATCTTGCTTGATCTAATAGTCACAAATGGTCTGGATGGTTTTTTTTTAGTTTCAGACTGTGTGCAATGCTTTCAGCTACACCTTTTCCCAGCTGCTCCTTCTGGATGAGGTGTTGGTCATGGAGTGGCAGTTGTTCCCAGTGTTGGACACCTCTCCTTGCCACACTGCTTTGGAGATGGCAGGAGACAATGTTTGCTGTCTGGCTGACATTACCTTGGGTGTGGAGCATGGCTGGATCACAGCCTGAGGTGACACGGCTGCAGGGAATACTTTTTATTACAGGTGAATGATTAAAGTAACGAATAACAGTAAATATTTAATGTGAGTCAGACAGACCTTGTGAGTCAACACTTCTCACAGTACTGTAAGACATGGTTGCCTACGAGTTGAGTACCTTGAATTCCTGTAACTGCACTTTGCTGGCAGTGACCTCAGACTATGGGATGGCAAGGTGTGACCATGTAGCTCTGTCATGCACCAGGCCATTTGTGTGCCAGGCAATGCTCTGACTCCCCAGTGCTTGTGTGGTGTGAGAGACAGAAAAGTTGCCAAAAAAGAACATACCTGTACTCTGGCCTCTGGCTTAGTACAGTGAAAAGACTTGTCATTTAAAATACATGTAATCACTAAGAGATATGCACTATGCTTTTTAAAGATAGATGATCTGCAAATTATTTTTAGCTGCAATTTAACATATAGTGGAAGAAGCATTTATACAGATATTAGTTATCAACACCATGCAGTTGTCAGTTTTAAAACTTGCAGAGGGGGGAAAAGATTCATAGAACCTACTGGGGGTGATTTAGAGAGAGATGGACCTCAAGAGACTGATATATTCTTACTGTTCAAGTTATCTTTTGATTGTTATAAGAATGACTTCATCACCAGCATTCTGCTGTAGTTGTAAATACTTGCTTTGTTCTAGAAAAAAGCTATTGCCAGAATTATTCTCAATGCACATGATACTGTGCACCAGTTGTTTTCAGTATAAAAAATGTCTTCACAATAAATCGGTAGGAATATAATTTCAGAAGTTATTTGGTTTGTTCTCGCTGTACTTTAAGTATAGGCAAGAGGGAGTGAACACCAACTTTCATGTAGGCAACTAGAAATTAAACAACTGCTAAAACACAAGAAATGCCATGCTACAGCACCTGAGGAAAGACAGGTCAGAGAAATCAAGATTAGGGAAGACATTTCCATTTCCTCCAGGGGTTTTTAGGTTGAGTGATGGTATAAAAATGGAGAAACCTAACCTTTGACTCCATTTTCATTCAGAAGTTTGATTTTTATTTGACTTATCCTTCTAGTAAGATTTTTATTTGATTGTAGGATGTTTCCATCTCTGAAGGTAGAGGAAAGGGTTAAGGCTCTGCCAATATGACACTAATTCCTCCTCTCAAAGGCTGTAGTAATGTATGGAAAGGGCTATAAGCATGGCATTTTTGTATTTTAATCCTCTTCCATTAAGTTCTAATGACCAGTCACTAAACAATGTCATGCATTTCCTGCTCCTTTTATGGGGAGCTGTTTTATAAAGCAGCAGCTTGGAAGCATGCAGGAAGCAGTCATCTCTGGAATTGATTGCATTTCTGATAGAGCACTTTCATACTGTATCCCTGGAGAAATGCTGCAGGTCATAATGGCTTATGTTCTCCTTGTAGCTGCAGCATAATAATTTACAGAAGTAGAGCAAAGGCGGAAACAAGCTCTACCATCTTTACACCTCTCACTAGACTCAGTTCACTCTGTTTCTATTTATTTATTATTTATTTAAAGAAAGCAGATCATTATTATTACTGGAGGGGAGCAAAGGGCTATATACTACTCAGAGAAAACCTCTTGGTCTGAAACAGCTGATGTTTATAAATTGGTTGGGCGTGTGATCCACAAGAAACATGTCCAATTTGATCAAGTGATGTGGAAAGGGCAGTTGAACAAAAGCAATGTTTGCGTATATCGGGATGGCAGTAATGATCATGTCCCTTCTGTCTGTCATGCTGATTCATTAAAAATGGGTGTCAGCCATTAAGCTTTGATTTTCTGCACAGATAAGTAATGAACAAGCACATAAAGGGAACAAAGGCTGGCCACGCTGCAGAGCAGTCTGATGATCTGGTTATGCTGAGAGACTGCCACTTTCCTGGCTGGTTGGGAAGTATAGGGGGATGATTCCCATTGTTTCTTTTTCTGCAGCTCTGTCCTCAGTCAAATATTGGTAAGAAATGTGTGGGTATTTCATGCAGCTTCTCTGCAAAATTGCTTTCTTTGGTTCCTGATAGAAATCAACAAGACAGTCCTTCAAGTGAATTCCTCCTGATGTGCCAGATTTAGGGAGTATCTGGGGGTGCAGAAAGCATATAGAGAAAAGCTTTTGAGGTTTATAAAACACGTGGCATTTGCTGTGGTTTCTTTTTCTTTCCCATTTGCAAGTGTGCTGATCTGAAGAATATATAGAAGTAGAGATGGTTTTTACTCTTTCTTTCTGCAGATGCCTGAAATTATAGCATGGAACTAAAGGCCTCTGACAGATAGTAACTGGCACTGGATATCAATCTTTCTACTAGCACCAGGCTCTCGTGAGCAATTTTTTATCACTGAACTGGTGTTAGTCTGAGCAGGTTTCCCATGATAGACTTAAACAGTATCTCAGACCATTTTTTCTTTAATACTCTGATAATTTGGGTGTTCATTGAACCATGAACAATCTTAGCACCAAAACTGCAGGTGGGCTAAGAAAATGTACTGCTGTTATCAGAGAGCAGCAAGGATATTTAAAATATACCTCTGGCTTCTACTATAACTTCAGGAAAGTCACTTACCTTCTCCTTATTTCAACCTGCCTGTTTCTCAGATGGTGACAGCATCACTGAGTGCAATGGAATTTAGTGAATACATATTTGCAAGGCATTTGGGCGTTTCACATAAAAGGTTCTGCAGTAATTATTGAGAAGACTGGATTCTTGCTGGTGAAGTCCATAATAGTCATCCTGAGATGAGACTGCTCTTGAAAACTATGAGAGAAAGAGGAGGAGGGGCCCTGAGGCTATGAAGGGTGAAACAATGTGGAGGTGGCACCCTTGGTGACAGAGTTAAGGCCTTTTTCTCTTTCCCTTTTTTTTTGGGTGCTGAGGAACACTTACCATTTGTGTAAATCCACTGAGTTAAAAGCTTCTCATGTAGGACAATCTAGCATGTTCTTTTTCCTGGAATTATAGAACTAAGCACATAATAGGGACAGCAGAAGGGAATGTGCAGTAGAAGACTAATGGAAACTTGATATAATTGGTATGATTTTCACTAATTATGGCACTGCCTCCTAATATACCATCATCTACATTAAGAAGAAAAATAAAATCCCCGAATATGGTGATTTTAAGCTGTGATTGATCCTTTGTTCTATCTGCTCTCCTAAGCCCTGGATATGTGCAGCAGTAAAAAAGGTAAAAAGTGATCAAGGAGAAAGCACTTGAGATTTTTAGTTTTTACCTTTTAGCAAGCTGATTTGAAAATTCACTTAAGTATTTTGTGATGTTCTGTTGGCTGTCTTCCTTCTTTCAGTGGCCACTGGGCTAAGAAGATGAAAAAGCAAAGCTTGAAATTCCTTCCAGAGGTGAATGGTAAGGACCTCCTTTTTTTGTACGGTTTTAGGCATGTTGAGTTTGATAACTTATTCTGTACATCCAGGTAATCCAACAATAGTCCAGGAGTAAGTGGCAACACAAGGACCAGGCAGAAAGAGTGGGAAAATGGTAGAAACCTCAGAAGCGTGGCTGAATGTAAACACTGGAAGAACAGTGCTAACTGTGCAAGGAATACAAATGATGGGTTAGTGATATCCCTTCTCTCTGCCTTTTCTCTATACTGAAAAAATAATTTTGTGAGAACTTATTATGATTATCTGTTAATGTTTGTATTTGAGAAAGGAACGATATCGGATTGAATGATACATGCACCATTAATTTTGGTCATAAGACAGTCTGAGATTTTGGCAGCAAAACAATCAGAAAAGGGCTATCTTTATTTTTCAACTTTACTCATAGAATTTTTTTTAATGTGATGAACACGTAGTCCTGAAGACACACATCCCCATTTGATGCTCTTCTTACTTGGGTCTCTGGGCTATTAAGAAATCAAACTTTATTACGTTCCCTTACACTGGAATGAAGCCTGGCTCTTGCAGGGAAGACAGGTTGTCACTATTAATGTATTTATTTTCCAGAGGTCATTTAGATGGGTCTTTTATCATTTTTATAGCAGAAAATGACAGTGTGATATTGTGAGGACTCTGAAATAGAGTAACAAGACTTTTCTTATGTGGAAACCAAAGAAAAGCCTGGTCTATAGAACTAGGATTTTGCCCATGAAGCTCAGAGAGGTGACTCCTCTTCCCAAGATCTTTCCTTTCCTTGGGCATCTAAGCAACCTGATCTAGCGGAAGGCATCCCTACCCATAGAGGTGGGGTTGGAACTAAATGATCTCCAAGTCCCATCCAACACAAACCATTCATCTTGGTTGGTTAAAGGACTTTATTTGTAAATTCAGGAGAGATGTTAAGAAGGAATACCTGAATTAGGAGTAGATTAATTGATGCTCCCTTATTTCCAAGCCTAGTCTTTGGTGGAATGAGGATTATTTGCTTATCTTGCATCCATCAGTAACAGACCTTACCCTGCTGCCTCCCCTTTTCTTTTAAAATATTTTCCATATAATTTGCGTTCCAAAGCACACTACTTTTTTTTTAACATATGCCCAATCCTTTTAGTTTAGTGTGAGTTTTGGATTTATTTTCCAGTTATAAATAATGTATCCCTTAAGCTGTATGTTTAACATTGCTCAGTTTCCTGTTAGTATTTAACCTGCAGTAATCTTCAGCAATAGAACAGTGAAAGGTTCTGTTTATCATTTGGTGTTCATTTATTATTAATCGAAGATTTGACAGACTCCAAGAGTCTATTGTTGTTTCTTGTGGCACATAAGTGAGCTGGAGGAACTGATAGATTTTCCCTGTTTGATGGAAATAATAATAATAATATGCATTTTTCCAGAGTACTGTTGTTTTTCCAAATACACCACCTGCTAAAGGAGATAATTGTTCTGATCCTTTCTGCTACTTTTGATTTAAAAATGCATTATCGTAAGATCAATTGAAATTGTATTCCAAATTTAAAAAGGACAGGGAAATACAATAAAAAGCACACAACAAAATTTTACTGGCATAAACTTATTTAACAAAATTGTTCTAAAATATAAAACAGAGCATTCAATCTATTTTTCATGATCTCTAACTCTGAGGATAGTAAATCACATAAAAGTGTGGTACTTTTGGTGCTTTTATAAATTCCCATATTTTTCTTGCACCAGAATTAATATTAAGGAGATTATATTTCTAACACTAATCCACAGTCTCTTTTTTCAAAAGTAAGTTGAGCCCCTAAATTTGAGTCCAGCTACCATTGCTACTCTCAGAGACTTTAAAGCAAATGAAAATGCCAACTAACAAATGATAAAATTTAGCTTCTGCTGGGAGTGGGTACTCCAGATCTGGAGCGCTACCAGATACAATTACTTTATCTACACTGTGCCTTCCCTCAGTTTATTGCCTCTGGTATAAGACCAATTATGTCAGACTTCTGTTATCCTCCTGCTGTTGCATTCTGAATGTGTCTTATTCCTGCAAATAATACCCATTTACCAATCATTCCTGAACATGCTGAGATTCTTTCGGACTTTTATCAAAGCTGCTTCACTTCCCTTTTTCTAACTTACTTGTATTTTAGGTTTATTTGACTTTTGGAGGTAGCAATGTCAGCTCTGAAGTCTTTTTTGTCTTTTTAGTGACTATTATCTGGCAATATACATGGAATGAAAACCTATAATTTGACAGATGGCAAGGAAAGTCAAAGTAGTAAATTTAGATCAATTCATGGTCTACATTCTTGGAGGTGGTTTTAGTCTTTAGTGGGCTTTAAACTAACGTAAAGCAACTACTGAAACAAAGCTAAGGATTTATCAAACTTCTTTTTATAGCTAAACATGGTAGCAGTACTCTGGAAGGTGTGTATCAGCATGACATTTTGTTAATCAGTTTTACATTGAAACAATTGTGGAGCTGCTGGTTCTGAATTATGAATATTGCAAAAATCAAAGATTCCTGAGAAGCTGAGTAGGCAGAGACTGAGTAGAGACTCAGTAGACCACTTGGATACTACGGAAGTCCTATGCCAATAGGAATCCAGTAATTCAGATTTCTTCCCAGTGCTTACCAGCTAAACTAAAAACTGACAAGCAGACATGTGATCAGACAAGTAATTTCTGTAGGTGAAAAATAAACAATATTTTTTGTGTCTATCCCTCTGTGACTGAGGCAGGAAGAGTTGCCCGTTCATTCTCCCCTGCTGGTGGAAACCAGCAAAAGCACCAGCTCTTGTTCTTTCCCAAGCACACGCCAGCTGAGAAAATTGTACTTCTGTATCACAAGGTATAATGCAGTGCAGGAAGTAGGGGGATTAGAAGAGTAGTCTAAGGAGGCTTTCAGAAATCAGTAGAAAGGCCCAAGAAAACAGAAAGTAAAACAGTTCTTTAAATTTTTCTCAAAATTTCTCATATAGTCACAGACGGGTGGGTGGGTGGACAGGAAGGAATATATAGGAATGTGCCCCCCCAATCCCCTCATAGCTGTGCAGCTACATGCCTGCACACACAGTTTTGTTCCTATTCTAACTCCAGCCTGGAGTTTGAAATGGGATGACCATCTTGCACTGTGGGAAGAGCCTCTGTATGTGGTTGCTGCCAATAGTGGCAGGTGAGAGCAGGAGAATGACACTGGCATTTAAAAACAGCACAGTTCATCCCAAAACTCTTGTAATCCTAACAATGCTAGCCCATCTCCATAACAAAATTTGATTATGGGGGGCCCAAGATTTCCCTGGGGATAATTACAGTCTTCTTAACCTTCAAGTAAAGTAGTGAAGAAAACAGAACATTAAAGGCCTAAGTAATTTCCTGCGTAAGTTTTGAGTAGTGAACATATATGAAGAGCACTACTCAGCGGTGACAAGGAATTGGCTTTCATGTCCCTCATTATCATTTTGAAGGTTAAATTTGGGTTAGAAGTACTTAAGCAAGTATTGTGTCCGGAGTAGAATGGTTTGGCACCTTTTAGATTCCTCAGGGAATCTCATCTAAATCCCTCCATCAACTGGGGAGGCAATAGGTCTGCTGCAGGACAAACCAAGTCTTCCATCTTCTTTTGGTTGCCCTCGATACTGAATTTCAACCTGGGACTGAAGACATCCTTTCTTTACTGCCACTGTTTGACACTCATGTGGGCATCAGTAGTCAAATTATGATCTAATGTTTGAAAATATTTCCTGCACTTATAATCATGTGTGTCAGAATAAATCCATGACCACTGTGAAATGGGATTTAATGGGATCCATCTGAGGTAGGTAGGTAGGAAGATACCACTTGAATATGGTAAATCATGAATGACTTATCTAAGCTATGTATGCTGTAACACTATTAGGTCATATCATTCCAACAGATTCACATCATGTCTTACAAGGAATTGGACACTTTATTCTCTGTAAATCACTGTGGTAGTAGTAAACTAAATAGTTACTGAGTCTTTCATGTGATTGTCTACTTCTACTGTAGAAAGTGATGATTTGACAACACTTTTCTTCTGGAACAGCAAGAGTGCAGTTTGATGTCTGCTCTGATGTGTATTGAGTTACAGCTGTGACATGGGTCAGTTTTGCCTGGCTTGAACACAAGCTAGTTGACTTCCTATTGCATGTCTATATTGAGACTTCACAGTAATTAAATCACTAAACTTATAAAATATAGGTTACTTATTTGAAATAAACCGTGAGACTGATTGGCATGCGTAGTACTGAAACAATTCACTGAATGCACATCTGTTCTCCTAATTGTCACAGAGTTTATAAATCCACCATCTGACACTTCCAGGAAATGCTTGTGTATGCAACGTGGAGATCAATAACTTGTTGGTAGGAAATTACTGTTCTGTTAGTCTGGGAGACCAGTGCACTCAGAATACAGGAGGCAGGGCTCACTCCCTGTTTTATGTCCAAATTACCACGTTTTTCTGGTATAGTCAGTTGTTTCTGTTTTACCTTTTGTTTGGCGTGCACCTTAAACAGAACACCCAAAGCTAGAAGTAATAATGGTTTGGTTTCCTGCCTGCATTGATTTCTTCTCTGTCTGCTAAGAAACCAAAGGATAAAAATTGCACTTTGTAGGTTTGCAGTGAATCTGCAAGTGCCTTATAGGGAAACAAATAGCAATCTCCTTAAAAAATTGCAGTAATAAACAACTTTGATATAATTTTAACACTGTGAAACTGTGAAATATTAGAGTATGTTTGTGTAGTGAAGACAACCAGCAGCAAGGGTTAGAGATAACAGAACTGGTGTTATTATTGTGCTGCTGGATTTAGCCAGGAGATTTAGGCTGCAGGGGTCTGCCCTTGTCTGATATATAATATAGAGTAAGGCTTTATCCTTCCTGTGCTTCTGTTTGCCCATCTTTAAAACAAACAAAGCTGCTGACTTCCTTGGAGGGGAGAGAGAAAGAGAGTGATTGAGAGAGAGGGAGGGATTTTTACTCCTCAGGGGTGCATACTTTTACTCCTCACTGATGTGTATAAGGGTATTACAGAGCCTTAAAGGGAGGGCAGAAAGCAATATTGTTTGACTATTTATATCAAGATGAGAGCCAGCTTATGAACCAAAAATTGTAGAGTAGGAATGCAAGGTGTGATGCTCTTTGCTTGACAAGTGCTCACAACAGACAGTTTATCAAGTGGAATATCAAGAAAGGACTTAAGGAGAACGTCTAAATGTTCTCCTGGTTTCAAAAATATCCAACAATAAGAAGATGGAGAGGAAGAACCCGTGGCTAAAAGTTGAAACCCCAGACACTGAAATGAAAAATAGCATGCACATTCAAATTGAATGTGGATAGCTTTTGGGGAGATATGCTTTTGCTAAACTCAAATTATTGCACTCAGAATGGGTGTAATTGAATGAAAATCTTTGGTCTCTGGTAGAAAGATGCTCTAATGGTTTCTCTGGCTTTAATACGGGAAGCTATGGCAACAAATGACTTCAGCAATAAGACTCCTTCCCTTCATTAAATGAAGCAGCTGCTATTGAAGGATCTGCCACTGTTGTCTTCCCCTGAAAATCTCTGACACAGAAATTTAGCTCCAGGAGCAAGGCAGGTTGCCAGGTGTTGAGCTGAATCAATGGCCTCTTACTTGCTCCAAGGGAAGGAGTCTGTAATCAGCTGATGGAAAAAAGACTTTCAATATGTCAGTAATCAAGGGCAGAGTTCTGGTTATTTGTACGTCTTCTTTAAAATGTCCAAGTTTTCAGTGTTTTAAAATACTACTGATATGCTCTGATTCCTCAACATTTTTAAACAAAACAAAAATGAGACTCTGCTTTCTCTTCTGGGTATATTTTTTTTCATTTGTTTGTTATTTTCTTTTTTTACAAAATCTACAAAAATTCTTTAGTTTCAGGTTTTTAGTTAGTGTGCAGATAGCACAAAATATAGACAACATGCAGTGGATAAAAATACTTTCAGTGCAAAAATGTTACATACGTATCATCTGTGTTACGTTTTCTGAGTTCTGGTTAATGAGATACGTTGCACTAGCTACAATAACATTTCTTGCAAACATATAATAAAAAATCATGCACTTAGATTTCTGCATGTATAATTGCATCTGCTTGTAAGTGAAAGGCATCCTACAACAAAGCCAAATGCACCCTAAATTTGTGCCAAGATCCCTAGATTCTACCTCACTGCTGGGAGTGTAGGCATTTCTGCAGGAGCTTCAAATACGTTTAAATGGAGATTCAGATTCAAAACTGGACATATAATCTTCTGTTACTATTGCTGTATTATTTTGTGATGTTTCCACACTTCTTGCTGATCATTTCCTACCTCAGAGCTTTGGAGTTAGGGGCCGTTTGAGACAAATTGTGTTGCTGAGATCTGTGTCCTATTGTTTCAAAGCTCTTGCTAGTGCAGGAAGACATGGCTGTTGCAGTTGATATTCCGCTCACATTATCCGGCTTTTCCTTGCACCACAAAGGCTTTGCTAGAGCTGCCTTTGTGCACAAGGAAAGCTGAGTACCTGGAATGTATTTTGCAGCAAGGGGTAAACTGCAGAGTCACCAAATCATGTAGCATAAATGACCCTGCCTGTAGCAGCACAAGCGTCTCAGTCAGGGGTGCTTAAGTATACATGTGGATGTAATGAATGCAAATAAATTAATTGTGCATAATTGTACACTTACTAACACAGGGGGAAGCAGGTTAAAATTTCATTTGTCATGATGAACGATATATATTTGCAATCCAAAGGCACAAGGCTTGGATTCTCTTTTTTCTCCTAGAAAGTAGGCAATTTTAAAAAATTTTAATTTTTTTTTAAAAAAAATCATATCATCATTCACACTATAATGAGTCAGACAGATCTTATTTTGAGAATATTTTGACTCATTGTATTGGGTCTGGGATGGAATCAGCTTTCCCCACAGCAGCCCTGACAGTGCTGTGCTTTATATCCGTAGCTCGAAAGTCATTGATAACACACCAGCGTGCTGGCTGAGCACTGCTCCCACAGCGCCAGTGCCCTCTCTACAGCGGCACTCCTCCCTCATAAGCAGGCTGGGGGTGGGAAACACACACCCAGTGTGTGAGAGGACACAGCCAGGACAGCTGACCCACAGTGACCTAAGGGATATTCCATATGATATGACATGGGCTCAGCAATGAAAGTGAAGAGAAAGGAAGAGAGGGTGGACATTAATTTACCAAGTTTATCTTCTGGAGCAACCACTACATGTACTGAAGCCCTGTTCCTGTGAAAGAGCTGGACATCACCTACTGATGGGAAGAAGAGATAAAATCTTTTGTTTTACTTTGCTTTTGTGTGTGGTCTTTGCTTTTGCTTTATTGAACAGTCTTTATCTTGAACCATGACCTTTTTCCAATTTATTTTCTTCCCCCCTCTCCTGCCATCCTGCTGAGGAGGGGGGTGACAGTGCAGCTTGGTGGGCAGGTGGTGTCCAGCCCACCACACTCACTGACAATTTACATTGTGAATAATGGATACCAAACAAACTGGCTGTCACAAATTACAGGGTCATCCACAGCTGGCAAGGAATTTTGTGTCAGTTATATGATGTCACTACAGAACCATAGAACCCAAAACGTACGGGAAAATGATGAATCAGTGTTCTGTTACAAACAGAACTTTTCCTCAGCTGAATGCAAAGACTCTGAATCCCTGTGCCTGAGAGCACAATTGGAAGCATTAATTACAAGCATGGGGCAGAAGGTTTCATCTTCATTTGAATTTTGCCTCAGGGTAACAGGGCAATATCAAACCCTTGTCCCTGCCTTCTGGGCATCTTTAATTACCTGCCTCCAAGTTTCTAACCACCCTGTCTCCCTCTCTGTCACCATGACAACATCCTACTGTCAGCATCCTGAACTTTCTGCCTATGTCGCAGTCACTTGGAAACACGTCCAAGTAGTTTAAATAATGTGGAAATAATACAGACATATAGAAAGCCGAATGTGGGAAGGGAACTAATTTTCTCCCATCTCCTGGCAGCTCCTGGGAGGCAGGTGACTGTGGGGAATCCAGGAGTGTCCATAGGGACTGTTTGTGTACGAAAAATTGAAAGCTTGGCTTGGTTGTCTTCCTGGATGAGAAAACCTTTTCTCTATGACTTGTTAAATCCATCAGGTTTCTAGTCAAGTGTTGCATGGGGTAGGAGTGAAAAAAAAACAGACAGTGGAAGGGTGGGAGGCAGTAAGGAGGAGCACAGTGAAATGCATGTCTAGCTGCTGCCAGCTGAGACCTGCCTGGAGCACCTGGCACTCCCAGCTCCCTGCTGCTGCAGGTCATTCTCCTTTCTGCCTCACAGAGTGCACTGGCCCTTTGCTGTTGTGCCACTCTGACTGCCTCAGCTGGCCACAACACACATTGAGCTTCTCAGTTCTCAATGGGTTAACGAAATTCCTCAAACCCAGCTTCCTATGTGCATAATTGCAGTTACGCTGCAGAATTTACACTGTGGTTTTACTGACCCCTTAGAAAGGGATGTGGTAAGACTGAGACTCATCTGTTGTTGCCCCTATTATAATCCCCTAAAGTAGAAGCTGTTCTCAAGTGTCACTTTGCACTGTCACCCAAGGAGTTTCTCTCTCCCATCTTTTTGCCAGCACAGGTATGATGTATGTCTGTATGAGTAATGGACTTGGCGCAGGATGCAATTTGTCTGCAGGGTACGCTGGAAAGTAAACCAGCAGATTTATGGGTATTCAGCTGACCATTAAAGGGCATACTAAATCTTACAGAAGATGACCTTAGGAAGAAGTGGGGAGTAAACAGACTATTGACCCGTTGCCAGACATGCTTATTACTCTCTGCAATAGGGATTCTCCCTGTCTTCCAGCTGGAGATGAAGGCCATCTGGGCTGAGAGAAAGTTTGCAGACTGATGCAAAGAAAGATTTAGGTAAATAGAAATATATGTGTAGAGCCTAAAATATGTGTAGAGCTCAATATTGACTTTTTTTGGACATGCGTTATATTTGGTGGTGCAGGAAAAATTTGTTTTGAAGAGCTGTTCGGGAGTTATTTTATTTTCTCAGGTGTTAAGCTCTTTGGGCTTCCAAACATAATTTGTTTGATTAAAATGGAAGGACATTTAGGGGCAGAAACAAAGATTTAGTTTTGAAGGGACAGTACTGCCTGGTTTTGCCAGGCTGAAAACAGAGAGATGAGAAGTCTTTCATGAGACAATTGTGGTGGAAGGGCAAAGAGTCACCCCTCAACAGCTGGAACTATAGCACTCAACTAAGTACTGAACCCTAAAAAAAATTCTTAGGGATCATCCCTTTTGCAGTGGATACATCATGAATATATTGAGGTTCCCATCTGATTATGTCTCTAGTGGGTTTCTGCTTAGTGATTCTAGATCTGTCATTGGCAAAAGTTGTTCCTCTTAATCCCTCTACTTCCTGGCAGCAAATTTGTACACAAATAGCCATATGTACAGGCAAAACCAAACAATCATCTTTTTTTAGGCAAATCTAAGGAAAGCACTCAGAGAAAAATCTGCCACCAACCATTTATTTTTATAGTTGTGTACATTATACCATTATAAACAGTCAAACCCATGTAATTAATAATTTCTGCACACTCATGCTTTTTTTAATGTGAAGTTGCACTCCCAATACCTGCCTGAGTTTCTTGAACCCAGTCATTTATTATTATATATATAATATAATATAATATAATATAATATATTAATATATTATATTATATATATTATAGATATAATATATATATTATATATATAATTCAGGGTTTTAGTAAACTGTCTGAAGATGAACAAAGAGCACCTGAGGAAGGGGCTGCTGTTGACCTGTCGGGGTCATTTACACGATAACTAGAACAAAAGGCTGAGATTCCTCCTACAAATGGATGGGGACTGTACATGACTCTGTACACCCCTGGACTTCGTGTCTGCTTACCAAATTTGGATCCTGAACCAAGTTTTGCAAAGTTCTCTTGCAGGATCTGAAGGAATAACCTGCTTTGAACTCTAAATATAAGTATTAAAAAAAATAAATAAAAGCTGTAGCTACTCTTCTATATTTAGGTACTTGAACAAGTGACCTGATTTCTAAAGCACTGAAGTTAAACTCTGAATTAAGGTTTTTGCTGACATCTGTGGGAGTTGTTAGGTGTAAGAACTTCAGAAAATCAGGTCATTCATTTTGCAATTCTGATTTGGAGAAGGAATCTAATTCTGTGCTCCTAATCTTTGAAATTTGAGTATGTTTGCAGTCTAAGCTCAGGTCTGACTTTGTTTGGAGATCAGATCCAAGTTTAAAAAATAGCTTGTGGAAAGCTTAAAGAAACCCCAGCAACACTACCTTTGCTATCTTTTTAAGAGAAAGAGACCTTATAAGTGTAATTTAAGTGTTGTGATGATAGGAACTTAGATTATGTGTTGGCTAAGGTTAAGAAATGCAGGACACCTCAGAGTCAGCCCCTTTCTCTGCCTATCCAAGGTACAGATCTTAGGATTTGACATTCCCTTTCTTCTTGGGATTTTCTCTTGTGTTTCCCATCTTCAGTGTTACTTTACACAAGGCAAAAGCAGAGAGGAGACCTTGTGGGCCAGTGAAGCCTACAAGAGATGGTGACTTACTTCACAAACCCCAAACCAATATCAGCATCCTGGCCGTAGCGTGTCACTGCCCCATCAGGGACAAACCCTGCTCTCATGGCTTGCTGGCCCACCGGTCTGCGTCTGTCCTGCCATAGCTCAGGCCTGTGGCTTCAGTCCCAAATCTGCCTTGTGTCTCCTGCCTGCCAGTCCTACCTATTGCTCCACTTCACCTCAGACTCCTACCAGAACAGCAACACCCAGACCTTCTGCGCTGCAGCTTCAGGCGCTGAACAGGAGGGCAGCGGGTCCATGTCCGGGTCACGCCAGTGCTAGGTGCCATCTCTGGTGTGTGTGACCAGTGTGTCCTTGATCAGAAGGGATGGGACACACAGACGGGTAAGGAAGGAAAACAGAGAGTGAGGGTCCTGTCAAAAAAATCTGTGCTTTTCATTATGTTTAATTAAGTAGTTTTGTACTCATTTATGTTAGAAAGCTGTGAAGAACTGTTTAGAACAGAAGAAGTTACTGCAGATTAGCAAGTCAGGTCTGTTTATGTGTCAAGGCAAATGTAATGGTGGTTTAAAACTAATGCATTTTACTTAACAAGTACGGTGCTCAAGGTTCAATTACCAAGGAGCATCCCATGAACTAAGACAACATTTTAGTCCATTTTTCTTCTTAGTGCTCAGTATCAGTACATTCTTTGCCTGCTCATCTGTTGCTGATACGTGACAGGTTAAGCCAAGAAACTTCCCTAATTAATAATGTGAGTTACAAGAGCTTGTACTAATAGAGAGCAGGAATTCAGATGTATCAACTCATCCTCTGTGGATTAAGGCAGCCAGGGAACATTAACACATGTTCACTGGAGGGCTGTGTATGCATTCAGACACAGGTTACTGATTTCCTATCTTCATCAGTTAATTTGAACTTGACAATATTTATGAAACTTATTAACTTTCTCACCTCTTTCAGTATCTTATTTATTTGGGTTGTAAGTGCTTTGGCCCATGGAAAGCCTCTTGTCTTCAATTAATGCTGTTTGCACTGGCCCCAGCTGCATCTTTAGATAATATTTCCCTAGGACATTATGAAGCAGTGATTACCAGTGACTGATGGGGGACTGACCTGTTCCATGTAAGTAGCTGCATGAAACTGTGTGCTGTCAGACAGAAAGTGGGTAAGGCCTTGACAAGAGTGCACCTGGACTTCACTTGGAACTTATGATGGTTCTGCTTTGGGGGTTTACAGGAATTTAATCAGGGCATGAGAAATTTCATCCTAGAGACCCCAATTAATCCTTCTGCTTGGTCTGCACTGAGACCTCTCCGGTTATTGCAAGGGTGCATGGTAGTCTCCAGTGGGGCTTCAGTGGGAGGAAGCTACTGATCTTCAACTTCAATAAATGCTCAAAACAGCTGAAATTAGAGAATGCCACGTAAAAATCTGCTTTGAGGTCTTCCTTGGCTATCAAAAAGTAACTTCTCCAGTGTAAGCACTGTAATTCTTCATCATTTGTGGGTGCTGCCACATCTAATAAACATCCGAGTAGCGGCATTAGCCTTGTCTGTCATCTTATTTTCTTCATATCATACTGCTATCCCAGTGCAAGTGAGCTACTTCACCCTTAGTGATGGTGCACTGGTCAAATTCCAGTACAAATATATTGAACAATGAAATCAAAATAATCAAAATGGACAGTATTAGCATCTCCAGTACTTTAAGTATGTGCTTGCTAAAACTGACAAAACCATATTGCAACATGCAGTCTGATAACATTTGAAGAACTGAGGCTTGGAGAACTGATTCTCCCCTCATCCCTTGGGAAGCAACCAGCTGATGAAAACACTTGGAGCTCTGGATCCAAATGCATTTATTCATGACAGGCTGTTCTTCTGGTTGCCCATCCTTTCCAAGATGGGGATTGTATCATTTGCTTTGCATACTGAAACACAGTGACCTGGTAAAAGGTACATATAATTTAAGTATTGAATAGAACAGATGCTCTAGCTCAGGCTAGCATTACAGGTGATTGATATGTATGAAATTAATCTCTATAAGCAGGAAAAAAAGTAAGAAAAGGTTTTGTCTTATCAGTAAAATGAACAGAGTATGTTCTCTAGGCTACGATACCTGAGGGCAAGTACCATAGCAGAATTTATATCCACATGAACAAAATTTCTGGATGCTAGGAAAAACCTATCTTGACTGTCTCATCTCTGTCTACTTTTAGATATATTTCTTCCACTAATTGATAGAAAACCCTTTGCTATTTGGTACTACTCCTTCCTGTGAGTAACTGTAGCTAAGTCCTTCTTTGAAGATGAGAACGGGTTTTCTATATATTTTTCTTACACTAAGAGCAGTCAAAAGGCCCCTCTTCTGGCATCAAGGAGCCTACATTTTAATAAATTGTAATAACTATGTTTCGCTTATTTTTAAGTAAACTTCTTCCTTCTCCCACCCATTTTTTTACTATCAAAAACAAAGAAGTAAATAGTCAGCCCAGGAAAAAGGTCAGTACTGCCACTGTTATGTATTTATCCATTCTTTGAAATTAAAAGTGTCTTTGTATCTGGCTTGGGAGATTGTAATTTCATTCCAGTGAAGACTGATTAAAGAATTTTTTCATAATTATTTTGCCTTGTAAATAACATTCATTTTTATGGCTGATGGACAAGGATGCTAAAAAATGGTATGTCAAAGTTGTGTTTAATGGATTAGTTTGCTTTCAACAAAGGAAACATTTCTGAGGGGAAATATTCTGAGATTTCCAAAATAATTTTAGACCATAATTTGAAAGCAACAACAAACTCCATTTATATTTCCAGTACTAGAAATGTCATTAGTCTTTCTCCTAGGCAATGTGAAATCAGTTGTTTGACAGCTGCATTGTCTTCCATAGTTGACTTGTCCCTTACTGCATTTCAGTGGTAATTTTTTTTCTCAGTAACAGATTACAGAATTTCAATAAGAGGAAAAATAACTTTGCATCCAAGAGATGTTTTTCAGTAACGGAATCAATCTTAGAAATAAAAGCTGGAAGATTTAGTTTGACAATTTTAATAGTCAAGAGATTCTGTGGCAACCTCTCTGCATGATCTTTTCAGTTTTCAGTGAAGAATTTAAGTGTTTTGTTTAAGGACAAAATGATTTTGTTTTGAGTTTTTTATAAAGTTGTCGAATTCTGTGGGATATGCATGGAACAACATGTTCTGCTGATTTGGAATTTAATTCATACTTGGAGTCAACATAGTTCCCAGATCTCAACTGAAGAACAGGAAATCAAAGTTGTTTTAATTTCTGGTTTTAATATCTCTTTTCAGCCTGGCAAAACTGGGTATGTCATATTTCATACCTAAAATTGTCTTTCACCACTATATATACGTGCAGAAATAAATACTTATGTAAATATACCAACACATTTGTATAATATGCCACTTCTAGGTCATCTCTGTTCCTACAGACAGGAGGATGAGAGCTTAAAGATTTAAAAAATTGTTATTCAGAGAAAATGACAGCCTCAGTCATTCACAAATTAATAATGATACTAATGTCCACATAAGAAAGAAGACAGAAAAAAAAAAACCCTTTGAATTTTAAAATACTTTGGTTTACAATGAAGAGATACTTTTTAAAGACCAGACAGATTTAAATACAACTGCAATGAAATGTTTAATTTCTATTCCAGTAAATATTCCAGTCTGCCTAGCCTCAAATTTTAAAAAAATATTCTCCAGTAAAGGGTAAGTTTTCATTTCTAGAAACCCAAACACTTTTTTTTCTTGGTCTGCCAGTGAGAAAAATCAGGATTTTAAAAAATATTAACTATATAGCTAGAATGATACAAATGAAATTTATTAATGTAGATGAATGTGTAGTTACTTACTAATGTAGATGACTGCATAACTAATATTTCTGATAATTTATTAAAACATTATTTAAAACATTTCATTAGCAGAATCAAATTTTATTTTTTTTTTTTACGAAACGTATTTTTCAAGAAATGTAAGTGAACTTTATTCTGATCGATGAAGGTTGCAGGATGTTTCCAACCTTTTCCAACCTTTGCATCTTACGCTGCTTGTGCTCCCCGGCCGGCGCAGAGGAGGGCCCGGGCGGGAGGGCGGCTCCGCGCTCCGGGCGCAGCGCTCCCACCGCCGCGCTCCTCCTCCAGGGCGCTGTGCCAGACAGCTGGGGCTCCTCTGCGCCCGCTCTTTGTTGCGTTTCCTTCCGTTTCAGTGGCTGATTTCTTCTTTGCCCCCAGAGAAATCTCTCTGCAGGAGGGGCTAGAGCATTTTTGTGAAAAGATTATCTTTCTTTTATGATACGTCCTTTTTGATCTTTTCTCAGGCGCGCAGCTGAGTGGACATTAAATCACATTCTTTTGATGTAGCAAGAATAGGGCTGTTTGGTCCCAGACACCATTCATACCTGACCAGTCCTGAATTTCTCTCACCTGGAAACAGAAAAGACTGTTCCTAATGACCTGAGTTAAACTTTGCACACCTGATTATGGACTTACTAACGATTTGTTATTTCTCAGTCATCTTTTTGGGGCTAATATTGCTCTTTGATGTTTGCTTTAATCTTCCAGCATAAACAACTACACTGAAATCTCATAAACCAGACCCCAGAACAGCTAGCCTGACATTTTCTCTTCTTAGATAAGGACAGCACGAATGTGGTTGGTTTTATTTATATTTGTATAATTTAAAACCTCTTAAGAGATAACTAAACTTCTGTGTTTCATTTTGTGTCTGTTAAAATCACAAAAAGAGGATATTTAGCCAGATTTAAAATACTTTACTCCAGACTGTGAAACATTGAATTGTAGCTGTGTTCTGTGTTGCTCAATCAAACTGGATCCAAAGATTGAAAAAATATCTTCAAGAACTGGAAAGGACTCCAACTTTTAGGTTTAGAACACCTCCTGTTTTCATTCTGGGCTAGATAACTCAATAAATGAGTACATAGTTCAAGTCACATTTTCAAGAAAAATGTTTTAAATATTTCTTAGAGCTCAGATTTACAAAAAAATAATAATAAGATAAAAAGTCTTGTGTCTTGGGATAGAAGTATAGGTTGCCAAATTACCCAATAAAATTTAATTTGGGCCCTTAATTTTCATTGATTCTTGACTGAAATGTCTGTCTTTCCTCCACTGTCAATAGTGCATTTCCAAAAAATCAATTCTGCTTTTTTAAATTTTCTCTGCATTTTACTGAGTTTCACTGGGACTTCTAAATCGTAGAATCAAGAATTAATATTGGATGTGAAGCCTTCCTTGTAGGAATGTGAATTTTTCTAGAATGTAACCAGAACTTTTATCTCAAAGGGCTGTTAAGGGGATGAAAGTGAAAATTAAAAACACAGGAGACATCAAAGTTTGCAGAAAAGGGAGGGAGACATTAAGAAGCAGGAAAACCAAAATAACCCTTAAACATGCACCTGGAAATTGCAAAGAAGATAATTTTTTGTGCTGTGATGCATTTCAGCTACGTCCACAACTATTTTAGCAGTCAAAGTGGAGTTGTGTTAATTCTGCCCCATGCCCTGCTCAGAACTTCTCAAAATGTTTGCTTTTGTAGGTTTTCTGAGGATTTGTATTGGTTTAGGTTTTTTTCTAATAATGTTTTCAGCACTTGATTAATAGGAAATTAATAGGAATTTCTTCTAACTGTGAGGTCTTACCAGGACACTGTTTGCTTTTTAAGAGCTGTGCATGTGTTTCTTCTCTCTTGGTTTTGATGAGTTAGGAGCACGCATGGGTGAAACTAGGTTAAAGAGGCATGAACTTGACAAGAAAGCAAAACTATGGGTTTGGGAAAGAAAATGTCTTCTTTCAACAGTTATTTTACTACGTTAAAAATATGAGCGAACTTGCACATGTAAATAATGTAGTGGTTTTGCACACATGTATGCAATTATTTAAAGGCTTGTTGGCTTATCAGGGAAAGCTTTCCTACAGCTGGAAATGCTTCAGTGAGCTGAGTAACTGCTGAGTGATGGGGACTACATCCAGACATAGAGTGTCCCAGAGGTGGTCGGACAATGGAGCAGATAAAGTGTGCTTTCAGGAAGGTCTGTAACATGGTACTTCAAGGACACCTGTGTAAGGCTAAATCATCACCTTTTCATTACACAGGAAGCAGCTGAAAAAGAGGAATGCCTTCTTTTTCCATCTGGTGGGGAGTGAGTCAGTGAGCCTTTTTTCACTGTTTCTGTTTTAACCATGGCAAGTGAATTCATCCCTGTTGAATGCAGGACTCTGGCAGTAGAGTAGGAACTCTGCACTACAAGAAGGAGCCCTGTTCCCAGGAGGATGAAGCCTCCTTACAGGGCTCTGTGCTGTGTGCACCTTTAGCTACTTAAGGTCAGAAGCCTAGTCCAAGCAGATGCAAGGAGAGGGAAGGATGAATCAATAGCCAGAGACAGCCACTTCTCTTCACAGACTAAAGGGACAGTCAAAATCAATGGTTAAGATGCAATGCCTTTCAGATGGCTAAAATTAAGGGAGGTGAATCCCAGTAAAATCCTGCTGTTCATGTACAAATGTGCAAGGATGCTGGGGTTTTTTTCCACACAGCTGCACCAAACCTTTTTTTTTGGTTGTTTGTTTCATTGGTTGTTAGGTTTTTTATTTGTTGTTTTGTGTGTGTGTATTCCAAGCGAAGCTGTGTGTCAGGAAATGGGAGGAAGTAATGTTGTGTAAACAAAGCAGTAGGAAATAATGCTGAGAAGATCTGTCATACATATTTGGTTATTAATGAAAGATGCAGGAGAATGTTGCTCACCAGGCCTCTTTGCTTACTGGTCACGTTTGGTCATTGCTGAAGGCTAAGAAGAAAAATCCGGGATTTCCTTTAAAACAGTCAGTGCATGAGGTTGTTAACAAGAGGTGGAGAACAGAATAAAAGGAGCAAATTACACCAAAACGTGCCACAGTGTGTGGATATGGAGTGTGTTACAACAGGCTAATGATGAGTATATGCCCCATGTGTGGATTCAGATGTGTCAAGGGATGTGACAGATTAGGTCTCCAGTGATCTATTCAGAAGGTCAATGTCTAGAGAATATGACATCACCTATGTAATTCTGAGAGATGAAAAAGTGAAAGAACATGAAAGCAAATGCTTTTATGGGATGCTTAAAACTCCCTCACAATCAAACAAAGTACTTGTATTTGTTAGTATAATTTATTTTTTCCACTTACTTATACCTGATTGCTATGTTAAAAGTGTAAGTAGTTTTTACTTCTTGTAATATTGATTCTTTGATGAAACACACACATTAATGGAGTAATATGCCCCTTTATCTTGTGAATTATTGGGAAATTAGGAACATGAATTAAAATCTAAAAATGAGGCAATGATTGATTACTTTCTTTTGATTAGCTGGTGATTATTTTATTAATAGATAATATAAAAGAATTTTGAATTTTTAATTATATTTTAATTTTTTTCAGGCATTTTCTATCATGCTCCTCATCCCAGGTACAGTCTCCATCACAGACATGCCTTGAATTTGAGAACGGAAAATCAAACTTGCCAAGTGCTAGAGGAAGTGCCTCATGTACTCATGTACTCATGTAGTGAGGAGGATCAGCTGGGAGATTGTGGTCATGGGAGGGAATGATCTGGGCAGGGATATGGCCTTTTCCTGACCTTCATCGTGCTGCTGCAAAGTAATTCCACTGGGTTGTCACTTTGCTCCCTGTCATCCCCTCATCACCCCACAGCTGGCTTTTTTTTAAATATCACATTAAAGGTGAAGCACTTGACTTCACCTTGAAGGCCCTTCAAAGCTGCATGTTCCCTACAGATCACCTATAATTCACAGAAAGTGTCATCTCTTAGCCCTGATAGGTCACTGATGCCAGCCAGCTTCAGCCTTCACTTGTTAGCATTTCAAAGAAGCAGTTTCATGTCTTGTCTCTCCCTGCCTGTGAGGAGCTCTCTCTGCACCTCAGCGAAGCTGCCTCATTAACCCTCCGTCAGACGCCACGGAAAGCTCTCTGTGGACAGGGTGCTTGTGACAGTCTCCAGAAAACACAGCTGCTGCCAGGCTGAGCCCACTCCTAGCTGTGCTGCCCACCCTCTGCCCCATCACTCCCATCTCTTCTCTGCTGGTTGTCTCTCCTCTTGTGTTGTCAGGCTTTTGTCCTCTTTATCCCACTGACCCTGTACAGAACTAAACAAATTGAGGCCCTTGTTGAGGACTCCTGAGCACTCTTGTAATAGTAGCTTCTAAGACTAGAAATGTGGCTGAATTTAGTTATTTAAGACTTGGTGGTAGAAAGACTTGATTCATTACAGGATTTCTCAGACACATGCTTTGTTCAGTAGGATGTATTTCTCACTAACTTCAAATGGAGAGAGTGTATATTTATTTTTAAATCTGTGGTTAAGTATCTGAATGAATCATGCTGTTAAAAAAGCTGTAATTTTAGTGTCATCAGCCCCTGCATATGCTCATTGTCACCCTGGCTCTTTGAGCTGCTTGCAGACACTTCAAGGGGAATGCCATGGCCCCAGTGGCAATTAACCACACAGCCGGAAAGGTGGAGAAGGCTCTGTTCTAGGGCTGGTGCTCTGCAAGAAGGTCATGTCTTCAATTCAGGGTTAATTACAAATAACCTCTGTTTTTGCGTAGCTGCATCCATGCACTTGGGAATAGAATTAAAAGGAAGTGGAAAGTGATATATAGAGATCAAAAGGAGGCTGGAGGCCTGGCAAATGAAAATTATCTAGCACCTCTAAATATGCTCAGGCAACCTGTCGTGTTACAGGACAAGAATGTAAATATGTCTTCTGACAGACTGGTGTGACCTTTGTGATTTACTCCACGTAACCAGTGCAGAATGGGAGAAAATGTGTTCCGTACAGCAGCACAAGCCAAAGGGGAGCATGATTAGCTGCTTTGAATGTGTTGAATCAAACACTTTGTCAGCAATACAGCAGTGCTGAGTGTGTTCTGCAGAGATGTAAATAGACAATAATGGTACTCTATGAATTTCCATCTTATTTATGGAAGACTGATTGTATTTGGGATTTTGTTGCTGGTCAGGATGGTAACTATGCACTCTGCTCATGTGAGGTTCCTATTTTGGATCCTGAAAAGTATGGGGTTTAATAAAGCAGCAAACCAAATCAAAATGAACAGTGTGGGATGAGTGTGCTCTTCAGAAATGCTTAAATGTAGGCTGGACTGAAATCTTATGTATCTCCTGGCACAATTGTAGAAAGTCAGGATATCATCTGAGCTGGTGTGATTAATTAGTCTGAACCTACTAGTGACTCTTTGCACATCTATCAGGTTTGCCCTTTTGGCCATGTGACACATAATTCCACCTTGAGTCCAGGCCCCTGCTGTTCCCTCCTGCCTTCCTGGCTGCTCTGCCACTCTCCAGGCAATATTCAGCTCCATAGGAGCAGCTGGTCACCTCCAGTGTGCTCACTGCCATGAGACACAGTGCTGTGACAACACTGCAGAGCTGACAACACTGCAGAGGTCCCATCTCTTTCAGGCATTGTTTTTAACCCACATTTTTTAGCCAATGCACAGCCTTTCTTAAGGATATGAGAGAAAATTGTCTGTCTTTTATAAAATAGTTCATAAAACAAGAACCTTAATTTCTACATGTTTCTAGAATAACTGCTTGAGAACATTATTTGTTTATCTAAACTTTTAAAACACAGTCTAGAAGGAGTTTCAAGGAGCATAGATTTGTTTGTACTGTAATACATGAAACATTTTTTAAGACCATATTGAAGAAATACTGCATTTCTATCTTAAAGTGAGAAGTAAACAGGCGTTAACTTTAAATAAAGGATAAACAAGACTATTTGTGATTCCCCAGTTATTTCACAATTATCTTCCTAGATAAAAGGTACCTAAATTTTTAAGTGGTATACAGTGGTTAAAAGGCACAAGAGTGAAAAAATATAAAGGACAGATTAAAGTTAACGGGGTATTTTAGTTACTGACTGTGACAAATTTTCTAGTAAATTAGGAAATCAAAGGTTTTAAGCTGTCTGAGTCAATTTTTATCCAATAGAAGGACTGGTGGGTGCAAATCCTCACCCAGGAAACCACGGTGATTTTTGCAAGTCACCCGCAGTGATTCTCAGCAGAATCTTCTGGGTTGGAATGGCTGGAAAAGAGTGCGTTTGGAGGTCATTCCACATCTGGAAGAGTGGCATTGGTAAATACAAGTGAACTTGTAGCTGTGTAAATATAAAGTCAATCCTCATAGGCCAACATGTGGGCAAGGAAGAGTCATCATTAGTTTGTTGGGTCAAAAGGTGTCCATACTGTGAGGGAGCTACCAGGCTCAACTGGCTCTGCCCAGCTTCTCATCAGCCCTACCCGTATGCCCAGGAGCCCTGTTTCAGCACAGATCTGGACACCAAACCTTTGTATTTTAGCTCAGCCTGTGCCTAGTCCTTGCTCCCTGGGTGGAGGTTGGACCTACATTGTAGGTTTGCTACTAACCCAATGTCTATCTCCATCTCCTACAGCTCTGTGAGGGAGTTCCTGTACGGACCCTCATCATCTTGCCTTGTCTGGGACTGTTAATGAAACCTGTCCCTACCAGTGTGACCACTGTCCCAGGCAGACCCTGCGTGACTGTGCTGGGAAGGGCACCATGCTGCCAGCTGCAAACCTGCTGTACACTGTGTGCACTCTATGGTGCATCTCTTCTGAGCCTGGCAAACCTTCTTCTGTGTGAGTCAAACCCTTGATGTGCATGCCTATGTGCTCCTGGAGGATAAACAAACATTTCATGCTCTGACCCCAAAAGCTGTGTTTTAATGAGCTGTTGAAAAGCTGAAGTTTCCTGCTGCAATATGAGATATTCTGTATAGAATTGCAATGGAACAGCTATTTGTAAATTTTAGGGGCATTGTCCCCAGTGCAGGAGGGAGCTGCCTTTTCTTCCTAAGCTAAGTAGTCAAGGGAGAGAGAGGGAAGACGACAGATGGCTCCAATAGATTTCTGCTCTTTAATGCTTTCTGGAGGAGCTTTCCTTTTGTCGGTGTTTATGGGACCTCAGGAGAGATGGTGGCTTAACTAAGGATTTCCTTTACACAGGCTGCTCCCTGTGTGAAGGAAACATGCCATTTAAGACCTGAGCTTGAAAGTTCCAGTCCCATGTTTTGAATTCCAGTACAGTAATGGCAGAGCTTTCAGTTCTTTCAAACTGGAGTTTGTGCCTGTAAGCAGAATCACACCGAATCACAGTATCATTGAGGTTTAAAGGGACCTCTGAAGGTCACCTGTTACAACCCTTTTTCTCAAGCAGGCTGCCCAGAACCATGTCCAAATGGCTTTTGAATATCTCCAAGGATGGAGACTCCACAACCTTTCTGGACAACCTGTACCAGTGCTTGGTCACCCTTAATGTAAAAAAGTGTTTCCTGATATTGAGAGGAATATTCCATGTTTCAGTGCATGCCCATGGCCTCTGGTCCTGTCACTGGGCATCACTGAGAAGAGCCTGGCTCTGTTCTCTTTGCCCCCTCTATCCAGATATTTATAGGCATTAATGAATTCACTCATGAGCCTTCTGCTTTCCAAACAGTCCC
This sequence comes from Machaerirhynchus nigripectus, assembly GCA_013397975.1. NCBI lineage: Eukaryota > Metazoa > Chordata > Aves > Passeriformes > Dicruridae > Machaerirhynchus > Machaerirhynchus nigripectus. The sequence continues at coordinate 522,182 of VZRQ01018916.1, read as the reverse complement.
AGCTCTTCCAACCTCTCCTCACAGGAGAGATGCTCCAGTTACTTAATGACATTTGTGGCCCTTTGCTGGACTCTCTCCAATATGTTCATGCCTCTCGTATACTGAGCAATGCAGAAGCAGTAGCTACAATCTCTGCAACATAAAAAGTGTTCCTATGAAGATGTTGACTTCGGCTATAGCATGAGGCAGAATGCTGATTCAAAGAAAATGCTCTTAACGATTTCAGCACATCCAGTGTCTTGACCAGCTTCAGCAAATATGGGAACAAAACCCCTTAGTTTTCATACTCCAATTTCTCTGGCTGATTTAAGATATTAAAGTAAATCGTCACGGTTGACATGGTCAAAAGCACTTTAGAATCTTTTCAGAACTTTAGGATCATTTGAAAACATTCACTGTTTGAGATTCAGAATGGTTCTTTACTAGAATGTCATGAGAGATTTCAGTCACAGCAGCAGCTGCCATGGAGAAAATTTCCTGATGTATCACTGTGAGATCACTTTCACCTGTGCCAAACTGAACAGGAAAAGTCTACCTGTAAGCATATTGAACCACATAGGTAACTGTATACCTTCACAAAATAATAGGGTTACGTTTGCAGTGAAAGTTTTATGCAGAAAACGTAGTAATAACATTTACGATAGCTAAATTAGATTTTAGTTTTAAATTTGTTAAAATGTCTATTTAGGAAGAGGAGGGAAAAAAGTAAGATCAGTAAGAATATTCAGAACAAAATGCACAGAGTAGAAAATTATTCAGCAATTCATTTCATTCAGTAATTTTCTGCAGGTACCAGAAGGTGGAATGTACCAGAAAAACTGCAAGAACACCACAGATTTAAAGGAAAACAAAACCAAAACAAGACAAATCAAGATGGAAAATATGATTGCATCGTGGCCTGTGGACTTGAATTTCAACTTCTGGTAAGATTACGTATTGATGAAAACACAGGAATTTGTCCATTGAAAATGAGCTAGTGGCTCATTCAGACAGGGAGTTACAGCAGAGTGACAACTCTGCTGACCACCAAGCCACATTAACAAGTTGCAGAGTGCTGCAGCACTGAGTGTTTCTTATTGGCTGTTAATATGTCTCACTAAAAAGTCATGCTATAATATATTGAATCAAGCTGTAACTTATATAAATAAATTTAGTAATTTCATTTTGCATGGTAATTACTTTTTATGTTAGTTTCCTTTGGGAGCCATCAAAATTATGTTTTGGCAAAGCTAACAGCCTTAGATAGCCAAAGTATCACTGCTCATGAGAAGTGGGTGGTGTCTATCCGTATTTCATCTCTTGTTGCCAAGAGATAAAACAATATGAAAGGAGATATAAGAGTTTAGAAATTAAAAAATAGGGATATCTAGCTGATGGTGTTTTTGTGAAGAATAGAAACGAACCAAGTTACCAGTTTGGCTTAATCTTTGCAAGCTCAGTCAATAGTACATTGAAGAAAAAAATCTCTTGAATGTGTGCGATAAGCAGTGAGTACAAAGGACTACTTCAAATGCTGGATATGGTGAACTTTGCATATATTTCTAGAAAGTAGAGAGATTTCATGGCAATTATAGATTGTATTCTTTACATAATTTATGTAATCAAAAAGAATACTGAAATGTATCTATTTTTACCATATGTACTGTGTATATTAGTATAATGCAAAATTTAGAAAAATCAGTTGAAATGGAAGTACCTTTCAGTCAGAAAAGGTCAAGATTATGCTGACATGGTCCAGCTTTTCTTTCCTCTGTGGTTTAATTTCAAAATGAAACTCTGGTAAAACCCCTGTTACGGAAAGACCTGCATCAGTGGGATGTGATTAAGTTCATTGTCTTTTCCCGTTATCATGTGGAGACCCATTCAAATGACTGAGATTGTGTTATGCCTGGAAGAGTTGCGTTCCTGATTGTGCTGCAATACTGGCCTACTGGGCCATTAATGTGTATTCACAGAATCATGGAATTGCTGAGGTTGGAAAAGACCTTTGAGATCATCTTTACATCCCAGATTTTGTCCCTGACACCAATATAATTTAAATAGACTATAATTTTTGTAACAACTGCTTTTTTAAAGGAATTGATTCATTCCTCTTGCCCTCAAATTGACTTCCAGTGCAGCCACTCTGAAATGCCATAATTTATTTAAATTGCCAATGTGGTCCATTAAATTAGTCTGAACCAAACAGTTTGCTAATGACACTCAGCCTTGTTGGCTGCTTTTAACAATTATCCCAAATAGCGTGTGATAGTCTCCCCACACTGATCACAATGTTGTTTCCTTTGTGCCTTTGGCAAAGCTGTGTTTGTCCTCTCTGGGATTCTTTACTCCAGTGCATGTTATTGAGGGATGATGATCATCTCTTTCTGGAGTAGGCATGTAGATTAAATGAGCTCTACTGTTCCCTTTCTCAGCCATAATCTCATTATGTAGATCTACATTCATGAGCTAGATTCCCTACTTCCTAAGAGAGGCTGCACATACTTTTACCTAGAATTATAAGCGCCTCAAATCAGCCTTTGAAATGAGAATTCCTGCTTATGAAACTAGGCATGGCTGGGTGAGATTCTGTGCAGTTGTGGGGACATGTGTAGGGGAAGATGTTTTTATTGATCTAGTGAGGAGATGACCTCAGGAAGCAGTTTGTGTCAATACTTTTCTCTTTGACATCATTTGGACCCATCACTGAAAAACCTAATGTTTAAAACTTACAACTTGAGTGCTTCATCTTTGTGCTTACTTTGGAGTAGTTTGCTGCAAGTACAATGGCAGAAACTGTTTGACTTCATGGTAGACCTCATAATCTTTCTTATGCTTTTCAAGGATTCTGGTGTTTGAAGTTTTCTACTGGTTTTTTTTGTTTTTTAGCGGGTGAAAGAAAGGCAAATTGGTTCCATCACTCACAGAAAGGAACATGCTTGTTTCCCACAGGTTTGTGTCTGACCTCTTCATTAACAGTCAGTCCAGAGACTGAAGGGGAATCCCTTCACTGACAGCAAGGCAAAACCTAAATAGTTGGATTGCGCATCCTTGCATCTCTGTGTCTGTGCCTGTTCAAGGCCTGACAGTGCTGGCAGCTGCTCATCACTTTGTAACACCTTCTGGATTAAAGATGTGAGAAAAAAGCTTCTCACCCTAGTATGGCCCTCAGATTATCATCCTTTATTGATTTTTCAGGTAATCAGCAGTGAAGTTGCAACAAGAAGTCCACGGGCAATCAAGAGAGACTTCATGGACTTGGAATGACTGGTTAAGTGATCAGGAACACAAGCAGTGTCTCCTCTGTCCTTCCAGTCTTACTCCAAGAAGGACATTGACGTTCTGGAGCGTGTCCAGAGAAGGGCAATGGAGTGGTTGAAGGGTCTGGAGCACAGATCTGATGAGGAGCAGCTGAGAGACCTGGGGTTGTTTAGTCTGGAGAAAAAGAGACTGAAGGGGACCTTACCATTCTCTACAACTGCATGAAAGGAGGTTGCAGCTGGGTGGGGGTTACTTCTCCCAAGTAACAAGTGGCAGGACAAGAGGAAATGGCCTCAAATTGTGCCAGGGAGGTTTAGATTGGGTATTAGGGAACATTTCTTCACTGAAAGAGTGATTGAATTGACACAGGCTGCCCAGGGAAGTGGTTGAGTCACCATTCCTGGAGGTTTTTAACAGACATGTAGATATGGCTCTGGGGGACCTGGTTTAGTGGTGAACTTGGCAGTGCTGGGTTAATCATTGGCCTCGATGCTCTTAAGCTCTTTTCCAACCGAAACAACTCCATGATTCTACGAATCATTTTGTAGCAGTAATTCTCATCTTCCTTGAAAACCATCATCTGTATGATATGTTAATGATATCCAGAAACACTATATTTTGAAGTACTTAGAGGCAGGTCATGAAATTTACTGCTGTTCTAAGAAATGTTTTATTCAGAGTACACCCACATAATTTATTATGCTGTTTTTCCTCTTAAGACAAATCTATCTCTCACTATGCAGTTTGCCAATGAGATACTTTGCAAGTTAGTGGGAAAAGTGACTGGAAAAAATGTCAGCTCTGCCCCCCCCTTCAAGCACCATAAAAGAGAAGTATGTAAAGATACTGATAATTATCTATGTTTTGTATTATATTGCGCTTTCAGCAGACAAAAAAACCCCAACAAAAACAAAAACAAAACAAAACAAAAAAACCACACCCCCCAAAAAAAACAACTCCAAGAGAAATTTGCATGAACAACCCTAATGGGACATGATCCAGAAAGAAAAAAATTGTTTGCAAATAGAACTGACATCAATATTCACATAATTCTTAAAAATAATAGTGTTTGTTTTCTTCCAAATAATTCTATTAAAGGAATTTGAGGTCATATACTGATGACAAGTAAACAGAAATTATTTTGGCATTAGACAACGTTATGACTACGTTGCTGTTTAAGAATGAAATACAGAAAGCAAGTTTAATTTAATTCCCGATGTTTAAAAAATGGTTATGCATTCACTGGGGAGTTCTGAGTTGTATTTTTTGAAATTAAACAGAACTATTCTCAGATTAATGATGACTATGAGTATACGCTGCAGTTTCATAACACACTGCTAGAGAAAGTTGGCCAAACATCTCTAAAAATCTCCACAGAAAGGAAACTTTCCTTTATTTTTGTTAATGACACAATTTAAATTCTGTTTGAATATAGAAGTGGAGCTTCTAAAATTTTGAAGACCCTAAAGATTTCTGATGAAAACAACAATTAGTGTTTTGCAGTGAGTGGAGGACAGAGCTGAGAAATGAGAGAAGGTCTACCAGGAGGAATTCACCAAACACACTTTCTGAAGCAAAGACCTGAATGCCATTGGCTGAGAAAAACTGAAGAAAATCTTCATGTGTTTATATGTGTACATACAGCCTGATGCACAGAAGTAAAGATTTGCCTCCTTCTTTTGAGAAGAGAATGGCCTGAAATATTGAGTCAACAAGGCAGTAATATCTGCTTTAAAGAACCTGGAATTGAAGTAAGAAAAAATACAGTATATTGCAACAATGTGTTGTTCCAGGGGGCAAAACAGAAGAAGCTCTTCAGAAGATGTAGCAACTTGAAATACTCTCCTTTTAATTAGCCATTTATTATGACAAACTTTTAGGAACCTAATTGTCTTGGAGGCTTCTGTCCTTCTTTCATTTTTCATTAAAAATGCCAATTAGATAGGAATGTCTGTAGCAGGAACTACCTCTTTAGAATGCCAGACTAAAATATGGACATAAGATGTCTAATTTGTGCACTTAAATGAAATAAAGAAAACTCTTGCAAAGAAAAATTAGTAGTGTTGAGTAGAAGGTCTTAAACCTTCTGAAGTGGAACCAATGGACCCTGAACAATCTAATGTTTCCAAATTATTTTAAGTGGTTTGTCTTTGAAATTTACAGATAATAATGAAAATTGTGGCAGCAAGGACTTCGGATCAGTGATTAGAACTCCACAATAGCTATACAGGTGAAGTATAACCCAGTGACCCATCTCCAGTGTTACCTTTGATATGGTTCTGCCTTTCAAATAGTGAAGATTCAAAAGTCTAATAACTTTTTAGGAGAGTTGCTCTGTATTTTTAAGTAGTCAGACTGTGAGACAATCTTATTGTTTGATTGTTACTTAAAGTTAGTCAAGAAGAACTCTGTAACAATTTACCTTTTTAGAGATTTTAAAGGTTTGAATTATATGCCTAATGTTTTCTTTGGGTATTTACAAAAGAAACTGTTAATTACTAGAAGCATGTAATTATCTTTTATTCCTAGAGAAATGTCCCTACATTCTGCTGTTTTTAAAACAATAAATTAATAACCAAATAGTCAGTATCTACATAACTCAATATACTGCCTTGTTAAGGATCAAAAAAAAAGGTTATGACAGATCCATAGTGCAAACTCTGGGCAGTAGTGAAGACTCAGATTTGTCTGCAGTAGAAACAGATGTGAGTAAATAGTGTACCATCTAGAAAAACAAACAAGAAATTGAGCAGTGTGATTTTAAAATTGTATTATGGTCTCCAGACATTTGTTTTAATATCAGTCATTTACTTGCTGTCTCAGTTGTTCAAACAGAGCAAATTTCAAGCTCTGAGAATAATAAACAAAAGAATGCCTTAGTGCACACAAATTGTAAGAGACTTCAAAGGAACAAACAAGACACAAATGTTAACAAATGAGTATACATTTTTATGATCCCACGTCCATGTATTCATCCAAATTGGCTTTGGTGTTGACCCTTGAAACAACTTGGTTTGCATAGAGTAGTAGAGATTTGCCAGTACTTTGTTTCTAAACATCCCAAGTCTTCCAACTATATCAACTGATCCAAATTCAATTTTCATTCTCTGGGTCAGGCAAGTTAGCACTTGTTCCATGGTCTGCTACAGACTCCTCTAGGATCGGGTGAAAGAACAAGAAATAATACATATTCTGCTTTTTAAGAGCTTGGGTTTTTGCTGGGCCCCAGAAGCACAGAGAAAGAATATCTGTGTGGGGAAAGAAGCAGACACACCTCACCCTGGTTAGTGTACCTGGAAAAAGCTGCAAGAGTGGAGAACCTTGCAGTGGATTGTCAGAAAGAAACACGAAGGAAATGGGTGGATGGTGGGAAAACATGATCTGGAGCCTTATGAGAAGAATAATCTCCATGAAACATCTGATGGCATATTTTTATGCTGATTCTTTGTTGCTGTGACAAAAGTCAATTTAGTAATCCACTCAGTAACTATATCAAAGTTCAGTTCACAGACAGCCCTACAATCTTTACTTTTACAGTGAGGCAGGAACAAAAGTGACAAAATAACAAGAGAGAGGAATAGCTCCTTCCTTGTGACAGGGGCTATTGAGCAGGCCTTTGCATATTGCAAGAGGTGCATTGTGGTTGTTCTGGAATCAGAAATGGGGCCCGTGTTTCCTGCTCTTCTCTTTGTGTTGAATTGAATCCAGCTGTAATATTTCAAACTATTTTCCTCAGCTTTTCTTTTGTTATGGATAGTATCTGCAGAATCACTGAAATGTTATAGACCATTTTCATTTGACGAAACATTGTGCAGTAATTGCTTGCAGAGCTTACTCGAATTTAAGGATCACTATCATGTGTAGCATATGTGGTGCATGGCTGCACACTTCCAGGTGCTCCTTCACAACCTCATGCACAGCCACCGATGTTTCAAGGTGTATCTGCCTCAGCACAGACATAACCATGGCCACAGATGCTTTAAGATGCACCTACTCTGGTGTGGACTTGTCCATGGCCACAGGCACTTTGGGGTGCCCTGCCCTCCTCTGGACTCATCCACAGGTCACAGTACCTTCAACTCGACTTCACCCTGGATTTCCAGCCTCTCCAGCTCAGCAGTACAGGCACAGCAGTGATGCCCTGGCCATCTGCCAGCCCAGACACATCACAGTTGCTATTATCAAAATGTTCCCAGGAACAGCAGAGTAAGATAAGAAGCAGTGCAGCTCTGCAGCAAGCAGTGAAAACAAAAAGCAGCCACTAATGAACACTAGAATCAAAACCAAAGTCAGGCAAGCAAGCCCCATGGCAAGCACAGGAGCTTGGCAATTGATATCTAAACAGCAACATCAACCATAAATTTGATCTAGCACATTCCAATCAAATCTGTCTTTATCTTGAATGTTTTGAGCCCCACATTATATTCCAATAAGGACTGCTGTGGTTTAACCCCAGGCAGCAAATAAACATGACTCAGTGGCTTTCTCGCTCCCCTCTCCACCCCACCACTGGGATAGGGTAGAGAATCAGAGGAGTAAAAATGAGAAAGCCATGGTGAGATAAAAGTTTAATAGATAAAGCAAAAGCTGTGCACACAAACAGCGCAGAACAAGAAATTCTTTCACCGTGTCCCATCATCAGGAAGACATTCAGCCATCCCCACGAAACAGGGCTTCATCATGCGTAACACAAATGCCGTAGTTCCAAGGGTCCCCCCCTTCCTTCTTTCCCCCCAAGCTTTATATTGTTAGGCACAGAATAGCATGGTATGGGATATCCCTTTTTTCAGTGGGCACCAGCTGTCCCAGCCGTGTCCCCTGCCATCTCCTCTTGCATCCCCAGCCTGCTTACTGCTAGGGCAGTGGGAGAAACAGGAAAGGCCTTGACTCTGTGTAAGCACTGCTCAGAAGCAGAAAAGTATCCCAAAATTATCAACACTGTTTCCAGCACAAATCCAAAACATAGCCTTATACCAGCTACTGTGAAGAAATTTAACATCTCAGCCAAAACCAGCGCAAATGACATTCAAAGAAATTTCAAGTATCTGCCATGTCTTTTTTATGTTGTAAAGTACGATCCACTGAAAACACCCCATTTCAAAAAAACTTCTATTGAAAAATGCTTCTCAGGTCCAGGATGGAGCTTTATATCTCAGTAAGATCAACCCTGTCAACCCATCTTCATGCAGAGTCTAGTCACTGTGGCTCACTGATGCCAAACATTAGGATTCAAGTTTCTGTTGTAAAGAGTCCACCACATCCTAGATGATATTGTCCCTAAATTACTGTGTGGTTTCTCTTTCCCACATTCAAACCAAAATAAAAGTATTAAAAAACCCAACCAACCAATAAACTAAACCTACAAATGTCATTATTTCAATCATGAGTCAAAAACCAGCTGGCTGAGGTTTCTAAGGCCACGTTGAACGTAGGCCATTTCTTTGTGCCAGTATTTCAAAATGGTACAGAAGTGCCTGCACCCATACCTCAAAATACTGCAAAACTGAGTGTATACCTCCACAACTGGGCCTGGAATTGGGCCCCAACCCATACCAGTTCCTGAGCTGTGGATGGGAGAGTGCTGTATGGCCCCTCCCAGGGTTTGGTTTAGCTTTTTAAAATATTAAGATGATTTTGTTTCCTTGCTTGAAGAGGTTGCTTATTACTGTAAAATTCCTGAGAAGTACAGACTAAAAATGTTTCTCTACAAGAAAGTTGGTAATCTTCAAATTTATCAAGCAGACACTCAGAAAAATTGTGTGATTAGGTTAAAAAGGTTCCATGCAGCTTTTCAAACTGTGGTTCAATTTATTTCTTTCAGTTTTGAGCTGAGCTATGAAATACATCTAAACTAGGAAAGTTGTCTGAATATTTTAAATAATTTTCCAATATTTACTGAGCAAGTAATGTAATTTCTTTCACTGGACTTTTTGTGTATACTTTCCATTAAAATCTGAGGATCAAGTGGCAGGGATTATCTAACATGAATGGTCACTGGAAAATATAAACAACATAGTGGAAAAGTGGTTTAATACATACTAGTAGTAATGCTCATGTATAAAACAATCAAAAAAATAGAAAAAATATTGTCATTTTTTATCACGTAGAAAAGAATAACAATATTCAGATATTAAACAGTCATCTTTTTGTATAGTCCATCCCATTTCTCACAGTTACGGAAAACTGTGCTCAGAAGAGCTAGTAAGGAATTTCTTATTGTGATCTTGTCACTCGTTGGGAGAAAGTGGCGCATTTGTGTTTGCCTTTTTTCACAGAGTCACAGAATCGTTATGGTTGGAAGGGACTTCTGCAGATTATTGAGTCCAATCCCATGCTAAGGCAGGGTCACCGAGAGCAGGTGACACTGGAATGTATCCAGGTAGGTTTCTGGGTTTTGAATGTCTCCAGAGAGGGACGACACAACCTCCCTGGGCAGCGTGTTCCAGTGCTCTGCCTCCCTCAGTGTAAAGAACTTCTTCCTTATGTTCAGGTGAAACTTCTTCTACTTTAGTTTATGGCCACTGCTCCGCATCCTGTCGCTGGGCACCACTGAAAGCACTCTGGCACCATCCTCCTGAGATCTGCCTTTGAGGTATTTATATGTATTGTTGAGATTCCTCTCAGTCTTCTCTTCTCTAGACTAAACAGGCACAGCTCCTGCAGTCTGACTCTTAAAAAAGATGCTCCAGACCCCAAAATTTTTGTCCCTGCAAATATCCTTGTGGAGGGATTTCAGAGCTGCTACTAAAGATATTTCCAGTTTGGACTGTATGTTATAACCTGCTTCTTAAAGCAGGATCATTGATTTTTCCTTTCTATATAACAAAATTCCTGGCAGCATAACTTTCCCTGGGTGGCTGCCTACTGACAGTCATTGTGAACCATGGAGCATGTCTGAGTTCAAAGTCCTCCATTGACTTGGACTGGCTTTTGACCGGGCTTAGAGACACTATATAGAACTATAGTGGAAAAAAAGAACCCTTCACAACCTGCTTGTCACTACTCCACAAAAGAAAGGAGAGAATAAATTATTCATTGTGAATCATTCGGCCTGCCCTGGTAGGCGGCCTTTCATAGTGTGACAGCTTCAAATGAACTGCTCCCCTTCCCTCCTCTCAAAAGTGCCACCAGTTCTTAATGCGTAGTGACACTCAATTAACATGATAGGCACATGACCTAAATGGCTAGATATGGCCCACTGAAGAGACCACTTCTTTTAAATACTTGTAAATATTTTATAGATATTCTTTCTTTTCCACAATCAAAAGGGAAAAATAAATGTTCCAAAGTATTTTGTGTGTGTTAAAGAAAAAAACCAAAAAACCAGAGGGAGAACATGCTCACTGTAAAGCAGCTTAGCACTGAGAGTATTCTCTTAGAAAATAGCACTACCTACCTGCAGGCAGGTAGAGTGCAAAGATCACTAGGCTATTAGCTATTCCACAATGAAGTTGTCCTTTCTCTTTCTTTGCAATGAAAATTCTAGTTGAAAATTGCTGGAATGATGAAAATAATGGAAAAAAATACTTCCTTAAGCACTCTCAATTTCAATTATTTGGCATTTTCATGACAGGCTATTTCATGGGAAAATGTTAGAAGAGCTTGCAGTCCGAGGCTTAGAATTTGATACTGTTCCCCTGCCTAAAATACAGTTTTGTGTACTGGATTTGGTTGGTTTGCAATCCGTTGTCTTCCTTCCTCTTTCTCTCCCCTCTCTGCCCTTTAATCTCATATGTCTTCTGTCCTCTTTATTGCCACACTTTAAATGTGAATGATCATGTTCTTGCATGCCAAGACTTAATAATTTGCCATTATATCATGCAAACACTACTTTCACATAACTCACATCATACTTAACCCCCCTCTGTCTCCATTCCTTCCAGACAAAACCAGGGGAAGCTTTACACTGACCCTAACAGTGTGTGAAAACAGACTTGGATTTTATAGGTTTGAACAGGTTAGTGCAGGGCTGTTACTCCAGCTGAATGTAAATACCATCAATCATCTTTACAGTTTTCATCCACTGTAAGTGATTCATCCGGCATTAATTCTTTCTTGTTTTGCAGTCATATTTTTTATCCTCTGAACTTCTCCTGGGCTCACCTTGGCCTGTGAGGCGAGAACTTTTATCTTTGAGGGATGTCTTTGCTTTTTCTTTTGCAGACCTTTTTTTCTCCTTCCTTTTTGCAAATGTCTTTTTTCCTTAATGGGTATTTTCCAAGGCATGGTAGAATCATACAAAAGCAAATAGCTGATAATTTGCTATGGGGAAGGTGTCCTGGATGGCATACTGAATAGACTCCCGGGAGAAGAGGTCCTTCCTTCTGCCAAAGGCTTTCCACATAGCCCTAAGCAAGCCATTCAATTGCTCTGTTCATCAGGGAAACACAAGATCAGATTCTGCTTCCATTTCTAGCTTGTCTAGTCTATGAGGACTCAAGGGTGGCCACTACATTTACATGCATTTCCTAATATGCATGTGTTCCCCACAGCTTGGTCTGCACCCCAGTATTAATTACCATGGCAAAGATCAGGCAGAAAAGAGGGAGTTTAAAAATAATTTCTCTTGATGCTTGATCTCCACAATCTCAGACAGACCACAGTTTCAAGCAGTCTCTGCACTAACCGTTCTGTGTTCTCAAATAATATTATTAATTTGTGATTGAAGTCACTATCACAATGCCACAACCCATTTTGACTTTCGTTCTGCATTGTTGTGAAGTAACATAGGTTTGCTTGACTTAAAATCTTCCAGATTGGCAATCTACAAGGAACTGATGAAAAAATGCAAGTGTCCCTCCCTGAGGCAGCCAACCAGGAGACAGTGACATTTGGCACATCAGCACAGCAGTGCAGGAAATGGATTTCAAGTTTCTCCCCATTGATTTCCCATCTGAAGCCACTAATCCATCCCAGCTACAGTTTCAATGCCACCACAAGAAATGTGCAGTTATAGACTCTCAAGCAGAACTGTTTTCCCTCAGCATGCATCCTGTTCTCTCAGAGCTGACATCCTTGAATCAGATGTCGCTTTCCTTCTCAGTCCTGTTTGACAGACTGCATTGCTTTAAAAACTAGTGTCTAAAAGTTTTATCAAATGACACTATGATTAATTTATTGAGAATAGTCTTGCCTTTAAAAGTGCCAGCATTCAGTGTGTTACAGCACCAATCTGACCACTGGGGTTGACCTTGGGCTCCCTTACACTCCTTCAATATAACGCAAACCTTGAATTGTGTTTTTTCAGAACTTTTACAAGTCCAAGGAAACTCTATTTATGTATGTAGACATTTGTGTGACAGTTGTTTTCCCTCTTATTTCTGGCCTGTAGAAAATAGTTCTTTCCCTGTTGAAGTATTTTTTTCTTCCTTCTGTTGTGCAGAACATCATCTCTTATAGATGATCTGTGGAGTGCTTTTAAAACACGCTGTGCTGAACAAAACATGCTAACACGCAGTTTTAGTTGATCATCCATTTGGAATGGCAGAAGATACACCAGTGTTAGCAAAATTGTATTATTGTGAGGCTGATCACTAAGAAATTGGATAATTCAGTACAGCACCCTTTTATAAATATTTGAGTTATATTTGCTCTTCTTATTGTTTATTATTTACATTTCTGAAATTAAAGTAGAGGGTGTACTTTTCCTTTCATTTAGCATGTGATGAGAATTTTGGTGGAGCTCCCTGCTTGATACACCCCAGGCAGGAGGCACTAATTTTTTAAGGCTGGGGTACCATGAGACAAGATCTAGTGACATTTCTGTCTTTGGCTGTCTCTGTGGGTTCCCCCTGTAAGGCTTCAGCAACTTTGCATCTCTTTGAACAACGGGCATTTCTCATTCCAACCAAAAGCTCTCTAAGAGCTGGCTTTTCCTGTAGAACACTAAGGAAAAATAGGAAAAGAGCAGTAGGAAAATCAGATTGTGAGCCTGTATTTCTTAACTCTGGTTCCTGGGTTTTTGGAGCACAAGAATTTTTATCACAGGCCAGCTGAAACAGCTGTCAGGCCGAGCAATCAGATCCATGTTAGAGGGTGCATCACGCTGCCTTTGCCTCCCCTGTTTGGCACTGGCTTCCCCTGACTCACCAGTGAATGCAGTGGCTGCTCTTTCTACCTTACTATGCTCCTCTGCAAGCAGCAGCATTCGGGGGGAAGTCTGCTCCGTGAGTATCTGCACATCCCAGCCCAACACCACTGCTTCTCCTTCATCGCCAGATGCTTCTGGGAAACCTTCCCCAGTGCTGCAGCCACCAGAAAAAATCCTCTTGAGGTGGCTGCTGAACTTCTTAGGAAATCAGGTTGGCTCCTGAAGGCAGGAAGAAGATGAAAATCATGGAAACACCTTCTTTCATTCGTACTTCCCACCTACATCAGACCTGCTTGGAGTTTCCCCAGTCCCACCACAGCTCTCTGAGTCTCTTGTACTTGTGCCCTCATGACATCTTTCTGAATACTTCTCAGAGGTCATACCAGGGGCCTGGTTATGTCAGTACTGCAGAATTTCTTTTGTGGTATTGCAGGTAAACATTGTTTTGTCCTTGAGATGGCAGTTGATGGTTTTACCTCTGAGAAGCTCTGAGTGAGCTCGGTGTGGTCATACAACCTGGATCACAAAATGTGGAAACATCCCTATGGATCCCTATGGAAACATGCCCATGCATGTCCAGGTGTGGACCCTGACTGACAGTTTTACTTTGAGTGAACTTTAGTCCTCAAGGATATATGACACACAGAGGAATTTGCAAACCTTCTAAAAGCAATTATTCCTTATGTATTGTGAGAAAAACACAGAAAAAAATGGACTACAGAACATCTCTACACAAACAATATTCACTTTGTAAAGATTTTTTTATTGCACTTGAGCAATTTTGGGCTTGTGACCAAATCTTAAAGAAACTGTTGTCCTCTTCTGCCTCTTCCCCATGTGTTTTCTTTTCTGAAACATGAATCCTCTTTTCAGCAGCAGATCTATAGCTGGTAAAATTATTCATATTGCTTGAATATTATTCATATTGTTTGAATAGCTTTTATGATACATGGAGGTTTCTGAGGGAAGGTCTAATGACCGTTCATTTCAGAGACTGTGGTATCCTGGAGGACTGGTATGAAGGATAACCATTATCACAAGACTGGATAACCTTTCATTTTATAAATGTGTTAGGGTTGAAGGAATGAATTCTCAGTGTGAACTAGAACAGATAAAAGGTTCAATTTAAAAATTGTTGTTATGGGAGTGTATGTCCACGGATGTCTGATTAGGTTTAGTTTTGTTTTATTTGTGATTACTTCCTCTTCAGCCTCACAAGTTTCTGCTTTTTATTTTGCCATTCTGTTCTAAACAATTGCTATTATTTGTAACAAATATTTTTATCCATTATGCAACCTTTGCTGATCTTATTTTCTATCTCTGTGAGGGAGAAGAGTGATAGAAATTGAGTGTGAGGGAAGCCAGGGAGCATGTGGGAGCTGGCTTACGCTTTCAAAGACAACCAAGTCTAGCAGCATCACCAGGTTGATGAGTAAAGTCTCAGGGAACTGAAATGCATTCTCATCACGTTGCTGGCCTACTGTGTTTTGATAAACAAACCACCTGGAAAATAGAACTTCAAATTTTACCATTAAACCTTAAGATGACTCTTTTTACCCTGTGGTGACTACTGCCACCTTAGGAATAGGATCAACAAGAGTCTCTACATAAAAGTGTAGGCACCGGTGTGTGAATTATCCTGCAACTCAAGGCATGTTAATCCCCAAACAAAGCCATCTTTAGCAAGCTGCTCAGTGGAGCAGTGATTTCAACAGCAAGTGATCTACATTAAGATCCAGTCAGATGCAGATTTTGGTTCTGACCAAATCTGACCAATCTGACCACCTCAGTTGTGTTTAATATATTTGTACATTGTTAAAAAGCTTTGTATCAGTTTCAGTGCGTTTAGCAGTTCTGGGTTTTTTTACATTACAATTTGTCCTAGGTTACAATATAGATGTATTTAAGTATTCTATTACCACCAGCTGTGGGCCATTAGCTGTTATCTCCTGCTATGACCCACCCTGATAACAGACACTGGGCCATCAGGAAACCACTGCATGACTCATGGACTTACCTCATCCTATTGTGAGATGCTCCGCCCAGGAGGGAGGAGCCAAGCATTCCCACCTGGATATAACCTGGCCTTGGAACTGCCTAAGGCACCTTTTTTCCACTGGATTTTCCGAGGAAGACCAGGCCCTTCTACAGAATCACTGCTTCAGCAGAACCATCACTCCAGGAGGACTGCAGCCACCATTTAAATGGACTGCTACCAACCCCCTGACCGTCAAGGGGTCAGGTTTGTATTCTGACACTGTCAGTGGGTTGTTTTTGTGTAGTATTGCCTTTATTTTATTTTTCCTATTAAATTGTATTTCTGACTTGGAGTCTTTCACTAGTTTTCTTTCAAACTAGCACACAATTATTGGTTCAGAATTTACTCTAAGGTTTGGCTCTTACAGAGCAGGCTTAATAATAGGAGATATCTATTAGAAGACTATAAGGTTGCCACGCACTGTGCACTCCTATAGGACAAACATGGAGAATGGGACAACCTCCAGTACAATATCCAGACACAGGCCCACATGACAAAGACTTTAGATGACAAAAAGTACCATCTGCATTCAGCTCTCCTGAAAATACTCTTTTCTTTCTTTTCTTGTCTTTGTCTGCCCTCCATGGCCTATAGAGTCATTTCAGCAAAATTAATCAGCCCATCATGGGATAGGATTGTACAGGTCTCTGTGGAGAGTATGAGAATTATGCTGTGTTGGAAGAGAAGCAGGAGAATTGCAAAGACTGCAGCGTGTTGCTAAGCATCAGTGAATATTTGACAAGGATTATTTGGCTAATTTTCCCTTTCCTGAAAACACCTTGGTAGTGGGCCAAGAACAAACTTTATGCCAACTTTGTCCTTTGAGCCTAAGTTAAATATACCCCACAGATGGTTCCTAGAACTGAAGTTTTGGCTCCAAGTGATCCCAAAAGTAAATTCAGCAGCCCAAAATAATCAATGTGTACCATAGCCCAGTTACAGGTGGATCTGTTTTATTTAGTTCCTATTTAAATATTTCTTTAGTGTATTGAGGATTCTTCTGTAACTTATTTTAAAATGCTTACAACTGCACTGGAGTTACCAAGAGATGCACAAACACAATCCTCTCCTCTAGGGGTGATTTTTAAGAGAAATAGTGACTTTCTTTCCCCCTTTGTAATGTGGGAAACCAGTTCTGAGGCAGGGATGTTGCCTTCTGCTTTGGGAATAATGCTTCAGTTTGTTCTTGAGTGATTCTTATATAAGCTCTATGATTTTACAGCAAGTTTTTTGCAAGTAGTCCCAATATGAATTTCTGAAATACACATACTAACATGGATTTGATTGGAAAAATCAGGTCTGATTTCCACAATGTGAGAAGGAGTGGAGAAATAAAAGGAAGAATGATGTATCAAACATAATTATCACAGCACACGTTACTGAGATTAGAGTAATTCTTGCATCAGTGCCTACATCAAGCTGTTTTCTATCTGTTAAATGGTGATTTGTGATGGTATGGGAAATGCCCTATGGACAATAGAATTTTTTTTCATAGAGTGAAGTAAAAATGTTCATTCAAACACTTATTTTTTTCAATTGTTTGTCTAGACAGTAAATTGGAATTAAAATAATTTAATTCTTTCATTCTTAACATAGAAATATTTACTGCTATGCCTGAGTTCACAGTCAGTTGTCCAGCCAAGGACAAATGGATAAAGTAATTTCCAGATTACTACAGTGTTAGTAAGCAGCAGCTGGTCATTTTTCAGATTTCAGTTGATGATGCATTTCTGTCTATCCAAGGTCCCTCTGTGGTGTATTTAAGTGTTTTAAACCAGAAATAGGAGAAAGCTTGGAAGGCAGGGTCATGGCTAGCTCTCAGTTGCATGGTTAGCTCTCACTTCTGTTTCACAGAATGACCAGACTTTTCATATGCAATGTACTGAGAAGAAAATGGGAATCAATAGCATCACAGTAAAGTCCAGCTTCTGCACTACTGATTTTTGCTTTATTTTTGGCTCAGTCTGGAGTGAAAACCATTCTCCAGGTATAAAGCCAAATGGCAGAAATAGGCATAGAACAGGAGAGGAAACCAGCATTTCTGCATCCCATAAGTGCACTTTAAAGAGGCGCATGATAAGCCAGTATGCATCCACAGATGTATTTCCTTTAGTACTCTATTTTGAAAATACTGATGGATTAGGACATGAGGGAAAACTAGGAGGGAAAAAATGTCTGCCTTGTGGATCTAGAGGAATTTAGTAGGTTTCACACTGCCATGAATGCAGTCGAGGTACCCTTCTTCAGCACCTCTGGGACTTGACTCACAAAATAATTGCTGCAGGCAGATAGGTGTTATGTCTTTAGAGGAGCAAATGACATGGACCTGGAGTATACAAAACCTTGTAAATCAGTGTCTAAAGGGAAATTGAGATGTTTAACATTGTTATATGATCACCACAGCATGCAGCGTTTCAGTGTTTGTAGGTTCTTTTTAATGTCCATTCTAGATAAAAACCCAATAGGTCTGTGCTCCCTATGCTCCAGAGAAATGGCCTGTTTAGCTGGGAACCATCTAGGGCAGACTGCTGAAAAGGCAGGCAGTTTTTTCTGCTTGGCTTGTAGCCAGTACTTTGTCCTCTCTGGGGTCTGAAACTTTAGCAGGTTCTGTCTACTGCAGGTCCTAAGTCCAGTACCCTCGTTCAAAGGTAGTACCTCACAGCTTTCCTCTAAAGACTGTTGTCATGGTGCTGCTGTTCTCTTCCTTCCCTATGTTTCCCTGTCCCTTAGCCTGAGTGGATTCAAATCACATCCTCCACCCTTCTGGAGGTGCACCCTTCTGTTCTAATGCACACCCTCCGTGCATTAGACTGGAGATTATGTCTGCCCAGCTGTAAATGGAACGAGACAAAAAGAGAGGAGGAGAAAATTTTCAATTTTAAAGACAGACTGAAGAAGAGATGGAAATGAATGAGATGTTTTTGACTTTGGTACTGGACTCTTGCAAGGTGGAAAGTGAAAGCAATGGGTTTTTTTCATCACTATGGAGATATTTCCTCTAATCCTTTATGCTTATAGCATTTGAAAATTCCTGAGTGTTTATTCCTTTCTGTGAAAAACTTCAAGGAATATCTTCGCAGAGCATCACATCAGGTTATGAAATCATCTTCAAAAAGTGGTGCTAGATGTTCTAAAGTTGAGTCATCTAAAGGTGATGAATCTCTGAATGATGTACAATTCATACTAAATGAGTTTCAGGAGACTTTATCTATGTGGTTTTCTTCAGAATCTTTGTTATGAAAAATGGAGGAACATTTCTTTGTTTGTTAGCTTGCCATAGCTGTGTTGTAATTTACAAAGCTGCATGCATATTATAATTACCTGTCTTAGATGCTGAGCTAATTTTGGAAGGCTTTTTGTTTTGGGTGGAATTTTTTGTTTTAGCAGACAAGAACATGATTTTCTTCTGGTACAGTAACCATAATTCTAACATGAAAGGCTTTTACTTATGTATATGTAGCAGCTGCAGAGTGCTAATGTAGCTGTTAGATAGCTGTTTTCTATTACTTCAGTCCCGTTTGAATTAACACTTAATATTTAAAGCCAAATGTGACAAAAAATTAAGAAGATCAGCGTGAACATCATCTTTTTACTAAATACCATTTTTCACTTTCAATTGGTTACTACTTGTAAGAGGCATCTGAAAAAAATTCACGTGTTTTCAGAACACCGCCAGAAGAAGCTAGAGGTCACGAGTTATTCCTTAAACCATGTCCTTTAGAGGAGTGACTTTTTGAAGGTCTCTGTGAAGGATGCAGTCCAGATCATTTGCTAGTGAGTAAAACCCAGAGAGGTGGAAGTTTGTGCTTTAGTCAGAGAAAAAAACAAAGGCAGTTCAAACAAAACGGGCTAACAAAACCATGGTTACTGGATTTCCTCTCTTTTACCTCCTTTTTTCTCAGTTCTTTCTCTGACTTTTCCCACATTGCCTAAATACTTGCTTTACCCTTGGTTTGGACTGATATGTCCCACAGAGCACGAAACTCGTTCTCAAATACAGACAGTTGCAGCAGATATCAGGTAGATCTGTGTGATACTTGATGGATTTGGATACAAAACAGGAGAAGATCTGTATTTAAGCATAACTGAATCATCAACATTCCTGGGAAGATCTCTCCCATACACGAGGCAATGACAGGGAGGGAGCTGGTGCTTAATCCAAAACAGTTCAGGGGTCCTTAGTGCAAACCAAGACTGGTTTGAAAAATGTGGTCAGTAGGCTTGGGTTATATAAAAATATAGCCTTTCCAGGAAGAAAAACAGGAAAGGAAAGGAAAAAATCTTTAGCAACTGGGTAACTGGAACAAAGGGAAAAACGGGAAAGGAAAAAAAATCTTTAGCAACTGGGTAACTGGAACAAAGGGTATGACTGCACTAAAAACAATGTTTACTAGGCTCAGTCGCTGGCCTTTAAGGAGAGAAAGTGCAAAGACATATTTGTGTGGATAAAAGAGGCCTGTAAAAAGTTATAATACACCAATTGAGGGAATTTTAGTTACTCCTACACTGCTAGAAAGCTGAACTTCAGAGCTGATCTGAGACCGAGGGATGGAAACAAGTTTGGGAAAGAGAGAAGCTTACCCTGGAGTGCTTAAGGATGACTATGTTCAAGTCAGAGACAAGATGGGCCTGCTCAACAGGGAATAGAATAAAAATATTTTATGAACTGCACTTCAAGGGAAGGGAGCTCAGATGAAATCACTAATATCTATGATTGTTTCAGAAATTTGTGAGTGACAAATCATAACTAAGAGATTTATACTCAAAAGATGTGTTTGCTTAAAGTCTAGGATTAGATCACTATTTCTTTTTCTCCTTTTTGGATTTAACTTTGGAGAAGGTTCCTGGAGTCTGGTTTTAATTCTGTTTCTCCTCTGCTTAGGGAAGACTGAATTTTGCTGCTTTAAACTCTGTTTGGCCACCAATGTTCTGAGCCATTTTAAAATGATATTAATCTCATATGAGTTCCAGCTTTTGTCATGAAAGAAAGATAATGTTATGAAAATTAAAGATCTGGAAACAAAGCAAAGACATAGCTGACTATATAGCCCATTGCTTGTACAGAAAAAGGAAAATTAAAAGGTATGAGGCACCAGACATTCCTTTTATATGTACCAATCTATGAAGTTTGTTTTTCAAAAATCCAGTTACTATCATAGATCTCTTAACCATTAGAATTAATATGCCAGATTTTCTCTGCTTTTCAATGAGGTTATTAAAGATATTTCTTCAGATGAAATACAGTGGCTTAATTATGAAAAAAGTTTCTGTAACTTTTCAGGAAATATAGTTCTGCAAGTTTTGATTTTGTGTTATTAAATGGAACCTTTAATCCCAAATTAAAAGAAATGAGTTAGTAAAATAAATTAAAATTTTAAAATTGTTTTAAAACTAATCACAGATGACTGTGTTTCTTACCTTGTTTCAGACATTTCAGAAGCGAACCCTTCTTGGCCATAGTGCAGCGTAACCTCTCCTCCTCCCAGCCTGCCCACTGCCTGCAGCAGCTGGAGCAGGGGGAAAGCCACATGGGGAATGCCAGCAGATCCAAGTCTCCACTCAGCTGTACAAGTGCAGGAAGCTGTGAGGTTCTGACACTGAAGTTCCCTGCACAGGGACCGGTACAGGACTTTTGCAATCAATCCCATTTTAAGGATCTAACTTTCTGGTGCAGCACAAGCCTGTGCTTGTGCACAAAATTTTCACTTCCATAAATTCACTTTTATCTTGAGTAGTTTTGTCAGAAGTAGGTAAAAGGTCTTTCATATTCAGAGCCACACTAATTCCACAGATTTAGCACTAGAGTCTGTTAAAATAAGGCTCTTGAGAAAAAGTGGATCCATAATTCCCAGCATCCATCAATAAAGGAAGGACTTTGAAGGGGAAAAAACCCCAAACTCATGGCCACAGAGGTCCAGGATACTATCTCACTAAAACTAGCCTCCTGTTAACAAAGCTGACCAAGTGGCAAGGTTAGATCTTTAAAACTCTGCCACATAAGGCACCTCAGAACGGGATAAAGAAGAATTAGCGAGAATTGTCTTCACAGACTGAACAATGAGATCACATCCTGAGCAGATAGGAAGAGTACCAGACAGGAGAACATGAATTTTAGGACACTCCAATACATGATAGATCCAGAAGCCATTCTCCAATGCTCTCTGTATCCCTTCCTTTATGATTTCCCTTTAATCAATTCAAACTTAGGTCAAACCCCTCTACTATAAAAGTCAGTGAAGTTTTGTCAGGAGAGCTAATCTCACTTTCAGGCTTTCATTTAATTTCTTTCTTTTTGTCTCCATTATGTTTTGTCTCAAAGCATACTGTGCCAGCACATCAGTCTATCTGTTCAAAAGTATCCTTTATACAGTCTGGTGCTATAGAATTTAGAAACTATGAACATAAAACTGAAGCAACTATAAAAGTAAACCAAGCCCAGAAAATATCCATTGTGTGAAAATGTTTTCAACAGCAATTGCATCTTTATTTCTATTGCATCTCTACTCAGAGGATCTTGAGACACTTCTGACAAAAAAAAGGGAGTCATGGCTATTGCTCTCTGGCACACAGCAAATGTAGTTTCATAATCAGATTCTACAAGGTACTGAGATTAAGCAGAGGAAAATAAAAAATGTGTAGAAAATATTCTTCTTAGTTGAAGCAAGAGCTATTGCTTGAAAAGATACAAAAAAGATGTAAGTGAAATAACACAGACCTAAAGGTCTGTGAGACCCAGAGAATGTGTAGAGCTTTGGTATGATCAATTGAGAAACCAGTATACCAAAACTCTTGGTATGAAAGTTAGAGTTAGATGAGGAATAAAATAAGGTGTGGCTCTGACTATTCTACTCCACCAACTTGAATAAGCCCCTCACGCCTAAGAACATTGATCACAAGGGTATAATTTAATATCTTTATTAACCATACTCATTATTCTTTCCCCTTTGAGCTTCTTTGTTTCACCAAAAGATGGTATAAATGTATATCACTCATAGAATAGAATTTAAGAATAGGAAGAATTTAAGGCTAGAAGTACCTCTTTCTTCCCTCTGCAAAGATTTTTTGGCAAGTTAAGGATTTCTACTGAAATTTTGTCTGGAAAATAAGCTGTTTGTAGTTTACAATTAATTTTTGTCTGCATAACTACAAGGTTCCAGTCTTAAAATACTATGGTTTTCCCTCTTATTTCTTATCTTCTTCTGAAATTTTCTACATTTTTTTTTCCATGGTAGCAAAACAATCCCATATCTCTGTACTCAAAGCCCTCAGTGATATCTTACTGACTTACATGAAGCAACATGGTTGCACTAAACTCTTTGTTGCTTTGGGAATATTTATTCATAAAAGAATAACACCAAAAAGGCAACTCTCCACACAGATTTTTGGTGACTACATGGTAGATTCAGGATTCATTTATTTTATTTGTAATACTGGGAAAAATTCTCTTCCTTCTGAAGACTACTGAAGGAGATTAAAAATAGTTACTTAAAATTGTGAAGTATTGCACTCATTCACACAATGACCTGGATCATTCCTAAGGTATACCATAGATTTACTAATTTTTTTAAATGTGATTTGGGGTTTTTTTTTGTTTATTGGGGCTTGTTTTGGTTTGCTACAATACAAAGAAGCAATGGTTATGATTTCTGAAAAAAAATAAAAATGCTTTTAATGGATCAGGGAAGAACAACAGTAGCTTGATCAATATAACAGAACTGTCTGTATATATCTGAGTAGCAGGAACACTAAAAATGTCCCAAATTGTTAAAAAAAGAAAGTTAAAATACAAGTATTTTCTCCATGATTACATTAAGATAAATCTGACAATGGACAATAAAGATGCAAATTTTAATTCCAGTCCTTTTCCGTGCACGAAGGTTGGCAGGATCATGAATGTGTTCTGCGACAGAGAACAAAAGAAGTTAAGTGATTTCCCTTGATTGTGAACTGCCCATTTATTGATTCCTTGAGCCCTGGAGGAACTTTCTACAGCCCTTACTGAGGCCTCCAAGCTGTGCTTGCAGGGCAAAAGGGACTTGGAAATGTTATCCACAAATAGTACTGGGCTGGGAAGCCGCCTAAACTGTTTGGGAGGAAAGGCTAGGGGCAAAGGAAAGTCTTAAATCTTTGAACAGAGTGGTGTTCCAGGCATCTGGCACAGCGCTACTGAAACTCGGAAATTTGGATCTGTGGAAAGGGTAACCATGCAAAATACATCCTTCAACAATTGCAATGCAATATTTCTGTGCATCTAGGCCATAGATAGAAGCAAATTAGGAATTTCTTGACTCAGCAGAGCTAATGACTCAAAGAATCATTGTCACCAGTTTGTACTGGTCAGATCTGCCTTTGACTCTCTACCTTGCTCCCACATCATCACAAGATGGTACAGAGACTTATTTTAATCAGATTTGGTGAAATATGAAAAGTCAGTGCATCTTCAAAACTAGGCAAAGGTTTGCTTCTACATATACCAAATATGTAGAGAGATAACACATTTATTTGGACCAGGACTTCTACAAATGCAAATGGTATGAATTTGCATAGATAGTAACTCAATTTTATAGAGCTGTAAGCTGTGAAAAAATGTACCAGAAAAGTTAATGGAAGCATTTAATAAAGGACAATGAGCAGGCACCATAAATCTGAGCAGGAAGAGACATCAGAGAAATGTAGGCAACAGCTCTTTCTGTGCTGGAAGGATTCCTTAACTGCAGGACATTTAGTAATGCTATTATGCATCAAATGGCTCATACACATCCTAAAAAATCACCAGCAAGTTTATACTAACATTAATTTCAAGACAGTATTGGAAAATTTGGTAGAATTTGCAAGGATTCTGGGAGCCTAAATTGGATGGTTTAGATGCACATCTATTAGGATGGCAGGTGTCTAATTGCCCTTTTTAAGGTGGAAGACCAGCAATGGGAAAAGCTCCTCTGTGATCTCCAGCTAACCATGAAGTGCTCCCTTGCATGTCATTCTCACGTGGGGAGGGCTTCATTGCACTTGCTGCCTCCTTTGTGCAGAGATGGATTCTGCCTTCCTGGGAGAGGAGGAGGAGGGTTGGCAGAGGGAAGTCTAACCTCAGCCAAGAAGAAATTAAGCCCATGTGGCTTCCTAGAAGATGTTTCACTGACAGCTTTGAGAAGTGATGATGGACAAATTTCAGGTTACCTGTGGTATGAGAATGCAGAGCTTGGTTGCCAAAAAAGTAAGCCCAGACAGGATGCCAGTCCTTTTGCCCACAGAATTTCATAACAAAGCTTTTAAGACTAGAACTTAATTGCAAGCCAAGGCAGTTTCCTGTGTTTCCTCTCAGGTCAGAAACAGGTGCCCAAAAAGGGGTTTTTACATGGGACCATTCACCTGGCATGACCTTTGCTTGCAGCTGAGGCGCTCTGTCTGTTGCTTCCTAAGGTTTTGGAGGAGACCATTATGGGGTCCTTATAATAAGATCTCCCTGCAGTAAGATATTTTATTACCTGAGAGCCTAATTAATTGTTTTTTCATCCTTGAAATGAATAACACTCCTACTGACATAAGCTGAGCTCCTACCTGACCAGAAATTGAATTTGAACTTCTTAGTGTGATCCACAAATAATATTGAACACATTGAGAAGGAAGGAAATGCTTTTTACAAAAATACACAGCATGTGTAGTTTCATCTCTCCCTGTGTCTTTAGAAGGGTGCACACATTCAGGGACACACACACAGAGGAGAAACCTCTCATGTAACTTTTCCTCAACATATAAAAAGTTTCCCTTTCTATTGTACATCTACTTTTTTTTCCCCTACTGCATAAAAAACTCCCCAAAACTTTTTCCTCTTTTTGTTGCTCTTTTTATATCTTCTCTCAGTTTTACCACCCAAAAGAAAAAAACCACAGTCATTTTAATCTTTCAAATGACATCCCAGTTTTATTTGGGAAACATTAAGCGTGGTCTTCTCTACTGTCTTCCTCTGGGCTTCCTTCAAATGCGCCACTGTGGAGGCCTTGGGTTTTTTGTGGTGGACTCCTGTTGTCTGCTCATGGCTCAACAGGGTCACCTTACCAAATCCAGGCCTTCTCCACAAAGGTCCTAATTTCCACAGAAGTGGGGGTTTGTAAGTATTCATCATCCTTTATGATAGATAATAATCTATGCATGTCAGATCATCCAGTGAACGCCCTGAGGGTTGATGGGAGGAAGGAAATCAGGTTGAACTATTACAACATCTTTGTTTAAGCAGACGTAAAAAGGACATTTTAGAGGCATAGTAAGTGCATGTGGTAGTGAGAAGATTTAAATCTGAGTTATTACTAAAAAAAGTAATCCTCCACCTTATTTTTCTCACAACACTGTAGTGTTTTACAGCTAGGAGAAGGTATTTGTTATAATATGCATCCAAGGATTCTTGCTATAATGAAAGGCACAAAATAAATTATTCTATGATCACATTCAACATTTTTGCTTTAATCATGTTATTATGAGAAATATCTTCTCAGTCAGCTAGATATTGATGATAGTTGTGGATATTTGATGTACTTTAGTCATTTGGGTTAGAGATGATAATAAGAAATTAGTTGCTAAGTAGTATTATTCAAATTGAAAGGTGTTTATCTAATATGGAAGAATAATCCTGTGATTATAATATCAATGTATAGTTTAGCATTATTAGGTGATTTAATTTGCTAATGGTTGCCACATCCTTAAAGGTAGTACAGAGTATCTGAATACCCATGGCCAGTGTCTCAGTAAACATTGAGACAATGATTATTATCTCTGGAGGATGATTATCCCAAGGTACAACATGTATCTGAATGAGGATCAAATCTTATATTTTTGCTTCTCTTTGAAACAGGAAATTAAAGGGGGTGATCAAAGTATTGTTGAGGTGGATACTTTTTTGTTGATGCTATGTCAAGTGTTAATTTTTGACTGGAGGAGTTGGATTTTCTAGTGGTCTAAAGTGGTACATCACCATCAAATCTTACCTGGCCACAAGGAATTCATCCCTGTGTTTTCAAGCTGGGCATGTTCTAAAATTGCTGTCTTTTGGTTCAGAATATTCCACCTAAAGTAGGGTAGTCAGTTCTAAACTCTTTCAACTGAAAAAGCTTACTTCTTTTTGCTGTTCAAGAAACACTCAGATCATGTCACCACTCTTGGTTCAGCACAGTAGTTTCAAGGAAAGTACAGGTCTATATTATTCAGCTTTCTTATTAGACAGGGGAAAAAAAAGGAGCTTTTTTTTTTTTTTTAAAGAGAAAATATACAATGTACTTTTGTTGTGGCTGAAAATGAGATGGCAATGTTTTTCCTTTCTATTATAAAGATTGATGTACTCATTTTCTTGCAAAAAAAGGCAGTAGAGTCTGTAAATTAGTCTGTTTTTAAAAATCACACACTCATCACGATTCTGCTCTAGAAGCAGTATGAACGTTAAAGCTTTCATTATTTCTATTAGCAGAACACGGATAATGCACTTCAGAAAAACAATTAGCCACCAAGTCTGGCTGACAGTTATGCAAGTGATCATAACAATTGTGAGCCAAAGAAGTGAATTCAGCTCTTGATAATGGGTATCTTTGACAATGGAGGAATTTCTGCAGTGAAGTAGGAAAATTGTACCCAAGTTAAATAATTTCTGATTTACATAAGTCACCAGACATATTTGCGAGAGTATATTATTTAGCAATCCAAACTAAACACACAGGAATGAGCCTGCATTTTTAATGAGACCATCTTTTAATAAGAATGTCCAAAATAAAAAGCAGCTTTTCATAAATCTTCAGATTAATACATAATCCTTTGGGAAAAAAATTATACCGTGGATCTATTCTATATATAAACATATCCTTTGTAACTAGGTTGTCCTGGTAAATGTGGACCAAAGCCAGTTTGCAAATAAACACAAGTTGGCTGACAGATAGGAGGGAGCAAAATGGGTTATGATGTGCAGTTGCTGGTTATTTGAGCTGACAATACTATATGCCTTTCCGTAATGTCACTCCCCATAAATATTTCATAGACCTTTATATTAAAATCGGTGTTCGTTACCATGTGGTGGGTTGAACCTCAGAGGAAAGTGAAGGAAAAGAGACTGTATTTATTTACCAGACACACAGGAGAAGAATAATAATGCTAAACAACAAAACCTCTGCTGTGGAGAGAAACCTGGGAAGATTTTAAAGTCCTTCTGTGGGTGTGGTCTCTCTCCTCCTCCTCAGAGCTGGGTCGGCCTGGGCCCCCTCTGGGCCTAAGGTGGAAAGTTTTCCCAGTGAGTTCTGATGTCCTGATGTTGAAACAGTCCAGGGGAGAAGAAGGGAAAAACCGAAGTCCCAGAAAGAATCTTAACTCTCAGTCTCTCTCCGGTGAAACAGAGCCAAGAAGCCGAGAGAAGCAGAACGGGTGCTTCCTTCGCTCCTCAGCAGCAGCAGCAGCTAATCTCTGTGTCCTTGAAGCACAAACTGTTTTGAAAAGTTCGCTCCATTTTTTTTCCTCTCTCTCTCTTGCACCCAGTTTTGAAGGCACAGAAAGGCTCAGGATCATATCGGGGCACAGAGTGGTGATAGAGGATACAACAGAATAAAGTCACCCCAAGACATACCATCCAGTATTTCTTTGTGGAAAGGTATTTTAGTACCTCCCTTCTATGAGGCATAGAAATCTTTCTCTATCTATCAGTTGAAATGCAATGCAAACGTGTTATTGCTTTCCCAGAAACTACTCCATCAGGACAAGTTGGTTTTGGCTCCAAATGATCCTGGCTGTGTTGTGTGAGTCTGGCTGGGCTGGCAGTGGTGACAACATCATGAACAAAGTATCTTTCCACACTGCAAAGGCCAAAAGAGGTTTGGACAGCTTATTTATTTGTTTGTCTGTCTTATACTATTTGTTTGTCTGACATCTGTGCACATCTACTGAACTGTCAAGATTCATGGAGAACATAAGTCTATGTATTTCCCATTTTTATTGTGGAATGGACTGCTGAGTGGACTGCCATAAGCTGCCTCCAAGACAAACTAGGTCTGAGCAAACAACCCTACTGCATGCTATTGCTTTAATGGGGTGATTTAGCCCTTGAGCATTTATTAAGAGAGAAATTTAGGAGTTTAAACAGTAACTGATAAAATTCAGCAACAAATTTTATGTTGCTGTAAAAGTTTTAACTTGTGGATTAACTTCAAAGTTTAATTGTTTTATCTCTTTGGCTAGTAATTGTCTTTTACCTTGTAAATACCTGTGAAACAAGCACTGGGTATTGGAAAAGCTCTTTGTGTGTATTTCTGTGGTATAGCTGCATGCCTGTATTTTTTTGCCTGAAATATCTTCTTAGGTCTTTTAATAGTGGTTATGTATTTCTCTTTTCTATTAGCATTTGAGGATTTTTCAACATTAACTTTTAAATCGAATCACAGGTCATTTATCTTAAAATGCATGCTGAGAAGTAATCAATTGTAGCCTCACTTTATTGATGGCATTTTGAGAGTCTTCCAGAAAAACTCTTTGACTTGTTCTGTAGTTCATTCTGATGGGATTGATTTATGCTAAATATATGTCCTTGGGTTCCACAAGAGCTGCATTTTAGTGGTTGGCATCTTCTTATCCTTCATTGGCAGTAATAATAATTAAAAAAGGATAATGTTGCTCATGAAAATACTACAGCCATTAGCAGAATTTAATTATTCAGAGAAGTACAACAGAGCCATTAATAAGACACTGTAATGGTGTTAAACACCACCCACAAAACGGGAACATTCTTCTACTCCCATGCAGATTTCACAGACTGAAGCCTTGTTTGTGATAAGAAAGAAAAATATTGAACACAAAATCTGCTTAATTATGAAGCAAAAGTGATTTCAAATTAAGAGAGTAAATAAAATTTGTGAAAGAGGGTGGAATAGTAAAATACTGTATTTGTCTCAAATTATTTTTTAGGTAACTTTCATTAATCCTATGGCAGGAAAATTTCCAGAGGCAAGACAGATCATTATAAGCCTCAGGTAAAGGTTTCCCACTTTAAAGGGTGAATACCAATGAACTCTCAAAAAATTTGAAAAAGAAGATTTAAAATAATCAATATGACAAAGCAAATGTATGCAGAATAGCTGCAAATGGTTTATTGGAATAACAAGTGCAATTGTATTTAAAAACCTAGGGACATCTCTGGGGAGACAAACCTGTGTCAGATGTAAAAAGAAGCAAAATTGTTAAATATTTTCAAGTATTTAATGAAACCTCTCAACTGAAACAGGCTTGCTAAATTATTTATTGAAAAATCTAATTAGTACATGTAGCTCTTAGAGCTTGGATTTACTCTTTCTGAAGTGACCCATATATCTCCCAGACAGCAGGATATCAGAATTCCAAAGATTGCAGAAATTGTAAGGAGGTATTAAAGTAGCAATTTCATCTTTCCTTGTAATATCAACTGCATAATTTTCCTCTGATCTACATTATGGGGAAACAATAAATTTTGCATATTAAGAGACAAAAAATAAACCTATTTTATCTTGTTCCATGAATGCTTAGGCTTTTGAAATTCATGAAGGACAAAACACCTCCAAGAAACCAATACTAGGGATCACTGACTTCCTCCTCTATTTGTGTTTTGACATCAGGTAGTGTTTTTCTGACTATAATTTGTTGGCAGAAGTTTCTCACTTTCTGAAAGCATAAGTTCAAGCAGACAAATACAACAATGGACAGCTTTTCCTGGTGTTGGACTTGGTCTTCTGGAAGGTACTGTGGTGTGTTCAATGCCAGTAAAACGGAGAGGAATCCCATTATTAGTCATGATACCTGGAACAATTTGGTATTGCTTGACAGAGGATTAGAACTCTGCTTAAAGAAGGTTATTTTCTTCATGAAAGCTGGACTTGTTTTATTGCCATTTTCACCCCCTTTCCTTTCATCCTGGGGAAAAAATATGTGTATATGTGCATGCGTATATGTGTTTGTCTGCAAGAGGGCGAGAAAGGGAGGAAAAACTATAAAAAGTGACAATTAGTTGGAAGAAAGATACTTGTCAGAAGTGAGTTTTGGGAAAGAATCTGAAAATGCTAAAAAAGCTGGAGTGGTTAAACAGAGTTTTTTTGTATATTCCAGTGAATGCATCACTGGAGACATTAATTACCAGAAGAGAATGAGACAATAGGAAGAGAATAATGGCTGATCATGTTTAAATCACTGAGTCACAGTCAAGCATCATAATCACCAGTAAGTTACTGGTTCAATAAAATACAGAATTTCCAAGATATCTACAGAGGCAGAGCTATTACAAAAGAGATTTTTTTTTCTCTTAGAAATTTGCCTATTATAATAATATAATAGATTCCCTTAGTAGCAATCTGAACTGGATTTTCCCTGCAGTTATAGGAAGTCCTCATACCAGAATAGATTAAAAAATTGCAGAGAAAGATTCAGCAGCTTAAAAACGTACTTACATCTCTCAAAAACTATAAAGCCAAGGGGTTTGAAAAATCAGCTCTGTTGGAGCTGTGAGGGGAGAGCCAGTGTGGGGACTCAGGTCCCTGTTAACCCTCAGGGAGACCTGGAGGCCTGGGGAGTGTGTGACAATGGGCTTCAGCATTTTGAAACTGAGCAGCATCTGCAGGAGGTTATTTCAGAGAGCAGGCAGGCAGGATTTAGAACAGGGAATGTCCCTATTTTCCTTGTCTTCACAGACTGTTAAAAACAGGTCTCCTTAGGTGTAAGCATAACATACTTAATAAATCAGAGTGGGGTACTTAATTCAGGAGGACTGGAAAAGGAAAATAGTTTGCAATCCTTCAGCACCTTACCTCTTTTTGTGCTTACATGCAGCTTATCCCAGCCTGTCCTACCACCACTCAGGAGAGGAACAGAGAAAATGTCTGTGCTTCTGGAACCCACCACTGTGCATGGCTGGACCGAGAAGGGAAGGGGGCACGTGCCACTGCGATTCAGAAATGCAGAGAGAACAAGTAGGACAGCTCCCGCAGACCACGGAGGAAACATAGCTGTCCTAGAATCTAGAAATGGACTTTTCAGGAAAAAGATATATACTTTTAAAAGCCAGGTTGGAAAAGATTAACAGGGTGAAGATGTGCCCTCAGCATGCTAATGGGCTGTGCTACAGACTACCATTTGTTTTTGCTTCCCTGTTGTTAGCTATTGCAGGTGTACTGTTACGCCTGCATTTTCATATCCTGTCTTTAACATAATTTATCTGTTTTTATCTCATTATTTTTTTCATATTAGTCCCAGGAAATGCATTAACTGCCTTGCTGGTTAATATTTCCTCCTTGCTACAGGAAGAGAGTTTTCAACATTTTGTGCAAAGATTAAAACATTCAGTCAAAGTTCTTGCTCATATTTATTAAAGGACAGTATTTCTCTCGCCTGTACAGTGGTGGCAGTTTTTCCTTGAAATACGCCTTCCATTTGGGAAATCTTAACTTCTCGTGCAATAAATGCACTGACAGCCACCATAAAGTATGAACATAGAGGATACAAAGTGAGGGAAAGGTAACTTTCTTAAAACTGTAAGAGGCCAGGTATTGTTTTTATCTTATGGAGACAGGTTGTGGTTATTAACAGCTTCTAAATCCCAGTAAAAGCTCATTATGCCCAGTTAGTTACAGTGTAGATCACCTTTCATTCTCTCCAGAAATGCGGTAAACCAGATACTAAAGGATCCATTCCTCCATGTGCCAGGGAAATGTAAGCAAGAAAGTGAAAGGGCTGATGGTTATTAGCACTAGTGGTGAAATTCAAGAATTCAAGGGTCTCTCTGAGGAACTGAACCTGTGTCAATTGTGAAAGGAAAGGAGGTTGTGAAATAATTTCATTCCTATAATGAAATCGCTGACATGAAGTCTCCCAGTTGCTGAATTATTTAGAGGACGAAAAAGTAGTAAGTAAAATCTGCTTTTGTCGTTCCTAAAATAATTGCTTCTGTATTTTCTACTTCCACATTTTTCTCTGGAGGCTTTTTATATCCACAAGTAACAGGTGGACTTTCACCACATATAGGCTTTTAGCAATTTCTTTTATGAAATAAGTTATACAGAAGGAAATCATGAAGATAGCCAACAGATTAAACCTGGAATGCAATGCCCAGTGGCAGCAGCCACTTAATCTTTTTGGGCATATATATTTTATGTGAAGGAGACCTTCAGGGAGTTCTCATATTGACCAATGTGGGTGTCTCAGACAAAGTTCTTCCCTTTTTGAACTCACATAGACCAAGTGGGCCTTGCTATAGGGCTGTCAAACAAAAAATAAGTCCAAGTCCACACTAGAGCAAGCTAAAATGTCAGAGCAGAGCTCATGTTTTTAAATGTGTTTAGTTTTTTGAATGCCTCTTTCATTTAGACAGGTTTTGTCTAAGTGTAGGTTGTGGGTGTAATTTCTTTGTGGCAGTTTGGTTATAGCTCAGACAGAGCCTGCTGAAGGCTTTTTCTCCAGGTTTGGAAAGTGACTTCACTGCAGTCACACATGTTTAAGTTCAGGTGCTTTCCAGAATTTACATAATTTGACCAGAACAGTGGCAAAACCTGATTATTGCGAGACCCCTTTTACACTTAACATAACACTGAGGGTAAGAATTGCTTCTGCCCATATGTCTTTGCAAATAAATATTGATTGTGCATTTGCCTTTTGTTTGTGTTCAAGCGTCAGTGTTTATTACTCACTCAATTCTTTGCAATTTTCCCCCACTGTTATGCTAACAAATTTCTTCAGTGAGGTACTGCAGACAAATCTTTTTTAATGTGGTTTTTCATCTCATGGGCAACATTAAATCTTTACACCCTCCCACCTCAAACTCTCAACTTTTTCATTACAAGAACTAATTCCTCATCTGTCTGCTGACTGTTAATCTGTCTCCATAAAGCCTTATTGCACATCTAACTCTTACGGTGTCATTTCTTTTCCCTAGTGGTTAACCACAGAATTTTCACTGGAACTACAGAAAATAATGACCAATAAACACTTCTGGGAATACAATGAGAATATAGATGTTTATATGGGACTGAGTATTGAGAGAAGATGAAGTTAACTCTTGACAGTATTCTGGTGGTCAGGGAGATTTTGCTTGGTATGGCTCCAGCTATTCAAAAGAGAACGGCACACTGTTATGGAAGATTGCAAAACATTGATGGCCAATCTGTTGTCATTTCTGATAAGTTATATATCATGGTTGTAATAAATAAAGCAGTAAAAAAGATTCATATTATGCTTCTTATCACATATTCCTTTGGTGTGAAGATGGGGAGAAGAAAAGGCCTTGACCCTGTGTAAGCACTGCTCAGTTATAGCTAAAGCATCCCTGTGTTATCAAGCACACATCCCTCCGTTTCCAGCACAAATCCAAGACATAGCCCCACACTAGCTACTGTGGAGAAAATTAGCTCTACCCCAGCCAAAACCAGCACGCAGATATTCTCTTTAAGCCAAAGAAATAATGGTGGTCTGTTGCCCTGAGTTTTTGCAGTCTTTCTATGTTTTTATTCCTGTAGTAGAATTTCTCAGGCACTTTACTGTAAGCATCAGGCATGTTTACCTACCAGTATCTGTTATTATCATTCCTTTTGTTAGGTGGAGAATTGTGATAGACTTTTGGTCTGACCAGTGTCATGGAGAGGTGGTAACCCCATCCTCCAATCCATGGTTGTCTCTAAAAAGATACATAACTGACTGAATAAAGAGGCCAGGCCTCCTTCTTCTTTGCCCCTTCTTTGCCCTACTTTGGCCCTTCTTTGCTCTCTCTTTTGGCCCTGGCTCCTATCCTGACAGAATGGTGTCTGTGTGGTTCTTTCGTGTCTGAGTACGACATCTGGATAGAAAGACTGCAAAACTCAGGGTGGTGGTGGTCAAAGAAGCATTCTGAAGAGAAAGCTGCACTGAGTAAAAGGTTCACTGTGACAGACGAGCTGATATGGAAAGCAAGGTAGTAAGAGATCGTAAAAAAGGTAGCATTCTTCTCAATTAGCCTAGCCTAATTGCTAATTTAATCTGCTAATTTCTGCTACACTGGAGAAATTCCTGTTTTAATTATGACCAAAAAAAAATCTAATTTTTGGTTTAAATGTTCAGTGATGGTTCTGCAATAGACTTTCAGCAAAGGGTTAGGATAAAAAAGAAATAAATTTTCTTTAGATGGAGATTTTTAAATTCAGGAGATTTTAGAATGAGACTGGATGTGGTGACCCAAATTGTCCTTTCCAGTCCTATTTGGTTGTGCTTACCCTCTTACCAAATATTTTTGGTTATGTTTACCCTCTTACCAAATATTTCTTATTTGTTCTGTGGAATTAAAGACAGTTACTTGACTGCATGTCTTTAATTCTCATGTCTTAAATGAGGGCAATTTCTTAAGTTTGAAAAGTCTTTAACACTTTAATGAATCTAAGAGGATCTTGCGTAACTGAGACAACCAGGAGGAATTTCATTTCATGCTCAGGTGTGTTGAAAATGATAATGGATGAAAAGTTCAAACTGCTACAGTTTTTCTTCCTGTTTTTAACTATCGTGCTGTGAACATGAGAGAGATTATTTAAGGACTGTTTCTTAACATCAAGAACCTTCACATTACCATTTGGCTTTCTTACAATGTCTGAAGTGGTGAAGGTTGTTCAAGTAGACCAGTCAATGATTTGTGATTTACCATCTCTTTTTCATCTAAGTGATATGCCAGGGTGATACAGCATAACAAATCCCTCACACCCTGCTTTAATCATTATTTGATGTTGCATGAAGTCATAGTAACAACAAGTCCAAATTCAATATCTGTTGGCTTCCTCAAAGCATACTAAGTGGCTGATGATTTTTAGCTGTTAGAAGACCTTCTGCTTTCCTTTTTTTCCCATGAACTATAAGCTTTTTGGATTCTTTGTGCTAAGATATTTGTGGTTTGGGACATTGGCATTTCCAGCTTTACACCCAATTTGATGTGACTGACTATAATGTGGATCTGGCTTTGTGACTGAACCAGTGGCCTGAAATTAATTTTTAATGAGTGAAATGAAATATGCATTTGTAAAATGAGATTCCTCTAAGGCTAGAGCAGCTAAGATGAAACATGCCCTAAAAATACCTATATACCTCTTTCATACCATCAATTACAAGCAGAACCTCCGTTAATGAGGTCAGAGGTAGAAATCTACAGTTTGGGTATCTAAAATGAGGTCAGTCTAAACCACACATAACATGTATTTCTGAAGCTTAATATGTAGGTTGCCCTAATACCTGTCAGGTGCATCAGAAACTTCTGACATCCCCAGATACGGCTTCCGTCTGCATGTGCAGTCTCATTTCCAATAGCTTTTGGTTTTCACTTACCACCAAATGATTTCAGGCCTCAACTTAGTCAAGGGACAGAATTTTTCTTCTGATTCTGTGACTTCTGTGAACACTTTGCATTTTGGCCTTTTCAGATTTTTAACTGCTTCCTTCTTAGAAGAACGAAGAAAGCTCCTACAGACTGAGAGCTAACAGCTGATAGACTGAAGGAAAGTACAATCCTGCTCCCATTTGCTTAACTGTGGCTCATGAGAGCTTCCAAGAGATCCCCTTTCCTCACCAGGAAGCTCTGGAGCACCACTCACTTATTTAAAAATGGTCTTCTATTTGAGGCTTTGTCCCAGAGAGGTGATAGAGCCTCTTTGTATCCTTGACTGCATTTTGCTTGAGTCATTAGGGAAATCCGTACCAAACTGAACAAAACAATACAGAGCACAAATTATCATGTAATCTTTGGCTGATATTATTCCAAAGCCTGTTCAGTGACAACTGTGAAATGGTTTGGAAAATTTGTCTATAAAGTAAAATACACTGCAAACCACAGTCGCAGTCACCCCTAGATGACACCCAAGGTGTTATATCAGGCAGGTTCCCCAAAATTAGAGCAAGCAATATGCCAGCTTATTTCCTAGTCTTGAAAGGAGGTCCCTTTGGTGCAGTACTGCATCAGTGTTGTGCTAAGATGCTGGTTTTTGTCATGGTTCCTGCTAAACCATTAGCTTCATAGAAGACCTATAGACAGAAGGCTTGTTGGTTACTTTTGTAATTACTAAATGAGCAGAATTTAAAAGAAAGAAACACTGCTGAAACAAATGGTAAGTGCCAGAATGTTACATGTAACATTTTATTGTGTTTTACATATGAGGTACACTACCATTCTGGACTTGGTTAGTGTATGATATCAAAGTTGAATTTTTACAACAATTTAACAGGTTTTGTCAGATAAATCTAAAGATCTTCTTAACTGCTGTCTTTTGGCATACTAACGCCTCCAAAAGTAAACAGCATGTCCATAGTTTACTGTTCATTATAGCTTAAACTAAACAATAATCAGTCTGTGAGACTCAGACATTTAAAATCAGTTTTGTCATTTTCTTCAGTTTATTTGTTCATACTATAGCTCAGCAGTCAACGCAGTTTCAGTCTATGATGGAGAACATTACTGAATGTTATTCTCTGGTGTTTCATTCTGTATAACACACACCAACTATGCTATAGCCTTTCTAAAGGAAAATTTGTTTTACAGTCCAGTAAACATTTTTTATTCTAATCTAATACTTCTCCTTCAATTATTTTACTCATCTCATATATTATCTTTTGAATTTACATTTCCAAGTCTTAAGTAGCTTTTTGTTGTAGTTATTCTGAGTTTGGAAGGCTCTACTATTTTTAATCAAAGTAAAGAAAAATAATGGACATTCCTCTAATTGGAAAAAAAATCATACCATAATTGAATAAACTCCTACAATGCCTTGCCAGAGCGCTGATGCAGGGGTCATTTGTATGACTAATGTTGTCTCTCAAAGATGCTGAGAGATTCACAGGCTGCATTAGATTCCAGGAAGGGTCTGCACCAGAGATTCCCTACGTGATTAGGAGAGATGCATTGTGGCATCTGGCAAAAAGAGGCAATGAAGGAAGTGGGAATAAAGGGAAAGAACTTTGTTGAACAAAATAAACAAAAGGGTAAATACTTAGATACATCTGCCTTGTTGGTTCAACACAATAGGGCAGGAGAGCTGGAAACCTTCAAATGACAGTTTCTATCGACTGAAGCAATAACATAATCTCATTAAAAAGAACGGCATGGGAAGATGCAAAGCTGCCCAGGGGCTTCTAACTGTTCTAGTACTGTTCGTTCACCCTTTATTTAACACCACCATTAGAAAGCCTAATGGACTGTTTATATCAGACTATTAGACCCATGGCAAGATCTTTAGTAATTGGAGTGTGATATATAGTAATGGTCTATTGTTTGCTTGGTGCTGCCTATGATCAGGCCAGTGCTGAATATTTATTTATTGCATGTTCCAGATATAAAGGCAGAGGCGATGGGGCTGCCAGTGAGAAATGTTAGGGTGAAAACAGGCTTTCCTGAGGCCCTGTAAGCTGAAACATTAGCTGCTTGTTTTATCTGGATTTTTTTTACACAGCATGGTGAGTTATTTGATAATATCAGCTTGAGGCTATGCTTAGATCGTGTTTCTTCAGAACACTGTCTGGAAGGCTGTGCCAGACAGTAGTGTCATTAAATATATATTACAAATGCTCCGACAAATTAGGTAATTAATTACAATTCATTTCTATAGGAGAGGCCATTTGATATTACTATTCTTCTCATGGTAGATTAGGTTTGATGATGCTGTTTTATGATATTCTTTCTGAGCCATTAAAACCTATTACTGGCTTTGGAGAAAACATACTTGAAAGCAGGCATTTTTGTCATGTTTCGAATACACTTCTGAAGTGGAAAACACATCAGCAATGTTAAATTCTCTTTCATTTGTTCTGGAAAACAAATATCTAATTTGTAGGACTGAAGATAAAGCAAAAAAATTCTTGCAGAGTAATTAAAAAACCCCAACAAAACAACCAAGAACACTCTTCCCACTCCACAATCCTCATTTTTATCAGACCTTTGTGCCTCTTTAGAGTATGAGCACACTGCAGGTTAAACTGGCTGCTTGTATTTGCTGTAGCATGTAATGCAAATAAACAAAATATGAAGGACGTCTAGCCCCCAGAGCTAGCCACAATTATAAACTCCCAAACAGCAGTCAATATTTGTTTTCTGACTTTTGCATTGAAATCAAGTAATGGTGTATACATAGCGGAAAAATTCCAGTGAGGGCCTGAACATGTTCTTGATGTCCATCTCTGTGCTGTGGGGGCTGTGTCTCTGCAGGAGGAGGGCTGGGGCAGTTTCGTGTGCAGGGTGGGGAAGCAGTTGTATTCCTTTGGGGAAGACCAAGGAAGGCTGCCAGCACTGCTGGCTGGTGAGCAAGAAGACCAAACCCTGAGCAACAGCCCCTACTTTTTCTTCTTAAAGAAGAGGCATTTCCTATCTTTTGAGTAATGAAGAAAAATACTGTAGAATTTTGGACATGTAATCTTCAATTTATTTTTAGTATGCCAGGGCAATATCTGTGCAGAACAACAGGCTGTCTTTGGGTGCCATGCTTCAGACCTACATCTTGGAGAACCTGATTCTTCGTTCAGAGCAATTTGATCTCATTTCCTGACATGAGATTTCAGCTGAGAGATTCAGCAAGTCATGTATAATTAAAAGGTCACGTATGCCTAGAAATTCCTGAAGTGTAGCATCTATTGGGATTTTGCCTAGGAATAAAGGGCAGCAAAGCAATGAAAATTATTCTCTTGAAAGAGAAAAATAGACTTTTTCACTAATCAATGGACAGACAGGAGCAATCAATACCCAATCTAAAGAAGAAAAATCAATAGCACTCAAAACATATGGCTCCTCTTTTGCAGAGATCATCCTACTATAACATTTTCTCATTCTAAGGCTTGGAAAATTCCACTGTCTTTGCATATAAATTCTCTTTCATCAACAGTGTCCAGTTCCCTTTCCCAGCTGTGTTATTGGGATACTCTGGAAAATGATAAGAGAAAACACAGACCACTGCCTCCATTTCTACCAGAATTTATAAAGAAGAACTGTTCAGGTATTTTTGTAGCAATCATGATCCATAATGATTATTCCATCCCTTCATAATAGTTTGGTATAAAAGTTCTGCTGTTTATTAATTACTTTTTATTGAAATATTGACGTCAAAATAAAAATTTCATATCAATAATTTTATAACATTATAACAAAGTTAAAATAATTTTTAAATATCTGGACAATAAAGCAAAGTTAGTGAAGGAGCTTACAATGAAAAATTACTGATCAATAAAATAGTATGAAAAGCAAGACAGTTTATAAAGATGATAGCTACTGGCCACTCCATATAGGAACAGAAAAATATTGAAGATAGAAATCAAATTAACCTTATTATTTTCTCAGGGAATATGTGTAACTGAGAGCTTCAGTAAGAGCTTACTCCCATTTGCACACACAGTCCAATGGCACTGAGCAAATGGAAATAACTGCAGGTCTTATGAGCTTTTTTTGCTACAGTTCATCAACACAGTGAAAATTTTATTGTGGATCTAATTACATGAACTGAAGGTAATAGGATGGCTTAAAAACCAATTGCAACTGTGATATATTTTCGCCTCCATAAAGACATCAGTGTGTGCATTTTTGCCTTATAAACGCTTTACTCAAAAGCGTTTATTGATCTTGACAACTGAAGGGGTGGAGAGTGGACAATTTCTTGCACAGCTCATTACAACCACAATCATGAAAAACAAATTCAGGTAACCACCACCAGGGAGTGATAGAATTAGTCCATCCTAAGGTTAACGTAAAATCCAAATCAGTTCACTAAAAGTTCGCTCACAGCGCAATTTGTTTTTATCAGCATGGTTGTCTTCCCTGTGAAACATCTGGTAAAGCATATGTTGCATCAAGGTAAGGAACTTCTCAACCTTCTGGATAAACAGCTCTCAGACATATAGTTCTTGTCATGGTAAAGTGGGTCACTTATTTATAAAATTACACAGTTGTCATAAGGAATATCAGAGAGAGGTTTAGAAATTAATTTCCAATTGCTGAAATGAAGGAACTGAAAAGGCTCATAAATGTTTTCAAAAGAAGGAATTTATTGATAAAAATTTAATTTGACAAATAGGATAAATTTTAGTCCTAAACATTTTCATATACACTTTGCAGCACATTTCTACAGAGCAGAAGTACAGAAAAGAATGGAGAGGGTCAAGGAAGTGTGTGAAACTGTGGTGTTAAAATGTGAGAATTTTTTGAAGGATTTTAGTTTGATTGACGTGAAAAGATTCTTCCAAAGCCCAGTGCAAATACATTCTAACCCACCCCTACTATGAACATTTTGCCTGTCTATTCTTTATTATTTTTATTATTTCCATTCCTCTTTTGCCATTTAATCGTTCTGTATCTCAATTTCTTCCTTCTTTCCTGTGCCTCTGTTCTATTTCATCTCCTAAGCTTTCAGTTCTCTAAGAGTCTGCTTTTTACTATATGTTCAACACTTAGGACTCCTTTTAGCTGCTGGGTATTTTTTTCTGGTGTGTGATAACTTCAAGGTGGATAATTATATGTTTAGAAGTGCAAGGCAGCCTACCAACCTGTGTTATTGCACTATCTTAATGACCAAACATGGAATTATGGAATCACAGAGTGATTTGGGTTGGAAGGGACCTTAAAGGTCCTCTAATTCCAACCCCCCTGCCTTAGGCAGGGACACCTTCCACTAGACCAGGTTGTCTCTAAAGCCCTGTCCAACCTGGCCTTGAACACTTCCAGGGATGGGGAGTTCAAAACTTACCCAGCCTTGTTCCAGTGCCTCACCACTCTTTGAGTAAAAGATTTTTTTCTAGTATCTAACCTAAGCTCTACTCTCAGTTTAAAACCACTGCCACTTGATCCAGTCATGTCCTGCATTTGTCTAGTGCAAGACTGACAATGGATAAAAGTCCATCTGTGTTTCATAATTCAGTACACAGAAAATTCTATGCTCTCCCTGTGGAACAGTTTGCCAGTTCCTTCTTGAAACTGAGGGAAGGAGTTTTTGTCGAGCAGTACTCCAGTTATAACGTGATGAGTTTTTCTGGAGGGTGAGAGGGTGCTGCTGATTCTTCCTCAGGCTTTGAGTTGCCTCTTCTCTCAGAGAAGGTGGGAGTTTGTGCACCTTCATATGCTGCTGTCAGAAGTCACAAGAAGCTTTGGAA
Organism: Machaerirhynchus nigripectus; assembly: GCA_013397975.1. NCBI lineage: Eukaryota > Metazoa > Chordata > Aves > Passeriformes > Dicruridae > Machaerirhynchus > Machaerirhynchus nigripectus. The sequence goes on along the minus strand of VZRQ01018916.1, from coordinate 480,711 downwards.
GTTGTTCTGGAGCAAATAGAAGGAATGAATTGTAGTTGCACAGGACATCACAATAGCACTGGGATAATGTACACCTGGAGGCATGGCTGATATTAATGGCAGCACCTACTCTGACCATAGTTAGAGCCTATCCAAAGTCTTGTTCCCATGCTGAAGATGTCCTCCTGCCACTTCTTTTGTATCACATCCAAGGATTACCACGGACACAGAGCTTTTGGTGTCTTCTGTGCGCTGCTGCTTTATATGTTCTCCTCATTACCTGAATTACACTTCCTTAGCTACTATTCAGTAACTAATGACAGATTTGAGAGAGTTAACAGACTGTGACTGCAATGTTGCTTCAGTGATGGCAATTAGTTGCCAGCATTGTTCGTGCTTTACCTGCAATCAGGATGTCATACTTCTGCCATAACTGTACCTCACTGTTATCATTCCTGCCTCTGCTGTTCCAAAATAAGATATCTGCAATGGACTTTACACACAGTTTTGATGTACCTGGAAAATGTCCAAATTATACTCTTATGAGAAGGAAGATTCCAGAGACACTTGATTACAAATTCTTGCAAATGAGTAAGTAAAAGAAAATTGAAGACCTTTTATGTCTAGGTAATGAATATTTATAAGAGTATTAGGCTTTAGTAGTGTATTCCTCCTAAAACATATAAACTTATCATTAATGATTAAAGAAGCAATCCCTGTTTCCATTAAATGAGGCACATCTCCACTCTTCATTTTTCAAAGAAATGTCTGAAAATGTGAATCAGGCATAATAATGGGATGTCACTTGGTTGACTCCACAGAGGCTGAAATAATAGCCCTGTCACTAACAACGTGGCCCAGGCAGCCCAGTAAAACATTAATTGCAAGACATGGTTTTCAAGGAAATACAAGGTGGACTGTGTGTGTGTTTAGCAATGCAGAGGGCATCAGGCCCTGCTTTCCTGTATATGCAGTGCAATTCTCTTGCTAAAGCTTCTGGGACCTTTCTGTTTCCATCCCTACCCATGTGGGATGAAACACAACAGTTGTTTAGGAGAGGAGATGGATGGCTTGCTGCCACATTTATTGAGAAAGCAGTCCCAGGGGGCTGTTCATCTTCACCTGAGTGGCAGAGAGGGTTCATGGCCTGGAGTTATAGGAACAAATGCACACTTTTGTCTCCAAGAGAGGACAGAGGTCAGTGTGTGTCTTCGGGGCTCTAAACAGACAGTTCTACTACGTCCAGAGGCAGGAGAAGATAGCTCAAAAGGCAATGGAATCTTTGCATGACAAGCCTTTTGTATCTATTGTTGGTCGGCAGAACTGAGAAATGCAAAAAAGCCACTATTTCATGTCAGAGCTTTGTAAGAAGACACTTAAGACAGGGTGGAAGGATTGAACCAAACCACATGGACAATAAATGTACTCATTTCTATGGCTGCCTAAAGTCCAGATTAGTTTCTGAGGAATGATTACAAGCTACAAGCCCAGAGCTTGGGCTGAGAAATCCCTAGAAGCTAAAAAAATAAATTACTGTTCTTATGGTCATAAATTAGAACACAGATTTTTTTTTCTTCCTTAAATTATTATTTTTTTAATTATAGTTTTTTTACATGAAGAATAAATTATTAGTACTACTGTATTAAAAATATGTATAAGTATTGTGAAAGATATAATTTGAAATATGTGAGTCATAATGATATTTCAAAGCATCATAGACCCTGGTATTTTAGACGAAACACAGGCAAGTTTAAGTTTGTATCTTATAAATCAAGAATGGCGGCAAATACAGAATTCTCTAAGAAATAAAATTGTGCAAAATAGATTTATTTTTAATTTATTCTCTGCCTGAAAAGTCTGAGTCCTATATGCAATAATTTTATTATTGGAATTGGATGGGATAAGTGGCAGCCCAAAGTTGATGACATCTGCATCCAGGGCAGATGAGCAATGATGTCACAAGAGTAACATGTGCAATAAGTAGAACAGTACAGATTTTGTACCAAAGAGTGATGTGATTTATTGCTTTCATGATGCTCATAACCTTGATGACAGGTTAAGTGCACAGCAAAACTGGACTTCTCAACATGGAATTCTCTAGACTCGAGCACATGTGGGTGGGAAAAGGATGACTTTCTTAATCTAACTCTACCTGGGAGCAGAATCTTGGGGAACTAGTCCCATCTCTGTTTCTCTTCCCTTTATCTTCACATATAATTTCTCAGGTATTTCAGTTTCCCAGGGCTTGCTGACCGTGGGCCAAGTGAGAAACAAAATGTTTAGAAAGATTCAAATTTAGTTTTTCAGGTTCATAGATAATATGCTCAGTGAAGGTCTGAATTATTCTTTTGTTTATTCTAGAAAAGGTTCCTCACACAGACTGAATATGCCTGTTTCTGCCACTTACATCCAGCCCAGAAACAGTTCCTTCTTCTATCCCAAATTCATCTGTGCATATGAATTCTTCACATAACGTGTGTTAATGTGAGAAGTATACATGAAGCTTTTGTCTGCTTTTTGAGCAGTATCCTCTAGCTGGAAGTAAAGCTTATTTATTTCCAGCTGGATTGCAGGAATAAAAGTGAGTCTAATAAACCATTCTGCAAAATGTGGTGGTGTGCAGCTGTGACCAGCACAACACAGCAGACATGTTTACATACTTGTAGGGAGCTTTCCTTCTTGCTTAAGAAGCTTTGAAATTTCTGGTTACTTGTCCTCAGAACACTATCAAACCTGCAGCACAGACTGGCCGACTCCATACGCCAAAACGTTAGAGCATAGCAAGCCTAAAACCAAATCCCTCTCTCTGCCAAAGAAAGACAGAGCCGTGTCATCACACCCGGTGTCTTGAGGATGTTCTGCAGAAAGCACCAGCCACAGTATGCTGGCATTGCAACTACTGACTCAGACACAAGAAAAAAGAGAAGAAGCAACACAGCTCATCTGACAAAAAGCCAGAATGGTGTTGGCTAATTAATACTAATGCACGTCGCCTGCCATGAGCATGTTAGTAGGGCGTCTGTTTGACGCTGATATTTGCTGAAATTACATAGACTGGACTGCGGGAGCAGGTGCAAAAAAGATCTTGGTGAAAGGATGGGAATTCCGAGGAGATTGATTGATTGATTGATTTAATATGTAATAAGCTGTGTTATTCCAGCTAATAAAAAACAAAACTTTGAACCGGGGGGGTAGAGGGAAGGCATAAAATACAATGTTTTGAAAAGTTCTGCAACAAATTCCAGGAGTTAAAAGAAGGGAAAAGTTGTACACAAGTTGGTCCAAGATAAATGAAAATGTCCATTTTTCTGTTAGTTCTGTGAAAAGGAAAAATCGGCATTTTTATACATTATTTATTTGCATCTACCAGAAGATGCCAACAAGTTAGTTTTAAATCCTTTGCCTAGTCAATATATTATTCAGTCTGGGTTTATGTTATGTGCTGGTGATATTTTAATTTTATTTTAATGTGCTTGTAACATCACTGGAGCTCCCAGGATTCACATGGTTCTTCCTGGAAGAGAAAAATAAGCTCTTCCTTTTATTCAGTATTTGGTTACCCCTATCTCTGTGCTAAACTAGATCAAAAGAAGACAGTTGTGTTAACCTGTTTAATGACATTTATAGTCATTGGTGCCTATGGTTTTCTTCTGGATAAGCCTTCTTCCTTACTCAGCCATTTCACTTACCAACCTTTAACAGCTTTTCCCAATATTCTGAAGTTAGAGTCTGTTTCATGTTCAAAAAGGCATGTGCACTTGAATTCAAATTTCCAAATATAGATCTAAAATGCAGCCTAAATTTCATTTTTAAGAAAAATATCACACTTCTATATTAAGGAAGGATCAGTTGAATTTTATTTGGGGTTTTGAAATGTATACAGATCATTCTTTTTAAAGTGCAGCAAAATATTGCTGAACTGTGCCCTCTTAAGTGTTTGCTATTCTACCTTTACCAAGCCAGAGGCTCTTTGGATCTGTTTACTCTTTCAAAACTTTTGAATTTCCTACTAGGTTTCTTGTTCTTAGTTCTTTGAATGGGAAGAAGGGGAACAGAGAGAAGGGCTGGTATCTTCATTATAAATATTCATTCTGAGAGTTCCTGCAAATCATTAAGATGATAATACTTAAATTACACAGTGTGTGAATAATTGCTCTCCTTCTATAATTTCTCAATAAATATCATTAACATTTACCACAGAAATTAATTAAAAGCTTCCTGCATTAAGTAAATTTATCAAAAGGGAGAAGCAGAAGGAGAGGAGGTGCCTTCATGAAAGTTCCACAAAATTACCAGAAAAAAATTAAGACTGTACAAATTTTTGTGGTTAACCTACATTTTATTTTCAATTGCAGTATGCATGCAACAGGAGGAAGCTCATGTTGAGTAATGAAGAACATAGGAAAAACCAGAATTTGGGACCATCCCTTAAGACAATTTCAGTGAGCAATGGAGATAATACTTATTCATGGGGACAGGTGAAACTGGGCACATGGGAGGAGTGAGAACAGTGACCCTTTGAGATGTTTCTTCCTGTCCTGGATTCAAGAGCCTCATGAATTTGATTCCAGCACATTGACATTGAGGAGGCAAAAAAAGCTGTTTCATAAATGTAGATCCCTTTTTTTCTTCTCATCAGAAAGCTTCTGTGTTAGAGAGCATAATTTCATCACAGAATCACAGAATCACCAGGTTGGAAGAGATCTCTAAGATCATGGAGTCCAACCCATGCCCTAACACCTCAACTAAACCATGGCACCGAGTGCCACACTGGATCTTTTTGTAAACACACCCAGGCATGGTGATTCCAGCACCTCCCGAGCAGACAATGCCAGTACTTCACCACTCTTTCAGGGCAGAACTTTTTCCTAATATCCAACCTATATTTCCCTTGGTGCAGCTTAAGACTGTGTCTTCTCGTTCTGTCAGTTGCTGCCTGAAGAAAGAGACCAACCCCCACCTGACCCCAGCCACCTTTCAGAAAGTTGTAGAGGGTGATAAGGTCACCTCTGGGTCTCCTTTTCTCCAGACTAAAGAACCCCAGCTCCCTCAATTGTTCCTCACAGGGCTTGTGTACTTCAGAAGACACAGCTCCATGAAACAAAACTTTGGAAAACAGCTCATCTATCATTTTGAAATGTGACAATAAATTTTAAGCAAGAGTATTCAAGTGGCACTCTATTTCCTGGTGGTGAAGGTCTTAAATATTAATGGCTATGCTGCACTTTGTGATTGATATTTAACAGCGGAGGACATGTTCTTGGAACTGTAAGTTAGTCATCTGAGCTTTTGGTAATTGTGAGTCATATTTTCAATGGTAAGTTATTACTTTGAAGAATATGAATGCTATCGAGCTTTTGTTTTTCCAAAGGGCTGTCTTGGGTATCCTGATGACATCTATTATAGTTTCATTTTATTCAGGAAGAGGTAAACTAGTATCTTACCAGGGAATAATTTCAGAGTCTAGATGGAAGTCTCATTAAAATCATTGCTGTTGCTTCTCCTTTCTTCTCCGTGCACTCTACTTTTTCAGAGAACAGTTATAATGTCACAAGTCTGCTGATTTAATTTGAGATCAGACAGTTAGCTTGTCATCTAAGTGTTGTAAAATTGGCAACCAAACTGGAAAAAAATGTTTCTTAATTTGACATGAAATAATCTTGTAGTAAATCAGCATTATATTAGCTCCCTCAGGAAGACTGCATAGTAATCTGTCAACTCTTTGAAGTTATCTATTTTTTACCATACTATGAAATTTGGACCTTGATCCAGTTTCAGCTACAGATTCACTCAAACATTGAAGGATGTTGCTTGGCACCCTGCTAAATTTGTGGTGGATTGAAATTAATACCATGAATGCCCTGTGCACCACAAAGCAGCAATATTTTTGTTAGTGGTTTTACTTTCTAACTAATGTGGCAGGCATCTAGCATTCATAAGGGTTGGGTTTTGGGTTTTTTTCCTAGCATAGGAAGTAATGAAAAATGTGACAAGGGCAAATTCAGGTCTCAGTTTGATATTATTTTTGTTAACTTTCCCACAGAATCCAGTAGGGTCTGTTGCAGAGGTCATATGCTCTTACCAAAGCACAGTTATTGGGACTGGAAAACTGTTTCAAAGTGAACAAGCGTGGAAAAACTTGAATATACAGGAATTTTACAGAGTGGAAAAAATCAACCTTATGACTATATATTGTCTTCCTGCTTTTATAAGCGTCTTATCCTTTCAAAGCAGTGGAAAATATCTTAAATATCTCTGCTTTTGTTCATAATTTATTTTTCCCCTTTCTTCATTTGACACCTGTTCCGTTCCTTTATCTTCTAGCTGTGGATCTGTTTCAGAGCTTCTCAGCAGAGTAGCCAAAGTGGAGGTCTGCTGCCTCACAGGCGGGGGTAGAGGCAGGATTAGCCTCCCTGCGGAAGGAAGGGGAGGTTTCTCTCCCGTCTTCTTCCCCTCCCTGTGCTTTTCACAGCCATAGATCTTATATTTAGCTGCAAACACGTCTTCAGTCAGGTCTGCCTGCTCATTTTTGCAGCTGAAGGAACTTCCGTGTCTTTGTTGTGATGCCTATATAATGATGCCTAGATTACAGTTACAAGGTGCTTATTTAGCTTGAGTTATAAGACATCTATGTAACCTAATATCAATAATCATGACTTCTTATCAATATAACTTGAAGCATATCTTTTTATACCTATATAGCCAGAATTATAGTTTTTACATACGTAGCCTGAATCATAGCTTTTATACCTATATAACCTGATATGTATATAACCTGAATCATAACTTTTATACATACATATATGTATATATATACATATATATAACCTTATATATCTATATAACCTATATATATAACCTATATATATAACCTATATATAACCTTTTATNGTGTATAGTTTCAGAGATAGATAAGTGTAGTATTAATGAGAAACTGGCAAGAGCAAGCCAATTAGCCACAAAATAAAGAATTTAGGCCAGTTTAGACCAGATGGGCCAAGGAGCACCATAAGTACGCATGCCTCAAAGACAAAGTTGAAGAGTTCAAGTGCGAAGAAGACTTTAGAAGCCTTCATCAAAGAACCTCAAAGACCCCCGAACTGGGGAAGCGCAAGTACAGTACAAAAAGTTATCTAATAACCATGAGATCATCCTATGTAAATTATTTCCGGCACGTATGCAGTGATGCTGTAGTGACATATGCAACATTAAGCATAATTTACTGTATAAATGTACCACCACAGCACTTGACAAAGGCGGGTGAGTTAGGAGGAGCACTGCAATAAACAAATACCTGCTCTATAGACATCGGTCTGTGGGGATTTATTTCCGGCCTATCTTTCGGGCATCAGTTGTCAGAGAACTCCAGTTGAAGAGCACAGCTCTCCAGGGCCATCCAGCTTTCCTCCCCTTAGGGAGATGAGGTGAGCTCAGTTCGTTAGAGCATGATGCCAACAGCACTCAGGGTTTGTGGATACAGGCTGTTTACTTAACACTGGACTTGATGGTCCTTGTGGGTCCCTTCCAACTCAGAGTATGTTGTGAATCTTAGGTTCACTTTTCAGTACCTGATTTCAATGTTCAGTCAAAAAGCTTTTTGAGGTATTTTTGCTTCTATGAAAAGTATCTTCTAAATTACTATTTCCTCCCAGAAAACTTCACTTTCCACACTGCAAATTTCACAGCAAAGCCTGTATTTACCAAGAGCTTCCGTATGCCCTGTTCTCAGGCTTCAAGCAGTAAATCCCACCATGCATCTAGTCTTCACAAGAGCCAGCATTCCACCTCTCCTCTCCTGCCCTGCACGTATTCTTTAGGTGCCTGGCTGCCTGCCTTCCCTGTTGCTTAGCACATCCTCCCCAGTCATTTGGACCCTCCAGGAGTAGCTGGAAATAAGTCATTTTCAGCAGTGGACCTGCCTCCTCTCAGTGCAGCTGGGGGTCTGCTCTGATTCTGCTCCTCACTTCTTGCATTCCCCAGGGAGGTTTTACTGTGTTTGTCATGCCTTAATAACACACCTGGTCATTCAGAAATGAGCACTGTGCAACATCTGCAAGGGATTTTAAGATGGAATTGCTTTGAAAAACCTCTAATGGATAATTCGTTAGATGCTATAACACACTCTGCTGCCAAAAAAAAAGAGAAAAATCACTCTTTGAAATCTCGTTTTCTTAAAAAGAAATATTATTAAGGTAAGCTCTGACTGGTTTCCATGGCTACTATCTACTGTACATCAGTATTCGCTGTGACCAGCATTTTAAATGGCCCAGGGTGAGTCCTGAGCACACAGATTCATACCTGTGACATATCGTGTGTCGCATTATAGAAGCGGTTTCAGCTACTGATTGTGATATGGATATTTTCTGCCATAAAATACTGAATATTAAACTAATATTTTACTTGAAATGCAGTGCAGTCAGCTGAACACCAAAGTTAGAAGAAAAATCCACATTCCCACCTGCCTTTCTTTTTAGAATTGATAATATACAGTTTTCTAAAGACACAGCTAACAACTACGATCTGTGCTCAGAGAAAGGTGCTCTAGTACAGTTTTCTTACAAACCTCGGAATACATATTTTCTGATGTGTTAGTGAAAATGCAAACATTCTGATCATAGTGGTTGAATCAATCTCCAGTGACCTTTATCCATGAAGTTCTGTGAAGAATAATGTATTCGACGGACTGCTGACAGTACCTAAATATTATAAAGATTTTGCCATAACACATCTCTGCCCTTGGTGAGACACTGATTTCTTTATTTCTTAGAGTCCAAAATTTTAAAAGCCTTAAACTTTATTATTTTTTTCCATTGGCTAATATTTTGAAACTAAAGTGAGGAAGGCAGTTCCTGAAGTTTTGTAGTCACCTGCTGAAGGACGCAGTCCAGCATGTTAAATGGACAACAGGCTGCCTTCTCCTCAACGAGGTGCTGTCTGAATAGTTGGTGCACCTAATCAGTCCTGGTACAATCCTTGGGAGTAGTAAGAGGAATTCAAGTTAGCAGTTTTGCAGATGTTCACAATTGCGTCTCTTTACAATTAGAAAAAGGATATTCTTTTGTGAGGATGCCTCTAGCGAACCTTGGGTATTTTACTGTGCTCACACAAGCAGAAAGAAGAGTCTTCTCAATGCTCACTGCTCATTCTAAGTGTCTGATCATTATAAATCCACTGGTGCTGCATTACAACAGGACCAAATATAATAAATTTCCTAACATTCATAGAGCTGTCTAAGGCATGTGCCAGGGAGTTATTTGGTATTGGTTAAGCATTAATAAGAAAATTATTTAGATGCAATGCTGAACAGTAATGAACTGTATTAGGCAAATCAGATATTAATGTTAACATGCTTTTTTAATATTAATATCTCCAATAACCTGCCTCATTTCTTTTTCAACCATGAAGATATTTCCCATCATGAAAACATCACATTTACATTGCTTTGACCTTTCTATGTCAATTAGTTTTCCCCATGTTAACATGCTTTTTTAATATTAATATCTCCAATAACCTGCCTCATTTCTTTTTCAACCATGAAGATATTTCCCATCATGAAAACATCACATTTACATTGCTTTGACCTTTCTATGTCAATTAGTTTTCCCCATGTTAACATGCTTTTTTAATATTAATATCTCCAATAACCTGCCTCATTTCTTTTTCAACCATGAAGATATTTCCCATCATGAAAACATCACATTTACATTGCTTTGACCTTTCTATGTCAATTAGTTTTCCCCCTTTTTCTCTTATTAAGTTGTATGTAATGCTTCCAGTTTGTCAGAAAATGGAGGTCAATGTCATCTTAAATGGCTTGAAAAAGCTTTTACCAGCGATTCTGTGGACACACAGGGCATTCTTAGAAGGTGCTAATCTTCAGCCTTTGACATCCCAATAGTATTAATTTCCCTGTGCACTTAGTCATGAGTTGAATAAAGAAATACCTTTAAATAGTTCTCTCTTTTCTATTGTATACTAAATTCCTCACTCCTGAAGTTTATTAGTGATGTGCAACACACAACTCATTCCATACACAAGAGAACTAACAAGAATATGTTGAACCTATCTAGTGAGCAAATGATAAAATCGGTAATTATGTCAATGACCTCCAAGGGAAGGCAGCTCCAAACACTTAAAATCAGATATCTCTGAAAATGAGTAAAATGGGATAAAAGAAGGGTAGAGATTTAAAGCATAACCAACAGCTGACTCCTGAGGGCCCCAAGGACAGGATAAGACTTGTGTGTCCTGTTCCTTCTATCCCCACACCGCTTGACTTGAGCTTCTACCCAGCATTACAGCTGCAAGAAGCTGCAGGGGCTGTATTACTTCAGTTCCTTTGTCTTGCTAATACACTGCAGAATTTGGGGGCAAAAGGGAGCAAAGAAACATTAGTTACCTGCTAAAGGGAAACAGAGGTTGTATTGCTGTCACCACCTTCTCCCATTACATGCATGCAGAAAAAGTCTTCTTGAATAAGAAACCCCATCTTCCTGAGAAAAATTTAATATAGCTAAACTCTTGGAGAGGAAATAAGATGAAGCTTTGTTAAAAAATCACAGGGATCACTTGAGGGCTACAAGCTGTCAAATGTAACAACTCTGAGTGAACATGTTTGCCCAGAGCCTGCAAACCCTTGGTAGAAGCTTTAGGTCTTATTTACCATACGGTTCCAGGCAGTTGCAATTCATCCAGGCCAGCATTTTTGACAGGCAGCCAGATATGTTCACGCTTCCTCTCTGAGAGCCTTCGGAGCTGAATGCTAAGCAGTGAGCATCATCACTCCAAGCGCATTTGACACCAAAATCCCCAGTGAAACTGCGCAGTTTGGAGTAAGAATAAAGTAGTAGACAGGGATGTGGAGAGCAGCTTAGATAATTGCTTTGATCAAGAATCAATCCATTCACTTGCAGGGACAGCTACAAAGTCTAATGCAGTAGTGGAGGTGGGAAACTGCCTTTATTTTAATAAATACACACTTACAGTGCGTGACCCCGCCAGGGTGGCAGGTATCTGCGACTGAAGTTTTTGTGGGAGCCAGACCTACGTGTGACCTAGACTTGTTTGCTACGATGGATTCATCTACCTGCACAAGCAGCTGTGTGTCTTGCCAAATCTACTGGTGTGTAAATGTCCACAGACTATGCTGTTACCATTTGCTTAACCGATTGTGCATGGAAACAGGGTTCACAGCTACTAAAAGTGATCTTACTTGGTGTTACATGTCTATCGTACATGCACTGGTGCCTAGATTACACATCGGACACAAGGCTGCCATTTCTTGCTGCACTGTTTTAGAGAAAAATCTACTACACTCTAAAGTTATATTTTATGATGGATTTTTATATTTCTACAAGTAAATCATATTAATTAGATATGTGCCAGATAACAGGCACATCCTGCTATGAAAATAAATATTAAAATATGCTAAAGAACTTACAACCACTTTGGAAAATGAATAACTTTTCTCATCTATACTCACCCCATGTTAAAAACAGAAGAATAAAATGGAAAAATTCTCAGCAATGAAAGAGGCACGTCCAAGTGGAAGTCATTAAAACTTGTACATGTTTCTCAGATACTTCTAACAACCTTTTTTTATAACATTTGTCTAAATAAGTCACTAGAGAAATTAAAACAAAAACAACAGTGTGTAAACACCTTTTAGCTGTCAGAGGGCATTGATGGGCATTCAGTTCATTAATGGGATGATAAATAATGTACGTACATGAGTGTGTATAATACACGCACACATGTATACACATGCATCACAACACACACGTATAACAGCTATGCATAAGTCAGCAGGTTTCAGGGGAAGTAGAATTTTTCATATCTCTGTCATTAATTATATGAGATAGCCCATAAAGAGCTGAAGACACTGCAGCTAATAGCAGGGTGCCCCTTCAGTTTGCCAGACTTCAGGTTAGGATCCAAAGTATTGCACAGCTGTCCTTTTCCCTAAATGTTCTCTGAGCAGTGATTCAGGCAGGACATTTGACCAACACATTTCAAGAAGAAACAGATAAAAAACTGTTAGTGCCAGGCTAAGCAGAGGCAATCACTATTTTAGTAGCGTTATCAAGACAGAATGTAAGATTGTTAATGCATCCAACTAGGTTTTATCGCATCTGATGGCAATAATTTACTTTCAATAGGCTTAATGGCCTGAAGGATTATGCTATTATCATGTCAGTGCTGTATTAGGAAAGAGTGCTAGTTTGAGTGCTAGCAGCGCCTTAGTTAGAAGACCATTATGTCATATGCTGTAGAAAATGATATAACATTGTTACTTATAAGGGCATAAGAAAAAAGAACTTCAGTGCTGTCTTAACAGCCATTTCCTAATTCATGGTCTGTTACATACTAACACTGAATATTAGAGTAAGTAGGAGAAGACTGGCTTTGAAATGGGGAAGAATGAGAATTTGTTTTATATTACGAAGAAAAGCTGTAGAAAGAGTGAAGGCAGGTCCTCCAGAACTTGCTGACATCTTTTACAAAGCACAAGTCTAAATACTTTTATTTTTTAAACAAAATTGACTCTTTTATTTATTAACTTTGTATTTCAGTCAAAGGAGCCTAGTTAACCATAGGACACACAGCAGGATTTAGGGTAAAGATACAGATTTTATGTGTATCATACAGATTTTAAAGATTAAAGATACAGATTTTCAAGTGTTTATGAGTCAGATGCTATCGTGCACACCCACATGATGTCAATATCAAAGAACTTTTGCATGTGCAGAAGCAGTGTGAGCTGCTGGCTGCCTTGCAGGGAACCACTACACCTTTTACACACCTAACTTTCTGCATTAGTGTTCAGGGATTTCATGGGGGGATGTTGTTGGTATGGGCTTCGTAACAGAAAGGACTGGATGCAGGGCCGGGTGTGGTCTTCCCAATAATTAGGAGAACAACAAAACAGCATTTTCTGTAGTGAGACTAGAGTATGTACCTCACAGGGTGATGCTGACAGGGAGGGAGCTGCTGTCCCCATAGCTCTTCTGATAAATTTGTTGCTGCTCACATAAGTACCTTGTCCTTATGCTACATCTTCTTCCCTTGGGTAACTGTGGTATCTGTTATGCAGCTCCGTATCAGGCATCTGGTGTCTGATTACAGCAATTATTTCAATTTCTAAGGCTACTGCTAGACATTTTCTGCCAGTTGAGTATTTATAGGAAGGATGCCAAGAGCTTAATCATCTCACATAAGTTTTAAATTATTGATTTTTATATAGATGTAAAATCAACAGGAGTTTATTTAGGTATACGGGTTTTGTTCACTTCTAATGTTGACTTTTAAAATTCAGATAGAGAATTTTCCATATTTAATCTGGAAAACTATCATCTCTTCAGCTTCTTCCCACCATTGTCAGAGAGGTGGTTTGGAAAGCTTTCGTATCATCTGACAACTCTTCCAATCTGTGAGGCTTCATGGCATCACCTTTCTATAAACACATATTCCCTGGGAATCTGTTGGGACAGGACTCAGGTGCTCCATCTCCTTCAATTATATCGTTTGATACAGCATGTTTGCTCTCTGCCTGCAGCAGCTGAGGTGTCTGCAGGCCCACCTTCCCCCTGAGACAGCTGACGTGCTGAGGATGCTGCCTCCAGGCTGCACGGGGGCCTGACACGTAGGAACACAGCTACAAGTCCTCTAGTGCAGGTCCTGACCGGTGGGGTGGGGGCTGCAGCACCACCTGAGGAGACCCATTGTAGAACCCTCTTGAAGAGCTGGAAGTTAAAAACCTCCCACTGTCTATGCACAGAGATGAACATCCGAATTAGCCAGCTCAAGGTTTATAACCTGCTCTCCTCATTCCTCTTGGTAAGGGACTGGGCATTTCCCACAGCACCCCACTGGGCTAAGTTAACACTTTCTGTGTTACAGTGTTCTCTGTATATACACACCACATTTTCATACATACGCTTTATATCTTTAACCTATATAAAAATATTCGGAATATCCTGATCTACCTTTCAACCTGATTTTGATGATTTTCAGTTAAGCCTGTAACATGATTCATTTTAAGCGTAAATTATCTTGAAATAATAAGAGAATTAAAGTGAATGAGGAAAAATATACTTTAATTATTTTTGCAGGAATCTTAAATCTCCTACGATTGCATTTAGTTCAGAGAAAATAAGCTCTCTGCCTCCAACATCAAGTAATTTGCCATACTAGAGTGATGGAAATATTCCCAAAGGAAGCTGCTGCTCTGGAAAAAGAAAACAGCATTAGAAATTTAAAGCTTCAATGGTTAAAACGCTTACTTCATAAATATTAAAGCCAAGCCAAAGCTTCTAACTCTTCCACTCCTGTAAAGGATGGTGTTCAATCACAGTGGAGCAGAGAGAGTGTCAGTGAAGATGCTGGAAAGGATCGATATAGTTCCCTAGCAACAGGGCTGCATGTCTGGGGTTCCTGCATCCACAGGGACCCTCCTGACCCACTAAATCAAGGCAGCAGTTCTGCCTCTGCTGCCATTGTGCTTTCTTGGAACAAACATTTGCACTGCTCCTATTTCTCAGATCAACTCAGAGATAAGAGAAACAAGTAGCAGTGAGGTGGGAGGAAGCTAATTATATTGCCTCTTTAAAAAGGAGACTGTGTTGTCTGTCAGGATAATCCTTTAAAGAAAGGTAGCTTTATGAAGCAAAAGGAACCTCAAATGCACTAATATAATTATTGCTTTCTAATATCAAGTAATGGACCTGATGTTTTATTGCAGAGCAATCTCAGTCCATAGCCATGGAGTATAGCTTCTGAGCAGAGATGATATTAACTGTGTTCACAGGGCTGCATAATTATTATGGAAAATGCAGGCAGTGAAAAGCATGCATGGCTTCTTTGTTTTGCTATTCTTTTAACACTGTTGAACTTTGTAAGTTAATTGTGAGTGGTAGCTTGAAAATAATTTAGTTTCCCATTAGGAAAAAGCATTTTTAAGATTCTTCCATTCTACATGAGAAAGCATTGACTCAGTATGCATGTGCTTTTTTCCTCCCTGTGACACTCAGAGCCAATATGGGGTCCAAACAAATCTGTTTTCGTTTCAAATTTGGTTGACTAACCAACTATACAACAGGACAAGAGAAGCAGACAAATAAAAGTCAACTAAGATTAAATCCACATGCTTACTGAGACAATTATTTCATCTGACAGTCGTAGAACAATATAGAAAACATTTTGTACCAGGATAAGAAGCATATTTTATACTGTTACCAGAGTATGTGTTATATATTAATCTTGATGCCTCCGACAAATTTAATGTGATTTATTGACAAATTTAATTTTAATTTTTATTTAAATGTTGTATCATGAGCATATGTCCTGCATATTTTCTCTCTCTTGTTTTCTTTCTCCTCTTTAAAGAAACCCCCAAATCTACCAGTGTTGTGTAAGATATTTGGGTGGTCTGTCTGACCCCTGCATGACATGGCTGGGCCCACCAGTGACAGGTACTGGATCACAAAAAGAGCCAAATTCAGCAGCAAGGCTCCTTGCTGCTATAAATACTAAACCCGTATTTCAAAATACCATGGGCTGTTTGTAAGCTGAGATTCATTCTTGTCCTGATCTTAGATTTATCTTTGTAACAAAATACACTGAAAATGCAAGAAGACCCTAGAATCATTAACTGATTCCTCTGAGTGGTTATGAAGATCATCTTAAGCCAACTGGTTTCAGTTGCCTTCACAGCATAGTTGTAATTAAAAGCATTCATATAGCTTAAAAGTTTCTAGGAATCTGGAAGAAAATGTACCATCTGCTGTAGATATACCAAGTATTGACTATTGCCTACCTCAAAACAGATAGCTAATAATCACATGGGTCTTTAGTTTCTCCTCTATTGAAATAATTTCAGTGCAGTATATTAAAAGCAAAAACACTGAAGGTTGTAGAAGCATCGTTGATGCTTTTTTCTCAATTGTCCCTGTGCTAATTGACTTGTACAAGTGTAACTGAGTCAAATTGAATTCTCAGTCACAGAGTAAGAAAAATTTTTCATCTTCTGAAGCCTATGGCCATAGGCCATAAATTTCAGAAGGAAGTCTCAGGCCAACACACCTGTCAAGAGACTAAATGAGGGCAAACAGCACTTAAAATAAAGATGAAAATTCAATGAATCCTATATTTAGTTTTAAAAATATTAGTATTATAATAGGCTGGACAAGTTGTACTACCTCATCTTAAATTTTTTTAAAAATAGTAGTCAATATCCAAACTCCATCTGAGCACGTTAGGGTGCATACACTTCACATTTATCACTTCACTGTGTTTGCAAGCCAGCCCCCCTGTTCTGAGAGAGATGAAGGCCAAAGCATATCTCTCAATAACCTTCTGTTTCCATGACGCACTGGAGGACACAGCAGGGTTACATTATTGTGAATCCTTGGATGAGCATCATTCCACAGCAATTCCTCTCTGTCATCTGAGGAACAGGGTTTTGGATCTTGCCTGCAGGAAGATTTTTGACACAGGACATATACGGTCATACAAGATTTTTGACACAGGACATATACGGTCATATAAGGTCATTATCATACATGCTGCTGATATAAAGAAGTCCCATAAAGCTCTGGCCTGTCTCTATTCTGTGCAGGAAATGACTCTACAGTGAGTCCTAAAAATATCCTAAAGGTTGCTAGGTTTTTCCTTGGCCTGAGGAAAATTTTGGCTTTGGCCAACTCTATACCTTAGCAAAGGGGCCTGCCAGAAGAAAAGCATTTTGTTAGAGCTCACCAGTTGTTCACCAATATAATCACTCCAAAGACATTCTGCCACCTAATGTAGACAAAAACAGGCTTGGCATTGTTACAGCCTGTGGTGAGGGGAAAACAGCTGTCCCTCCACCTTTTATCAGATTGGTGAAACAAAGGAAAGGACAACAACATTTTCCTCTTTTGCAGTACTGTCCCAGAAAGTCATAAATGGACACCTGTACCTGACTCGGGGTGTAAGCTCCTTACCAAAGCCTGTGCTCAGTACACAGGCAGCAGCTATGACCCAAAATGGAAAGGAAGGCCATTTTTATATAACTTTATCTGAAAAAAATAAACACCCTGGATAGGGAAAGTTGCTTTTTTGACAAGCAAACGTCCTGATTTATCCACTGTGAGAAATGGAAAAACCTCCCATGCCTCCAAAAATATACAAGAGTAATTGAACAATTTGGGCTCACTGAGGTGTGGAGGGCACAGCTAAGAAGTGCTGTCACAATTCTTCAGGGCTTGACAGCTCCTTGGGAAGAGCCTGTTTTTTTGTAAGCTGCTCATTAAACAGGATTCTCTGCAACACTTGGGATAGCCCCAGGACCTTAATCAATTCTTTTCTCAGTAGAAAATTAGACAGCCTAGCAAAATGTAATGTTGGCGCACGTAACAGGCCACCCCCTGGCACGGGGTTGTGTTTCATAGGGTGTGAGGCTCTTCCTGGTTGCTCTATGCAGTCAAATTACAGATTTATTTAAGGATAGCAAACAGTCAATAGTGAATACAACATTATAGACTGCTTATTTTGACAAAATAATATGTCAAAAAGCCCCCATAAACGTAATTCACTTCCAAGAAATTAACAGGAAGAGGGAGACGAGACACCTTCCAAAGGCACCCCGTCCACACCCTGTGGCTACTGATGGGGAATGGCAGTAGGCTCCTCTGTCAGCCAGCCTCTCCTGGGCATCCCCTGGGAGCAGGTGGCCTCAGCCCTGCACATCAGCAGCAGCCCCACCTCTCTCTGTCAGCTGAGCATCCCAGGCCCTGAACAATGTCCAAGTGTCCATCCTTTTACCCTTCCTTTTGGCTACTGCTCTGATAAGAACTGAAAGTTTATGAGAGCATATGGAGACAGAAAAAGAGCAGGGCTCAGTAACTCACCAGTGAGAGTCCCTGTGGTGGTTGTATTTTATTTAATTACTTCTCATACAAGCACTGTCCCTGTTGAAGGTACTAATCCTGAAGGTACTAATTCTCCAAATCCTTGGGGGNCCTGACGGTCAGGGGGGTTGGTAGCAGTCCAATGAAATGGTGGCTGCAGTCCTCCTGGAGTGATGGTTGGGTTGAAGCAGTGATCATGTAGGAGGGTCTGGTCTTCCTCTGAAGGTCCAGCAGTGGTGTAGAAAGCTCTGGTCTTCCTCTGGGAATCCAGGGGAAAAGGCTGCATTAGGAAGTTCCAGGGCCAGGTTATATCCAGGTGGGAATGCTTGGCTCCTCCCTCCTGGGCGGAGCATCTCACAATAGGATGAGATAAGTCCATGAGTCATGCAGTGGTTTCTTGCTGGCCCAGTGTCTGTTATCAGGGGTGGGTCATAGCAGGAGATAACAGCTAATGGCCCACAGCTGGTGGTAATAGAATGCTTAAATACATCTATATTGTAACCTTGGACACCATCTTTTTAGAGGGGGCTCTAAAGTCTTTGAATTATACATTAATACAATGGTAAAAAAAATCGAGTGCTTCCAAAACCTTTGGCATATCCATCAATAGTGGCAGTAGTTCTGGCTGTACATTTGCTAGGTCTCAAAAATTCTAATGATCTGGTAGTCTTACTTTTGCCGGCTTGTTTCCCCCCACCTTGGTGGCTGGTTGAGAGAAATACAGGTTATTTTTTCAATTGAAAAGTAAAGGCTTTTTGTCTCTGTAGTATTAATAAAAATCCATGCTCCTTAAATACCTAATTTATTGTTTAGCAATGATGGTTAGAATAATGGAAATGTAAAATATTTGCTGTGATTCAAAAGATATTTGGGATTGTTTGTTAAGTAGCATAGCCATGTTATATGCTAGTGTATTACATAGGGATGAAATCTGTTTAGATAGATGATGAGAATGATTTAAGTCTGGGGCATGAGCTGTGTTTCATCAAGGTGTTTGCTGGCTTTTGCTGATTTGTCACCAAAGGGTTTATAGGATACTCTAAAGGCACTATGTCCATAAACATGTTGCAAATGTGGAATTGAGGTAATTCCAAATGTATATAATAAGGTGTCTCAAACACAATATTGAATACATGTGGGCAAAGAAATAAATTAAAATTTGGGGGCTATGAAAGAGTCTGTTGGAAAAAAGTGCTTCACAGGTTTATCCAAGATGACACCTTGATTGGATTTGATGATCCTGACAGGTGCTTTCCAATTCAGAATATTCCATGGTTCTATTGCCTTTAGAAGTAGTCGGGACTTCTGTTTCATGGGTCAAACATCCTTTCACTATGCACAGAATAACAAACTGCTGTAATGGTTTGCTTTCGAAGGGGGCTTCTTAGTAGTAGTAATAATAATAATAATAAAAATAATAATAACAAGAATAACTTTACTTTCTATGATTCTCTTGAAATAAGTGTATACTTTCCACACCACATTGTGATGGTCAGAAATGCACCAGCAAGAGTGGCAAAGATTAAGTAGGCACGGTAAGATCTCAGTTCAGTCTGAGAGTCATCAGTATCCTTCTCTCTGTGTCCCAACACTGCTGTTCCAGGCTTCTCAGTCAGATTCATTCCACTTCTTGCATATATTTATTTATTATTATCATCTTTGTTATATATACAGAGTTGTAAAACAGCAATTGTTTTCAGAGGTACTGCATAGAACAATGTTGAAAACTGTAAAATATTACTAATCAGTATGGTAATAAGAGGCTTCTAATGCAAACCCCTACAAATGACCTGAATTTGCAATGCATGAGATCAAAACAGGATTAATATCCTGCTGATTTGCTGTAATTCTACCATCATCTAAAAGAAGCAGTGCTGATAAGACAGAAGAATTGTTAAAGGACATTGCTTATTTC
The DNA here is from genome assembly GCA_013397975.1 of Machaerirhynchus nigripectus. NCBI lineage: Eukaryota > Metazoa > Chordata > Aves > Passeriformes > Dicruridae > Machaerirhynchus > Machaerirhynchus nigripectus. The sequence goes on along the minus strand of VZRQ01018916.1, from coordinate 460,929 downwards.
ATTTGTGATTCAGCACCTTTTAAGAAGTAATGGCATTTCAAAGAAAGACGGGTAAATGAAAATACAGATTGAGGCCACTACTTTTCATGGTCAGGTTATAAAAAATCTTCCCCATTCCCTATCTATAAGAATTATTTCACACCTTTGCTCTGGAAGTGATAATCACTCACCATTAGTCACTATTCAATAAATTAGGTGGTTGGAATAATGTTGGAACCCTATGACTGTGGTCCTTAAAAAGTGAAGGAACAAAACGTCTTTTCACTCTCTTTTTCTTATGCTCTGAGTTAATGCTCAGAGCATAGTAGCAGTTAATGCTACTGTTGTTTCCCATTACTATCATCCTATATTCATCTGAACTCCTAAATGTCTGCCTTAAGTCCAATTCATATGCATGGATTCCTGCAACGTGAGACTTCAATGGGACTGGGAAAAGTGTCAAAGAGCAAAGAATGCTGCAGCTTCTTATTTTAAGAAATCTTGATCTACTATAAAACAAGATCATCTTTTTTCTCCCATCTATTTTGCAATCAGCCAACATGCATTTCTCATACATGGACTACTCTGACTTAGAGATTTCACATCATAAAACTTAAATAAATTTGTTATTTTAATTCCAGTAACTTCTAGAGGCATTAACTAAAGTGAAGTAATTTTAGACATTGGACATATTTTTTCTAAGTGATGCATCCCAGCACTCTTAAAAACTTTCTATACAAGATCTTACACAGCCTACTTACTCTTTGTCTCCCTACTCCTTGCTGCAGGGTTACATCAAAGGCTAAAAGATACAAGGTTATGATTTTAATTATCATTGTCTCTGTTTTGCAGAGTGCTTCCTGGGTATGCCCAAACCTCAAGGAAGTCTGTGGCAGAACCAAACCTATGGATTAAGCAGAGTCATTTTCATAACTCTCTTCATGGTTTTTGACTGAAAATTGAGCTGCCTAC
>VZRQ01018916.1:439541-459938 GCA_013397975.1 Machaerirhynchus nigripectus | reverse complement strand
GAGGGGGGGGGGGCAGATACACAAATGTGTAAGTAAACTTAGCAAAATTTTTATCCTGATGATGACAATGTGTAGATCTGTTTTCATATGTGACTTGCAGTGATGGAACTCAACCACATGGACTTTTCCAACAATTTAAACTAGGAGGTGAGAAAAGAAGGGTGAATCGGCATGTGTAGCACTGAACCTTGACCTTCCTTGGGTCTATTTTTAGGTAACCTAAATCACAGTGAGTATTGATTTCTTTCAATAGTTGAAATTCCAATTCCACTGAACTATTCCAATTCAATGGAATAGTTCAGTGAGGTTTTAGCAAAGTTCTCAAGGATTTTTTCAGTAGGATAAATGAACACACGTTTCATGCTTTGGTATATCATCAAATGCAAATTCCCTGGGAATTCAGGGTAGCAAAGTTTAGTATTTTACACCACTGTCAGTCCAAAAGGACATCTGTTCCTGAGCAGATGATATTAAAAATAGATATTAAGTGATACTAATAATAGTGAGGGAAAGAACCCAACAAAACCTAGTAGAAGTGTGGTTTTTCTATTGACTTTTTAATTTCAACTATTTGTATTTCATGTCTTTCCCTTGTACAGGACACAATAAAAAGATGTAAGCTTAAGAGTGTATTTCCATCCCCACTAAAGGTGTTAATTAAAAGGGAGACACTGTGAGTAAATGTCAAAATATATCTCTATTTGAAAGCTATTATTATACTAAATTGCAAATAAATGCTATTTAGAACTACTTGTATACTCATTACGTTTTTCTTCCTCATATTGAGGCTCATAGCTATTTCCATCCTAGTTTTTCAGAGGAATGGCTGCAGAAACAGGGATAACCACATAGCTTAATGCCTTATTTTAAAAGTGCTACTAGGATTAATTGCCATCAGTGCAGTACCATCTGTCATTGTCCCACAACAATATGTAAGCATCCAATTAGCAAATTCAGGATGCAGTTTAATTAATCAAATGCAGCATTTCAAATTTAAGACTCCTAATTTCTCTATTCACTTCAACAACCCCTTGTTTCTTTTAATATGGTCTCATCTCAGTCCTTTCTTTTCTCCTCTTTGTATTACCTCACCTTCAGCTTGCATCTTAAAATTGCAATTAGGAAAAAATATTCTTTCACATTTTTATGCACTTTTCCTATCGTTTATACAAAGACCTAATTTAGAAATATGGCAAGTAATCTTTTTATTCAAAGTACAACCTAATTGAAAAGATTAATTATGATTTTGACCTTCACATTAGAAAAATCAAAATATTTTTGGCTATAGCTGGCTAGGTTTTATTCATATACAGGTTAAAATGTCAACAAATTGCATTAAGCACAGCAACAACTTTCATTCATTATCTCTGTTCCTCTAAAGAAAGAGTCTGGTAGGCTCTCTTGCCTGTGTACATTTGTGATTCAGTGAAATACAATGACATTGTGTTGGAAGAGAATATTGAGGAAATTGGTTTCTAAGCTTGGATTATTTTGTAGTAGGAGAGGGTTTTTTCATCAAATTTGATAAATAACTTCTCTGATAAATGAGTTTTACTCCTATAACACTGCCTGCCATGATGTGATAGAATATTTCCAAAGCACATATTATTCTTAGTGGTGATAGCAGAAATGCTGAACATGCTTGACTATTTGATCCTGTAGGAATGCTTTTGTAGCTTCCCCTTTTGTTCAAATGGTCAGCAGTAGATGCTAATTCTGTCTCATAATTTTATTCTGCTGCTGTCAAAATGATCACAGTGGAAAAGAATTCTTTCTGAACACGCTTTATAAGAATAGAAATGGCATCTTGCTGTCTAAAATATTTGTATTGAGTGGACTGGCCCTAGATTATTCTAAGATAATAAATGGTAATCACAGTATTGAGGAAGACATCTGGCCCCCAAAGCAGGAATGTATATTTTTGGACATTACAGGGGCAGCCTTACATTTTTCTTACTGTTTACATTGAACACTGGACTGCTTTCTCATCATTTGTTTGAAGATAATTCCAGAAACACATATAAAAAAAAATACAGAACAGAAAACAGTGAATAAAACAACCTCTTGATACTTGCAGCCATCATTCATTACTAATTGTCTATCATTCCTAGAAGCTATGTAGCTGTATTGCCACCCAGAATGGAATAGGGCTTGCTTGGATTGCATCCTGGAATTATGGCAATTGAGACAAAAGTCTTTCAGCAGTTCCTTTGACCCCTTCTTAATCTGTGCTAATTGCTGGGTCAGTGTTCTGGGAAGAAAAAAATTTTTAATAAACCCATATTTAAAATGATGCTGAAATGGTTTCATACCTAACCCTGAATTCTGGCACTCTGAGATCAGTGACTATAACCCCTCAATCTCATTTCCACCCTCTTTCACATATACATGTTCTTTGATCCTTTCAGTGACAGTGTGTGTGAGTGGCAATAAAATTACAGGCTATTTTGTGCAGCAGCATGCTTAGGATACCAGACCAGGGTGATGAGTGTCTGTGGGGAGAACTGACTTAAGCTGTGGTCAATAATATGGATCAGACCTGTAGGAAAAAAAGGATCTTTAAGAAATACAACTCGTTATTAAGCAAGACTTAATTGCACTTCTGCGTCCTCCCTGATGTCTCAGAGCACGTTTTTCCAGAAGACAGAGTGATACCTTCTATATCTTGCCATGCCACCCAGCTTCTGTGTAAAATGATCCCTAAGTCTCAGTCCTTGACCCTCAGCTGTGTTACCACTGGGCTGAAACACACAGATCACATCTTCAAAGATATCATGATATGATATGATTCAAAGATACGACATCATGATATCACATCTTCAAGATTCCTTGACCTTTGACTGTAAATTCCTTATTTTTCCTATGTTATTGAAAGACTTCTTCCAGTGAGTGCTCATGAAAAGTAGGAGCGGCAGGAGGATGGCAGGATCAGGCCTTGAAAATTGTCTGCTATTTACCAACACAGGAAAAAATGAATATACTCTATACTTGCAAACACAGAAACACATAGGGGTTTGTACTGTTTTGCCTCTTCAGCATTTTCTCACAAGTTTTAAAATAGCTGTAATCTGGTGCATGCTAGTGTAGGCTGGTATTCACACTTTCATCACTGATCTTTCCCCTCTGCCTTTTTCACCACCAAGAAGGGTCTGTGTATGGGCTTTCTCAGAAGATTTTGTATTCATTCATCACTTCAAAAATGCAGTTCCACAGATGTCTGATACTTCTCATAAGACTAACTATAGAAATTTTAAAGGTCTTGTTTGAAGTGGGAAAGGAAATTTGCCAAACAAGATAAGCTATCTGAGCAATGCAAAGACCTTGATATACAAAGCAATATGGTCACTGAGAGGGACATTCAGGTGGGGCTGTGATCCAAAAATCACTCTTTTGGTTGCTGTCTGATCCTACAGATCACTCTTTTGGTTGCTGTCTGGTCCTATAAGGACCTGTCTTGCTGAGGACTGTGAAAAAGTGCTTGTGCTTGTGAAGATCTTTGCCACATTGGCAAAGCTTGAGGTCTGCCAATGTGACATTACTGATGTTTTTATGTCAAATCACCACTGCTTCACATGCACCTCTGGAGCCCCCATAACCCACACAAGACACCAGCAGGGAGGACTCTGAGGTAAGACCATATGTTCCATTTTTCCCAGGAGCTGTGAGGGATGTGAAAGATGTGATGTGGGTGCCACCCCCAACACCATTTACAAGCTGTCATCCCACCCACAGCCTCTTGGAAACTCAGTCTGATATTCTTTAACCAGGAGAGTTTAGAGAATGGCTTTTGGGTGAAGTTCACCCCGGGTACCCAACCCAGCCCCTGGAGGTTTTCAGCTGTGGAGATCAGGTGTCACAGGAAATACAAGGGGAAGACATTTGAGTGGCAGCATCAATAAACCTGGGAAGTTCTGGCTCCACATTCCTCTTTGTGCTTGAAAAGGTCATGTCACTCTGATGTGAAGAGGACAGAGGGCACCCAAAGCAAACACGAGACCTCATGGTGCTTGCTCTCAGGGAAAGACTAACAGCTCACACAGTCCCCCTCCACAATCAGTAATGTTCACATTATTCACCAGCTCAAGAAATGGGAGTGGCACAGAGGCAGGCACAGACCTCCCTTGGCCAGTCCAGCATGGGCCAGGTGCTCCTCCTCCTCTGTGCAGAGGCAGGGCACTCCACCATACCTCCCCAAGGACATACTCTTGCACTGCACTACAGGCAGAACACAGGGGACAAACATGCACTTGCCTGTGCTAAACAAAGTCACAGAATAGAAGCTTAAACCCAGCAGTGTTGGCTGTCTAGGTATTAAAAGTATGTGCAGAGCCTGTTAAAAATTAGAAAAAGATTCAGTGTCTTGTGTTTGTCAAGGGATCCCATTTCCCATATAATATTTTGCAATATTCCTAATGTTTTTCACTTCCTTATAGACCAAGACTGATCCTACTTTGCTTCTGAGAGCTGATAAAACATTGTAAAGCAAAGGGTTTGGGTGTGGAGTTGAGTTTTATTTGGCAGACATGAGAGAGAAGCATAAAAAGTGATATCTGTTTTTCTCAGAGAAACCACGTAACCCCTCTGCCAAAATAAAATCAAAAGTGTTGGCAACACTGTGATTACTTTCACTTTATATTAATGTAATGCTGCATATAAGTATAAATATTTCATAGGGAAATTCAACACAGAGGTGCTGGTGATTATATTGCCCTTTACTAATGGTAAAAACCGGAACATATCCAGCAAATTTAATGACAGTAGAAGAGATGAAACCCCCCCCATAAATTTAGTGAAAAGGCTTATGAGGAAGTAGATGACATTAAAGCATAGCTGAAGTAGCTGGTCATCATTTTCTTCTCTGTGACATGGCACTACGCTTCACTGATCATATAGAGGTCAACATAGGATTCTTTGATGGTAAATCATACATTTATGAAAAATTTGCTTATATCTGCTATTGCGTATCTATGAAGAAGAAATAAAACACTAAATTGTTGACTATCACTAGCAGAAAACCAGGTAAATCTTTGAAGCATCAATGATTAAATAACAGAATTTTATTATTTCTTATTTAGTTGGTTTTTGACTCATATGCATTTTTACATGAGTTTCAGAAAGGTACAGTGTTCAGTGTTTGCCAACAACTTGCACGGCTCAGTTTTTATGTCAGTTTTGTAACGTCTGCACTGAAGTAAGAATGGAGTTATATATACATATGTATCTGTTACTGTCAATGCAAGGGTAAATTCGTCACAATGTTTGTTAAAACTGTATTCTCCTGCTCTGCTGATGGGCAGTAGTCTGCTGATTGATTTTCCTAACCCATTGAAGGACCAGGTTTGTTTGGGTGACATGTCGGCTGGAGAGAGGATGTGAAGTCTGGTTTAGGTGCAGCCCCCTGAAGGTCATTTAATTTTTCCATGCAAAAAAATAATGCTTTTGGAAATCACCAAAGTTCACAGGTGGTGGCTGGCTTTTTTTGGTTATCTGGTCTGTGATGGATATTTAGCAACTTCCAGCATAAAAGGCAGAATTGAAAGCTTATCAGAAAACAAGCAGAAACAACCGGTATATTCAGGTTGGGGGGGAGGGGGAGGGCCCTTTCACTGGCAAGCTGAATGTGAATTTGAAATGCAGCTGGTGATCTGTGGCTATAATCAGTGCTTACTCCATAGTTCTTTAAATACTGCATCAACAGAGAGAGGTCAGGATAATGACACTGAGAGAGCTGAAGTTGTTCAGCCTGGAGAAGAGAAAGCTCCAGAGAGACCTTACAGCAGCCTTCCAGAACCAAAAGGATCCTGCAAGAAAGAGGGAGAGGGACTTTTTACAAGAGCATACAGTCCCCACAGAACAAGGGGAATGGCCTTAAGGTCAAAGACTGTGGGTTTAGATTAGACATTAGAACGACATTTTTTACTATGAGGGTGCCAAGACACAGGACCAGGCTGCCTGCCCGGAAAGGTTATGGACACCCCATCCCCAGAAGTGTTCATGGCCAGGTTGGAGGGAGTTTGAGCACCCTGGTCTAGTGGAAGGTGTCCCTGGACATAGTAGGGGGGTTGAAACTAGATGACTTTTAAGTTCCCTTCCAACCCCGAAAATTCTGTGATTCTATATTCTATTATTCCATAATGCTATGATTCTATACACGTACCCCTTTAGCCTGCAGATTTTCTACTTTTCTTCTGCCAGCAGAACTTAAAGGAACATATATTTCACTTGTGTTTTCCATAGCCCGCTTTGGAGATTCACCTTGTCATAACAGCATTTATTTCAGTTCATTTTAGGAAGATGCACGTTTAATCTCAAGACTCTCTAAAGTGAATTTATTGACTCAGTGCAACACAGTCAACATCAGAACATCTTTTTGCCCCTTTTTTTTTTTCTCTTTCCCCTGATGTGTGCACTGTGTACCCTTAGCCTTATTTATTTATTTTGTTCTTTCTCTGGTCTTCCTTCCTCTCTCTTCTTCCCTTTATCCTTGCACAACTGACACATCAGTGTGCATCAGTTTTCTCTGCATTCAGAATCAGTTATCCATGGCACAAAACACTAAACTCGAAGAGCAGAGAAACACAATTACGGTAGGACAATATCCTGCCTTGGAGAGGCCTCAGAACAAACTCTGATATGCAATGAATCAATACACAGTTGCCATGGCAACCATCAGGGATCACATTTGACCTTGCTGCCGTGGAATCCTTCCTTTAAGAAACAGGCAAACAAGAGTGTTTGCTGCATGAACCCTTGTAGTCCTGATCAAACCTGAACACCAAGTTCTGAACAGCCTTGCAGCATCTGAGGTGTCAGATGTGTAAGAAAAAAATAATGCATTAAATTGTGGCTCCATGTTTGATGTTTCTTTGAGGTTACAAGCATGGAAACAAATTTGAATTCTAACTATCTTGGTATCAGATTCTGCTTGTATAGAATGAGTTGCAGAAAAAAACCAATCAGAAGATCACGTTGTCTTTCTGTGAGTTTACTGTGTTTTATTATACTATCTTGAATTATGGTTCCTGGAGGAGGGATTAGCAAACATAATGAATATGCATCATAGCTGATCTTGGGCTATAGGATCTCTTGTGTCTATGAAACACCGAGCTGTTGTCAACTACTTTATTACTACCTTGCAACAATTAAGAATACAATTTAAAATATGCCAAAAGCAAAAAATACTAAACAAGAGTTTGAGGGGGGTAACTGGGGTACTTGATCCTGGAGACTAATCCTTGCCTCCCCTGATGCTTTGAGGCTAAATGGACGCATATAGGTGCAAGCTGCTCAAATGGCATAATGCCTCTTGCCTTGTTGTTTTGCAGTGTTCACCATATGCAGGCAGTACAGATCCTTCATGTTTTAATAATGCTTCTCTTGATGTACAGCTACTTATTATTTCCCGACTGTTAATTTTTGCAAGCTTTCTTTTTTGAATTACTGACACATGGTGTGTTACGGCTTCATTCTCTTACAACTGAGCTGTTTGAACACATAAAAAAATAAAAGCTTGTATTATGCCTAGGGACACTTTAAAACATAATCTAATAAAAATCTTTAATATGTAGTTCTTGCTCTTTGGGGAGGTTTATGTACAGCAGCTTTGTGTTCTGTTCCCTGGTGAGTCTTTGTATGGAACTATATCTGACATCAATATCAAGCAGATCAAATTGTTTGGGTTTCTTATTCTCTCCAATTTCAGGATTTCTTTTTTCTGAAAGGATTGTAAAATACAGAAAAATATAATCACTGCCTATCAGCTGAGGAGAAAAGTTCATACTAAGAAACCTGATAGTTTGCTGAAGTGTGTTGATGGATTTTCAAATGGCAGGAGCTAGGAGGTAATGGTACCCGTGAAAATTAATACATGCGCATCTTTCTCTGTGCTCTCTTTTTCCAGTTTTGCCTTTTGACTGGCCTTAACCTAATTTATTTACATTCTTTGCTTTTGGAAAATTTTTCCTTATAATGTGGTTAAATCTCAGGATAAGAAAAATATAAGTTTAGGGGAAATATTTGATTTCTAATTAAATTTAGGTTTCTGAATGATTTGCACTTTTGCAAACAGTGTTCCATTAGGAGTAGGGTTCTGGGTGCTGTGTGTTAAGTTGGCCTAAGGCAGTAAGATCTACAGTCTCTCTGTCGTCATCTGCATCTTCTTTTTGAAAAGAGAAAACTTCATTTGAAAAAAAATTTGTAGACGTAAGAAAAAACTCCATGATCTTTTCCAGCCCCATTGAGTGCACTCATTCTATTAAATTTTCTGCTGGTTTCAAACCATTTGCATTTCTTCAGAGTCCCTTTATGTTTGGATAATGGTGTACTCTTAATAATAAACCATGTGTGATTTACTTTGTGCGTCACTGGAAAAATGCAAACCCAAGTCATGAATGGTACAGTAAAAACTGTTTTCTCTAACAAATTAGATAAATCATTTGTAAAAATTATGTGTCATTATATAAATCTGGATACCCTATGCAAGGTGTTTAGATCTTTAGATGTTTAAGTTAAGCACAAAATTGAATTTTCTGCTTCTTTCAAGGTTTTATTCTGTAGGGAGTTCATTTTAGATTTGACACTTTCCCACAGTTTTTAGTATTAAATAGTGCCCCAATACTGTTTTATATTGCAATGTTTTATTTTCCCGTTCTCACCATTTTTAAAATTTTAATTAAGATAATGTATGTGATATGGCTGTAGTTACAGTGTTTGACCTTTCAAATAACTGTACTCTTCACAAATACTAGTGCAGCTGGCAAGAAGAATATGGCTTCAAATCAAGACCTGTGTTTTATGTCACACTATTTAGCTCTGTGAGGAGCTAGCAAAGCTGGGGCAGGATGGGGCCAGGCTGGTAGGCTCCTGCAGGCATGGAGGCTCCTAATGTTAGTACATCACTGATATCAGACAGGTTTGAGGTGCCCAGGGAAAGGAGGGTCATAAAAAAAACAGAGAGGAAATCAGAAGAATATGAAAGAATCTTCCTCATTCAGTATTTTTAACACACCATAAGTAAGATAGAAAAAAGATGCACAGAAGGCAGCATGAACTTGCACTGTTCTATAAAAATCTCTGAGAGGATCTCGCATCTTTCTGTTAGTTCATATGAGAACACAAAACTGCTTTCATCAACATGATGAGAGGCCTTTAAGATACCACCTCTGCTTCATTCAGCAAGCCTTGCTGCAAAGAAACTGATGTATATACCAAAACTTGCTCTCAGTGTTGGCATAAATTTTCCAAGAGGCTCCTGTAGCAAGGGAAGCTCTGACTAGAGAGAAGAAAATATTCTTAATGGTGGTGGTGGTTTTGGAGGGCCAAACAGAGGAACACTAGGGGTCCTTCCAGCTAAAACTGTTCTAGGATATATGTTTTTTTCTTTTGTAAATAGAACAAGTCCCTTCTGTTTCTGTTTTTGTGCTAAGAAGCTTCTTGGTACACTGCTTTGTGGCACAAAGCAGTATATCTGCTGCTTAAGCTTCCATTTGCTAAACCATTAATACTTGGGTTTCATTCATTCTTCTTTCTTTGATATCAGAATTACCAAATCACCCCCCAGTGCATGTTTCCTACCAGGCAAAACTGCTGGATTAGAAACATCTGTAAGGCTTCATTTATCAGGCTTTCAAACTCTGCTACTGAGCAGGGTTATTTAGCACCTTATGGGCCTATTCAGTTGTAATCCTTCATAACCTCTCTTTTCTTATGTCTTGCCTGTAGGCTTTTATTCTCTAAAATACAGTTAGGAGGTTGGTTGCGAACAGAGGAGCCGTTGGGGCAGGGTAGAGAGTGAGGGAATATGATGGAAATGGGGAAAGGCTGACATCAGTGAGACACGGGAAGTAAGCATGAAGCAAATAAGGAAAAAGATGCAGAGGAGCATGATCAAGACCCAGGTAGAAAATACACTAACCTATCACAACAGTAAGAGCTGAAGATGAAGGCAACATCTGTCATAAGAACTGGAAGGAGCCTTGAAGCCTGTTTAGCTTGCAGAAGATGGAGGCACCTAGCATATGAGGGTTGGGAAAAGGGTTTAGCAAAGTTGGGAGCTAAAGAAGGCATATTCCTTCTCAGGAATAAAGGCATAAACCTCAAAAGACCGTATTTCGATGCTACTTTCTTTCACTTAGGTCTCACGTTATACAAGTGTGAGATGAGGTTTCTCATCTCTCAGGTCCATCGGAATGGCACAAGTATTGCTCGGTGTCTTTGTATGCTACAGTAGAAATTCACTTTTCTTCCTCTCTTACAAAATCTCCCCATAAGCCCAGCCATTACCATGTGGCTACAGAGGTCATGCAGGCTCTCAGACTTGCAAACCTGAGTGACAAGGATGCCACACCCCTCGACCATGCCCTCAGTTTTGCTTTCTGTCAGCCAGCATGTAGCCTGCTGCTTTTCCAGGGCCAGCACAAGCAGGGGAGCACCATGGGTGGCTGAGCTGTGACAGGCACCAGCGGCTGGTGGGGATGGAAAAGCAGGCTGCCTTGGCCAGCAGCAGTGATTACACTCTCCCATTTCCCTGTGGGGAACAGAACTCCCCAGGGCTTTGCTTTCTTCTCTCTCTCTATCTCTTCTTTTCTCTTCCCCCTCCTGCTTGATCCACTCTTCTCCTTCTCCTTCTCCTTACCACAGCACAATAGTCAATGCCCCTCATATCTGGGGGGACAGTTTATGTTAGTTGCACAAAGAGAAATTTAGAACTGATTCTCCTTTTGCTTTTCCCAGCTGGATTTTCTTCCTCCTGATAGTTTTAACTTAGCCACATTTGTTGACCGTCTTCTCTTAATTTTATTAATGTTAACTGGCAGCACACAAGTATGCCTCACACAAGGATAAGAGAAACATTTCAGACAAGCAGCTAGGTTGTCCAAAATCATGCAGCTTTCAGTTGAGTCTGTGCTAAATTTGCTCACTAGTTTTACAAGAGCCCACAAGCAAAAAATGTTTCCTGCAGAGCTATCCTGAGAGCTGCAAAGCAAGTTTGAAAAAATGCTCGGGAACTTCATATAATCATAGAATAGTTTGGGTTGCAAGGGATCTTAAAGATCTTCTAATTCCAACCCTCCCGACAGGGACAGGGACAACTTCTGTTAGACCGATTTGCTCAGGGCCCTGTCCAACCAGGCCAGGAACAGCTCCAGGGGTGAAGCATCCACAACTTCCCCGAGCAGCCTGTTCCAGTGTCTTGCCAGTTGAACAGTAAAGGATTTCTTGCTAATGTCTTATTTAAACCTACATTCCTTCAGCTTAAGGCCATTCCCCCTTGTCCTATCACTAACTACCCTTATAAAAAGTCCCTCTCCATCTTTCTTGTAGGCACCTTTAGGTACTGGAAGGTGCTATAAGGTCTCCCTGGAGCATTCTCTTCTCCAGGCTGAACAACCCCAACTCTCTCAGCCTGTGCACCTCTGCTCATATTTGTGGCCCCCATTCAGACTCAGATATGCCCATCTTTATAAATAGCCCCGTATCAGACAGGTCTTTGTGCCAGTCATGAGCAGCAGACCCATATCTGGAAGCCATTTACATCCCAGATCACTGACCCTAGATGGTTTCTCCCTTGTTACCATGACGGTGGTCACTTGGAAGGGTGGTCTTTATGTTCCTATCTTTCCATCTGAGACCAGGTCTTCCCAGACTCCAATGTGGTGATGAAGATATTTCCAAGAAAAGCAAGAAACCCCTTTCACCAGATTGTTTTTCTTCTGTTTGAGCAAGTAATTTATATTGGGTTAAAGGGGAATGTTGCAAGGCCTCTTTTAAAAGAATAAATCCTGACTTGGGAAAAATATCAAACAGCATCAGAACATACTCTGTTTGAAGAAAATGCAGTAATTTGCATTAGCCAACTGAAGTCCAGTCTTATATATAGCCAGAAAGGAATCGAAAATATTCCCTACAGGCTTCTCATTTATTTTTACTGCACTTGAACGCTAATTCCAACTATTTTTATTGGACATACGAAATCCAGACTTGCACAGGTCATGGAGAAGAACAGGCTGAACAGTAGGATCCAAAGTGCAATGTTTCCTTCAGCTTCCTTTGGATCCTGGCTGTTAGGGATCTCCTGTGCAGAGAAGGCTGAGGAAGCCATTTGCAGAGCACGACAAGGTTTCTGCTTCTTAGGTGTGATCAGTGCTACCCATTCTTGAGTGCCATCTACTGGCTTTTCATTAACTATTTACATACTCAAACAGAAAGTGCTCCTGTAACCCCTGGGGTAATCAAACAAGACAGAATCCTGGTATGATGGTTCCTATGTTTCAAAATCTAGTGCAAGGGACTGTATCTTAAAATGCAGTCTCTCTCGTGGTAGAATAATAGGAAAACAAAGGAAAAAATCTCTAACAATTTTAAAATATAAGCCAAGAAATCACATATTTGAGTCATTCTCAAATGCAAGCAATGTCAGGAAATAAAATGTAATCAGTACCTATTTGTCTCCTGTCATCAGGAAAATTAAGTTTCCTTTAAATCAAAGCTGAATGGTTTTGTTTTTCAAAACAAAATACTGAATTTGTTTTGGTTTTGTGTACAATATTTTAGTTTATTCTAGTTTCAGAGATATGAAATAATTGTTGTCTTTTTAAGAGGAAAATTGAGACAATTTTTAGACCAAGCAGTCATTTTAAAATGAGAAAATAAGTTATTACCAAAAAATATTAAATTTAACATTTTTGGCATTTTCAAAATTAAACATATAAACTTTATTTAATTGGCATGAAACATACTGAAATATTCCAAAATCCCCAAGTCCAACCATTTTTTTTTTCCTTTGGTAGATGAAAAGTATGTGATGTTCAACTGAGAATTTTCTGGACCAGCTGTAGATCTTTTACTCTATTTAGACTTGTCAAAAAAAAAAAATAAAAGCAAGGCAATTTAGCACAACTTTTTGTTTTTAAGACAAGACTTGCACATTCTTTTCTGAACTGGACTGTACAGATGAAGTTCATTGCATGAACTTCATCTCAAGATGAAGTTCATGCAAGAGCTTGAATCTTTGCTGCCACGTTAGTTTTAGCACGATTCATCTAACAGGTGCTAAAAACTGTAACTGGGAAATTTTTTTGACTCTGAGAGTCCAATTTTTCACATTTGTGCTCCCAGCTTACCAGCACTACTGAGAAGATGGAGCTATACTTTATTACTAGGCTCAACCTGTTGGAATAATGCTGATTTAGTCTGGAGAGTATTTTCAGACAAAAACTCCCAGCCAGATTTGAATGCACTCTATTATGCCACTAGACCTGTCATTTCAGAGGCCACGGATGATGCCTGAAAGTGTGGTGTTATAAATAGAGAGAAAAGCATTGTTATAATAGTCTCTGGTCTGGGGCTGTAGTGAAAATGGGCGTGTTGAACTGAGGTGGAAATGAACTCTTTCTAGCATTTCTAAACTGATTGAGTGGGTCGGTGAGAGAAAGGAATAGAAGGTCTATTATAACACTTTTTCCCCTCTGTTTTTCTGCTAACACTGTCTGACAATGAATCCCCAGGATATATAAAGTTTTCAGGTTCACAAGGGCATGGAAAAAGACCTGGTTTGTATTGTTACAGGGCAACAGGAGAAAATGAAATACATTAAAAAGTGTATCTCTATTTCCTTATGGTGTGGGGGTAGTAACTGATATCTTAAAAATAGATGAAAAAGGTGTAATACCACAAGCTTTTGAAATCAAAGTCATCCACAGTGCAGTCAATAGCAAACCTCCCTTTGTTGTCCTACTAAGACTTTTTTTTTGTGGGTCTGTAGCTAGTAATGTAAAGAGGGAACTAAAACAACAGAAGCTGCCACACACTCTATTTTTCTTGAGGCTTATTTCCTCAAAGGAAAGGGCTTGCAATTTCATCTGTCCAGCCTATGTAAACAAGGCCTGATGGCATGAAAACTGTCTTCCATCTCTTTGTTTTATGAAGGAAGATTTTTCCATATCTGTTGCTAAAGCGCGAGCTCTGGCAAAGCAAGACAAAACTCTGCCCAGCCTTCCAAAACCCAACAGTCTGCCCAACATATTGTTTTCTAGGATTCTTTGATGTTGTTTGTCTAAATATGTAATTTCATTGATCATTGTTAAATTTTATGATGATTTCTCTAAGCAATTTTTTTTATTCCAATAATTCCAGTCCATAAAATTTCCCATCATTAGAAACTGGGTAAAACAAAAAACCCAAGACAACCCTAAATTGTTTCGTTTAGAATACTTACTTGAGTGGAAAATAATATTTTAGTTACTCCTGTTCTGATCTACATCTTAAAAGTTCTGTCCCTGGGCAGTTCTGTTCTCTGTCATAGATTGTTATTTGTGCTTTCAGTAAAAATTCTGAGATTCATATGTTTTACAGCTATTCCCATGATGATCATTTTGGTTTCTCTTCTTAAAAACTGTCATGCATTTCTGGACTCTGACTGCTAAATTTTCTTGTTTGGCAGTCTCACACTGGAAACAGTTAAGCTGTTCTGCATGAGTAACATTTTTCTGGAATAGCTTTAAAGATATATCCCCGTTCAGTAAGTGTTTAACGATTTTTTGTCTTTTGGAGCATTAAAAATCGTGTTTTTGTAATAAGCTGCATTTTGCTGTTTGAGGAAGATGCATTCTGTGGCAGTACACCTGGAAGGAAGCAGACATCTAGTTACTGACATTTCAAGTAGCAGTCTTCAAAGGCAGATATGTTATCCTTTTAAGACAGTAGTTGACAGTTTGCATTACTCAGGTAGCTCTTCTTTCATCACAGTTACTGTTCTGTCCTTTAAACTGCTCAGTTATGTGTCCTACGACCTTATGAGTTAGCAGCTGTTAGTATAAATGGGAAGAAGACCCAAGCATTGAATCCCCCCTTGAGAATCAGCCCTTGATACCTTGCACCTCTGCTCACTGGCACATTGATTGCACAGCAATTAATCTTGAAGTCTGATTAAGCCAGTGAACACTGCAATTCAATACATTTGCCACCTTACCACACTAATTAGGCAAGAAAATCCAATGTGCCATATGTCATGCTGCGTTATTCTCCTGATCAAACCCATGGTGAGTCTTGTCATCTCTCCTTTTTTCTACTGAACTTCATAAGCACTTAATTGAGCCTCTGCAGTGGTAGTCATAGATTAACCTACAGTGTTCCTAGCCAAGGTCCAACCAAATTCTTTCCTAAAAAGTGAGACTTGGTAATATAAATATCATTAAGAAATCAATTCTAGAAGAAAGTATCCTTCTTTCTGCAGCTCAAAAGTTAAATATCTTTCTCCATAGTGGTGCCAATATTTCACCACTAAAAAGCTCACAGGTCTGGGTGATTATTTGGACAGAAGATGTAATTTAATTAGACATATTCTTAACTTGCTTCTTACGACCCACAGAGATGTTGGCAAACAGCAAAATCTTCAAAAATTCCCTAAAATACCCAGATAACCTCGCAAATGAAAGATAACAATGTTCATATTGGAGGTTTTTGCTAATTTTTTGAGTTATATTTTTTATATCAAGCCATTCAGTAAAGCAAAGAGGCTTGGGGGCAGATCTGTTTCAGTCTGGTTGCTGTGCTTAGCAAGTGGGTTAATTTCCTCCTACTGAAATTGTGACTTAAGGACTATCAATCCTTCTGCATCTTGGAACATTAAACATTGCTGTTCATTTTCAGCTCAGTTTCTGTGTGTGACTCAAATGTTTTCTTGAAATGTAGCTGATTTCCTGCGGCTCTTACCATGGCATAAGGCACCACCAGATTGCAGAGGGTGCCACAGGGTGGTCATCTCAAGGCAACCTTCCAGACGGAGAGAGACAGTGATCTGGAGAGGTGGCTGACATCTTCATCGCTGAGATAAACCTTCACCTGCTCCCAGCAGTGGCTAAGCTGCAGCTGACTGTGGGATTTGCAAGTGTAAAGCAAATATTTTACCCTTAAACCCAATAAACAACCAATTAGAGCAATTTTTCACTATCCCAATTACAGAATTTATAAACCCCACCTACATATGACATTATTATGAGGAAAACCAGTGAGAAGTGTCAGGGACATCCAAACGCAGGACTCTACTTTAACCTAAGATACATTCCTGCCCTGTGCCATTTTCCCCCAACAAACAGCAGAACTGGAACATCAAATATTAATAATGTTTAGAAAATTAAGTGCAGTCTATCTATAGACTATAAAAACTGTACCAATAAAAAGTGCTAATAATTTTAAATAATGGATAGATTCAAATAAAGCCAAATCTGCTCATAGGTCCTCTGTGAAAAAAATATGTCTAAACTATCCATGTTAATTTTTTATTTTAAATTACATGTCTGCCTTTAGATTGCTATGAAAAAATATTACAGAATTGTCTGTGACCAGTCTGAATGGCCAGTGACATTTTAGATGCTGTAGGGTACCCTGTCTCCAGACACCGGTGAAGAAGCACACAGGTCCCTTGTAAGGACCATATCTGCCAATCCCATATGGATGACTCAGACACCCTGGAGGTTGTTCACATCAAGGGGCATTAGATGCCTTTGATAAAACCTCTGAAAAAATGTCAGATATCCCCTTTGGCCTACAGTCATCTACCCTGTGGGATACAAGTGTGCCTAAATCTTTTGCCACATCTGCCATATGGATGTCCTGGAGAGCTGTATGGTGTCACAGGTGCATCCTAAGACCCTCATCAATTCAGTGGAGCACAAGAAAGAATTTAGCTTGATCAACCAGGCTCTTAGAGGAAGACAAACCTTGCTCTGAGCTCCAGATATATTGTCTTAGTTTTTTTCTACACTGAATGCAGATTTTTCTAGTGTTCCCGTCTAACAAGTGCACATAGCATACAGGCAGAAGTAACAATTGGCAGAAATTTGCTGTGAAATTTAAAAGTTGTTCTAAGCTATCCAATCTTTTAAATTTGAGAATGTGATTTTTTAAGGATTATTTCAACTTAAGTATTATGCTGTCTCCATCATGTTCTATCACCTGTCAGTCTGGTGTCATTTTTGTTACTACAGACTCAAAAGCCCATTTCAAAGGCATTAATTTTGTAAAGATAAAGTGACAGAACAACTATGAGAAGTGATTGTGAGACTGGAGTAAGGGGACTATGGTTACTATGTGAAAATTGATACCTGTGAAGTTTTATCAAAGCATACCTGGGTAGGACAGCTGATGAATTTCTCTTTTAACATTGTAAATGTGGTCATCACTGTTTATTTTCAGAGTAAACTGTGCTTTCTGCTTTACAGTATCCAAACTGGTCAAGACTTAGTAATGCTGCAATTTCTGTTTCCAGTTTCGTAGCAAATTAGGTAGGGAGTATGAAAATAGCTGTTATTTCACAAGTGATTGTCTTGCTGTGTTATTCTTTGATTACCCAAAAATAATGACTGTCAGATCATGGAAAATTCCATTTCTTTGTAATGTTGCAACAGTTACCCCATTTAGAGCTTAAATAAGCAGGTTAGAAACTATACCTACTACAGTAGTGCAAGGAAGCTGAAATGACGTTTGTACAAGAGGGACAACAGAAATTTAATTGCAATAACAAGCCAGGAATATTAACAAAACAGCTTATTACAGGTAGGGTTTTTTTTGTATTGTTACAGGATGTTTCCATTAGAATTTTTTTCTTCAGTGCTCAGAAGTTACCACTGGTATTCATGCTCTGAAAACGAGGCTTCTTTAATGCTTCTACATATTCAGAAATGCTTGTTAAATACTGTATTTCAGGGGTACTTTTTAAAGCACTGAAAGTGTCACAAATATTGGAAGTTTTAGAATTTATCAGAAATCAACTTTTAAAAAACTTCAGTAAATTTAAGGTTCAGTATATCAGCCATATGCAGTTGACTTGATGTATACCTGGCCAAATACCTGGAGGTGCTTCAGAGAAAGAAGTAATCTTTTTCATTCTTTTTATCAAAGACAGCAGCTCTAAGATAGGAACACTATCTGAGTTGCTGTTATGAGTGACAGCAAAAGGATGTCAAATTGCTATTACAGCAGCCTACTCAACCAGAATGGAATCCCTCATGACACAACGTCCTTGGTGCAAAATAAATTCAGCAGATGAAAAAACATTTCCGAATATTATACTGCTCATACCTGGTATAACATACCTTGTAAGAATTACATGAATGCAACCATGGTAGAGTTTGGAATACCAGCAAACTGAAATAATGTAGCAAGAGTAGGAGTGCTTCTGAATTTGGTTCATTACTGCGCCATAGTAAATAGTTACCATTACCTAAGAGCAAAATCTTTGATGTACTAAAATGTTGAAACTCACTTTTTACTTTGAGTATTTAACCAACTCAGCTTGCATTGTATATCAAGCTCTTTTGTTCCCATTTTTTGCTGGTGTTTTTATCCCTGAAGAATTTCTATTTCTGAAGTCTCTAACAATTTTTCTGGAGTTATGATGATGACTAAGCATTTTTAATTAGTGTCATTTAATTTAGCAATTAGAGCCCTATCATGTAGCAGCACAAAGATACTGTTTTAATATCTCCCTAGAACTATCATCATTTCTATCACATTATGTACTTGCCTGCTGTTCAAATAATGGACTCTCTTTTCTCCTTTCCCTTCGCTACCCAGAGGGTAGCTCATAGCTCAACTCGTTCAAGTAGAATTTTAGGGGCTTTTTTTCTGTATTTGATCCTTGTTTACACTGTAAGAAGGTGAAGAAATCTGATTAGGAATTCACAAATTATTGACATGGGAGTGCAAATCAGTGGTTCTTGTGCTCTTAGATTACCCAGGTGCCATTGAGTACCTAATCTGTGCACGACAAAAAATAATACTCAAAATAGAATGCAGCCAGGTGTGCAAGATGCTGGCACAAAAGCAAGCAGGTGTAAGCAAGCCATGAATAAATGTGTGGATGTTACAGAAAGGTTTCAAACACGCAGTTTAACACGAACTGCCACCCACCACTGTGACATGGGATCAGCTTTAACAGAGGGCTGGGCCTGTCAGGCCTTTAATACTCTGAAGCCATCAAAGAGAATTCTGTCTTTCTTCTGCTCTCCTAAAAACTTAGCATGAACAAATATGTACTTCAGGGGTGTATTGCAATACAGAAATGGGCTGGAAAGATTCAGTGCCCATGTGAAATGTGGAAAAAGTAACCACCTTCCATTTCCTACACTGCTTTGCCAAAGCTCCTCTGCAAAAGCAACCGCCTGATTTTTCTAAGTTTTTAGGTTTCACCACTGTTCTTACCGAGCACCTGGACACCTGCCACTTATACCAAACATGTTAACATTTAACCTGCAACTATACTGAAGAGCTAACAGGCTCAGACTTCTCAGAATGAAAAATACATTCTTTCAAATTAATGACATGGGGCACATAGTAGCTCTGCGCACCCAGTGACTTCACTTCCTGAGTGCTAGTCAGCCTCAGAAAATGTACTGTAACCTCCTTTTTTTCCCCCTCAAGATTAAATAAGGAAGAAAATGTAGCCATTCCAAGAACTAATATAGTTTATGGAAGTCCCTTGAGTTCTATGCAGGAGTTAAATGAGAACAAGTCTCCAGATAGTTTCTCTTTACCAAGAAGGAAAATGTATTTCTAGTAGTGTGATATCAGGATAGAATTACCAGTAGTAGTATCACATTAAAAGCAGTGTTTTCAAGGCATTTGAAAATTGTGAATTTACTGACATGTTCTTACATAATTATGCAGAGCTTAAGCAAGAAATGAACTCTT
The DNA here is from genome assembly GCA_013397975.1 of Machaerirhynchus nigripectus. Lineage (NCBI taxonomy): Eukaryota > Metazoa > Chordata > Aves > Passeriformes > Dicruridae > Machaerirhynchus > Machaerirhynchus nigripectus. The sequence continues at coordinate 440,249 of VZRQ01018916.1, read as the reverse complement.
GCAATGAATTTAATTTTGCTACAAGGATTTAAATTTGATTGTTCACTTTAAGGTTCTTGGCATGGGTCAGAAATTTGCTCAACTAAATCCTTTTTGTCCTAGCCTTAGCTTACCCAGACGTATCTCAGTACATCCTCTCTTCAGATTTAAATATTTGCATGTTCGAGTTGCTGTATTGAAATATCTCCCCTACTGGACTCTTGCAGTTCTAGGCATCAATCAGCCACCCAGCCCTCACCATCACGCAGGGAGAGTTGTGCTTATGGGTGACTGAAATACAGTCAGTCACCATCTGATTTCAACTGAAGAGAGGGGCAAAACCTCAATTAATAAGAGGAGGAGGAGGCAGCGATGTCTGGAAAAAGTGATAACCTCCAAACTTCACTTAGTCAACACATAAAATTGACAACATGGTACTCAGTGCATTTTTATAAACCTAAACCTTACTATCACAGGGCTGTCTATTTCGACTAGAAATGCTTCAGGATGTGTTTGCAGGATAAACATACTGTCACTGAATCATAGAATCGTTTATGTTGGAAAAGTCTTTTAAGATGGAGTCTAACTTAACCTAGTACTGCCATGTTCACCACTAAACCATGTCCCTAAGTGTCACACCCACACATTTTTCAAACACTTGCAGGAGATTTCACTCCTTTTCTAGGCAGCCTGTTCTCATGACTGACCATCCTTTCAGGTGAAGACATT
>VZRQ01018916.1:389191-439421 GCA_013397975.1 Machaerirhynchus nigripectus | reverse complement strand
TTCAGGCAGTTTTAGAGAGTGATACAGTCATTGCTGAGCCTCTTTTTCTCCAGGCTGAACAACCCCAGCTCCCTCAGCAGGTCCTCATAAGACTCGTATCCAGACCCTTCACCAGTTTCATTGCCTTTCCCTGGACATGTTTCAGCACCTCAGTGTCCTTCCTGTAGTGAGTGGCCCAAAACCGAACACAGGATTTGAGGTGCAGCCACACCAGTGCCAAGTACAGGCTTTGTTTTTTGACAAAGCTTCCCTTTTCAGGATGTTTAGTACCTCAGCAATCCAAATACAGGAATCCATACTGCTCCACAGCACAGCAACTGGATCACTGTGACCAGCCCCCTTCCCTTTCCCTCTTGACAATACCTTGCCAAAGCAGCTGAAAAATGTGGCCCATACAGAAGAGCCCACCCTGGTCTGTCACTCCCAGTACAGGTGCAGTAGGGTCTGAGATGCTTCTCTTTTCACTCAGTGGTATTTAGTACCGATCTACTGCCATAATCTTAGTTATTATTCTAACTTTATTACAATGGTTTCTTTAGTATGCATTGATGAGTATTCTCTGAAAATGAGAGCTCTCATTATTTCTATTTCAAGGTGAGACACAGGAGAATGGACTTGCAGTCACTCGCCTGTAATCAATATCCTGGGAATGATGTAGTAATGATTTATGAAGTCATGAATATATGGAGAAGGTGGATTACATACCTAATTCATGATTTCTTACTGACTCCTCTAATTCAGGAACTAGAGAGTATCAAGTGAGATAATCAGATGGCAAATTCAAAACCAGTGAGGTTCTTCACACAATCCCCAGGCAGCACAGCACGGGTTTTTGGTTGGCATAAAACCAACCTGACCAAACCACACAATAGACAAAACTATGGAAGGGAAAATCCATCCTGGAGGACCCTGAACTTCATTGGTGGAGGCTACAAGACAACATCAGATAAGGTCTTTGCTCTTAGGCATCCACGTTTGACCAGACTGTGGATAAGACATTTATTCACACCGAACCTTTGCTCTGACCCAATTCATATCCCATGGCTCTACTACACATCCAGAAAATCTGTGCCAGAGCAGTGAATAAATCCTTAGCTGTCCAGAATATGATAAGCTGAATATATATTCCTGACCTAAATGACAGAACGTAGTATAAGAAAATTAAACTGTCAAAAAAGGCCAGTTTAAAAGGTAATGCTAACATGGTGAAGTGTATAAAGGTCAGTCTGCAGTGTTGCATGCAGTTTTCTTCCTGCTCTACTCAGTGTTTCTTGTACATCCTAGGCACAAATCTTATCAGGTTCTGTATTTCCTTGTCATAAATGATGATAGTATGATATATATTTGAAAGGTTTTTCAGAGTTCTCAAGAAAGAAGAGAGGCCTTTAAGCCCCAAGGATGAAGTGATTAAAATAAAAATATTCAAATGAAATAAGTTCGTATGAATAAAAAAGAGACAGGAACTGGGCCTTTAGAAGTGTTAGCTTTAACAAAGAAAAGAAAGCAATTTTAGAAGGAGTGTCTGTCCAGGTCTCCATGGCATATACCCAAGATTGTTGTTGAAAAGTGTCTTTCACTCTTCCAGCACATTAAGATAAAGTGCTACATCTTACATTTCCTACTGGTATATAAAAGCATCAGAGAACCAAGAAGGTATTTTAAAATGACATGCATTGACTTCTATATTGATACTAAGATTTTTTCTATATCACCCGCAAGCAAAAATCACAGAACTATGGTGTTTCTATAGCAACTGCATTTTAATAAGGTGAAATTTCCAGTTTGATAGCGCTGAACAAGTAATAATGTCAGTTTCCAATGTTGCAGAAGCTCAGATGTCAGGAAGGGTCAGCATAAAACACAGGGCTAAAATTGATTCTTTGCAACATCCATCTTTATTGCTATTATAATTTCAGGAAAAGCCAATAAAAGATATGATTAAAACAGTAATCTTATTTTTCACACACTTCTCATATCGTAAAGCATCAACATTTGAAATATATCAATTTAAAGCTTATTCATATGTCTCCATAAGAAACATCTTGCTCTTACTGATAGCTCACTTTTCACCTTTGAGCTTTTATTATACAGTACTTCAGGAGAGGGTTCTGAAAATAATTTCCTGGCAGTGGGTGTAAAAGCTCAAAAACTCATTGCTGGCCATTAGTTTATGCTGCTGTTTGTCAGTCAGAACATAAAAAATCATTAGGAGTTTTTGCTGCAAATCACTGTTCCCTTAAGGTCAAAAACTGAATTCAAGTGAGGTTTCTTTTAAGAACCCAGAAGGAATGACAAATTGGGATCTGGCTTTTAAAGTTGATGGAACGTCTTTCAAAGGCTAGACAGGTCTTTGGTTTTCTTTTCAGTCCCTTTCTCTGCATCTGTCATCTAATACAAGCTTTTCTGAGGAGTTACAGTGGTTTTAGGCTGGAGAGACTTGGTAAAATGTGAAGCTAAAGAAAAAATTTATCCCCATGACAGGAAACCTCTTCCATGGGTTAAAGTGCAGTGTTTGCAATGTGAAGTGATATTATTCATCCCTAGCATGGTACTGACTCCCAAAAAAAGTGACACTAAAATTACTTCAGGTTGCAGTATGAAGCTGCTCTCTGCAGCCCCTCCCTTATAGTATAATAAAAATTAAGATTAAAAATTAAAATAAAGAGAAAATAAAACCAAAAAAGATCTGTGCTCTTCTAGCACATCAAGAAGATGATTCTTAAAAGGAAGGTAGTAATGAAATCACTTATTTCCAGAAATCAAGGTTTTAAATAAAATATCATAGGTGCTTACAATAAAATCAGAGTTGTCAGAATAGGATTTTTCCCTGAAACTTCTATTTATGAGATCATTTTCCCCTGTGTTTTACCATGAACCATATGGCTCCATCCATGTTAGTATGCAGTCATGCCTTTGCTTGAGTGGAGGAAAACTGCCAAGGAAAGGACTATGTGTGTACCGTAGAATCATCTAAAAAAGGATGGCCATAGCCAAATTTCCTATTGGGATTGACTGGTTTTATTTCCCAAGCTGTGCTTGGGATTGCTGGGAACCGCTGGTGGTTTGGGTCAAATCTGTGCCAGAAACCATTCCTCTGACTTCACCAAGTAGACAGTGGATATACTTCCCTGGGAGCACTCTTTTGATTTATACCTGTTTGTTTTATTGTATCAGTGAAAACAGTGACTTGCCAAATGCCTGTATACATTGTTTTGTCAGTGATGCGTGCTACAGCCCGTAGAACATATAAATCTCCTTATTATCTCTAAGAGAAAGAAATATATGCTGGTATCTTGTAGAGCACATTTAGGACATACTGAATGCAACTGCTGTGTAGTATTATTGTGAATTTAACTCAGATTGTATTGCAATCACCACCTAACTTGGCCAGAGGTAAGAGTTTTTGAAAATTTCACCACCTGAAAGTTGGTATAGTATAAAGCCTCTGTAAATTATTTTTTATATATGTATATGTCTGTTAATGACAGGTAATTTTAGTCCTCTGTATTTAAATCTCTGATTTAAAAACAGTGCAAACTGAGGAATGTTTATATTTTACATATGTAATACATTTGTGCATGAAAATCAAACTGCCTCAAAACATAGCCCACATAACCCTACACAGTAATTTCATCTAGTTTTTCATTAGTTGCATTTCCTCATCCTTACAGTGACTATTAGCCATACTACACACAATTCATCCAAAAAAATAATCTAAAGTGATGCATATGAGAAACAATGACAGCACAAACCCATAAAAACATGTAAATTAAAGTATTAACATAATAATAGTGCACTCTCTTGAATAATTAATTGGATTTATTTAAAATTAGATGGTTTTGCATGCAGATGCTTAAATGCCATAAATTCAGCAGGACTATAGATGGTTTAACTCGCAAATTTGGACCCAGAATTTCAGGAATGCTGATTCCAGAGTGCCTAACCTTTGTGGCATGTCTGTGTTCTGCAGTGGGGTAGCAGTGGCTTAAGAGGAGATGTTGGACATCAGGCTGTGGGGAGGATGGAGCCTCCAGCAGAAGCCATGGAACATATTTAAGACATCTTGGCATCAGCTTTAAACCAGCCTCAACCTGCAATCTGCTTTCTAGCTGAGCTCTTTGTAAAAGATACACTGAGAAGAACACCCATCTCTCCATGAAGGTGATGTGATGGGGTGTGCCAGAATGACGGAGCAGGAGACAGTGATCCCATCCCCCCTGATCCCATCTCCCAGATCCTCATACTGCAGCTGAGGGCCTTGCAGTGCCACTTAAGGAGACACAAACAGGCTTAAATGGACAGCTGGCCTTCTGTGATGGCTGGAAGTCCCTGTCCTACTCTTAATGTGCTGCCAGTTGCCAACTTCTGTAGTGTTTTCCTTGTGCAGCCATTAACCACAGGGAAATGCAGTGAGAATACCCACACTTTGGGTTGGCTGGAAAAGAGATTTTACATGAGAATAGCACTTGACAGTCTAGAAATGGTTTTGATCATGGATTAGGAGAGAAAAGTAATTTTTGTCTTCTTTTTTTAAACCTATTAATCGTAAGTGACATATGAGGCCTAGCATCCTTTTAAGGCCTAGCATCCCCCTACCTCCCACTCTGAAAATATCTGTGGGGATAAACTACATCATCTGGAGGTCCCCTGACAACACCCTTGAGAAAGCTGAGGGATGGTGCAGCTCCTGACAGCTGTTCCTGGGCTCTGCATCCCACACATACCACCCAGTATCACTCTGCAACCTTCCAGCACGAGCAGTGGGACACAGCAGTCTGCCTTTGTCCCTTGCTGTCACTCCGTGCTTACACATACCGGGGGTCCTGGCTGCAAAACAAAAATGGTTTTGTCCCTTCTTGCACACAAAAATCATGAGACATTTTGCATTGAAACAGGAAATAGTAACATTCGGATGTAACAAGCCTCTCCTTAACTGTGATTTAATCTAGATTAGCATGCTCTGATGTCATTACTTAACCAATATGGGAATTTATTACATATGAATGGTAAGAAGCAACATTCACCAATTTGAGTGGTGAATGTGACTTAGGAATATAAAATATATCAGCCTTCACTGGACTTAGAGAATACAAAATGCAAGAGATGATAGCTGTCCCTGCCCTACAAATCTAATACACTAAGTACAAAAAAGATGAAACACCTGATCTGATGGATGAAATAACAAAGGGTAAAGGTGAGCTCATGACTGTGAACAGCAGCTGCAGTAGTCTTAGATCTGAAGGACACTGACCTTGCTAGAGACAAAAGGCTGAAAATGTAATGCTGAGGATGAGAGTGAGGGATATATCTCCTAACCAGAGCCTGTCCTGATATTTACAACTAGGTTGCAAACATCCAGCATATGACACCTTTATAATTCCTGTTTCCCTTTAAACCACATTAAAGCTGCCAAAACAGCTAAACGGTCTGTGCTATAATTTGAAAAATGCTTTAGTACGAAGCAGAAGATTTCATTTTAAATCACATGACAATATGGAAGTAAAAAGTGTTCATGTTCACTGGACCTACTACCAATTGTGGTATTTGCATAAAAATAGATGCTGGATAAAAAATTATGTGCAATTTGCTTTTGCAGAATGTATTCACATGCTAAATTTTAAAACACTCAGCAGTACAGGCACAGAGAAACCTTACTGTTCTGGATATTTACTAAAGCAAATAATTGACTTCTCTCAACATTAACTTCTGTGTTATCTGCACTGATTATCCTAAGAAATATATTTATTACAAGAACTTGAAAACAATGGTTTATTTTCTTTCATCTTACATGGAAAAGCTAATGCTGAGTAGAAATATCTGTAGCATAGTTGAAGAATATGTATTTGCTTCTAGCTATAGTACAGCAATTTTTCACCAGCCTGACCAGCAGCAGGAGTGCGTGGTGATCTAATTAGCAGGGTTCCATGGTATTTATTGTTCCCATTAGTGCAGCATGACCAACCAGGGCATGGCATTTAAACAGCTTGCCTAATGATAGGCAATATGTTTGCAGCAAAATCAGATAAGCATTGAGGAGTCAGAAACTCCTGGCTCTGAGTTTCATCCACTAGATCGCACTGCAGACAAATTTCCAGATGTCATTGAATTTCAGAGACTCACAGGCAGACTCATAATGGATTTCTGACATATAGATATTTAGATGGCTGGATAGGAACACTGTGGGATTCACTCAAAAAACAAAGGAGCTTGGGGATATGCATCTGGGGCATCTAACTTGCTTTACAAGTCAGGCTGTATTCTCCAAAGCTTCCCTGGAAAAATGAAAAGCCATGGTCCACATGGTTCATTACAAAAATTACAGTGTATGGGTTAGTATTCATAATGGAAAATGACACCTTCCTCAAAAATTTGAGTTCTATAATATTTTCATCTTTAAAATAGTTACATCACAATAAATGTTCATACCAGTGCAGTGTTCCTTGACACTTGTGGGCTGACATTTGTCATTTTGATATTTCACATAACAACTGGCAATCTGGAAAGTGCTGGGGAAAGGGTCATTACAATGAGGGGCAGGGGATCACAGGCACACTGAAAACAACAGGTCTCGAAGGTTTTATTTTAATATTGATTTTTTTTAGATGTGTGAGTATGGGTTCCTATTCACCATGCCCTGAGCTGCTTGCTGCCCATGCCTGTATGGACAGAAGTGAGGTTGCAGCCAGCACCCATCGTGCATTTGCCTCTCCCCATATGGCATTCCAGTTGAGGGGCTGCACAGTTAAAATCTGAAGGAGGATTATTTAGAGAGTTCAGTTTCAAGGGTGAGCTCAAACCCAAGCTAAAATGATAGTACAAATATATCAGCCAGAACATTTCATTTCAGCTCAAGGTTTTTAAAAGCCTGTTACCCTCATGTTATTTTCAGAGAAAATGTCTAATGGAGACATGATATAGAACTCAAAATATATAAGGCTGGCTGAAATGCCTGGTGGAAATTTCAGTCTTTCATAATAGTGATCCATGGGTGTTTTTATCAGATATTAGGCAACAGAAGACATTCTGATTTTGTTTGAAATAAATCGAAACAATTTATTATGTATTCTCTCAAGTTAAGATGCAGTTAAATTCTTCTCCGCGTTACATGTGCATCAAGCACTTAATATTTTAAACACACAAATTCAGCAAAAATTTCAAGTGATACATTTTAGTAATTACAGGCAAGATTGTGAGCAGGTTCACACCCAATGGGACATAAAGTACCTAAATAGACAGTTCAATTTATGGGCTGGTTGTAAGCCAAGCCTATATTTAAGTTTTATTGTGATAAATAGTACTCCAGGGGAAGAGACATCTGCACATAGGAGGAGTTTAATTTGGGAGATTAACAATGTTGAAGAATTATACTCTAAGAATTTTCTGTCAGAAAGTTTTATACATAGACCATTGGTCAAGCAAGAGGAATGCTTTCTCAAACTATGCTGGTTACTCTGCTTTGCTTGAAATATAAAATGGATAAAATACCAGCTGGAATGTCTGAAAGGTTTTAATTCCACTCAGTTTAGTATTTAATGACTATTAAAGGTAATTTTTCTGACAACAAAATTCAGATTTAATTGAAAGGAAAACACTCTCTAAACATAAAAAGCATCTTTCTCATAAAGATAATGAGTAAATCACTGTGTAAATTTTCAGTGCCACACAGAGAAGAAAAGTTCTAGCTCTAGGTAAGAAGTAGTGTCTACCTGTTATGGAAAAAGCATGTTTTTCCACGTAAGGCTGTAAGCTTTCTCCGAGTTTTCCTTGTGCAGTGAGCAATGTAAAGCCTTTCACAGAACCACACAATCACAAATTCAATTCGGTTGAAAAAGACCCCTGAGATCATCGAGGCCAACCTTTAACCAAACACCACCTTGTCAACTAGACTAGGTGCCACATCCAGTCTTTCCTTAAACACCTCCAAGACTGCTCCACCACCTCCCTGGGCAGTCCGTTCCAATGCCTGACACCCATTCTGTGAAGAAATTCCTCCATTCTACAGCAAATGCTTCCAGTGATGCTGCCAGCACACTTTATCTCCATTGCCACTGTTGAAATCTGAGAAATCTCAACTTTGACTCCTGGTGGAGGGATCCACTACTGAGCTTCCTCCATCCAACAGCTGCTACTCAACTTTGGCCTCTGGTACTCAACTTCTCTCTGCTTCCCCCACCTTCTTTCTTGACAAGCTTTACATGCTCGGGCTTTTTTTAGCAAGAACTTTTCCCAAGACGAATCTTCAGTTAGTAGAAAGTTACCCAGGGCATCTGTTGCCATCAGATGGAAAGGAGCTGTTAGTGGGACATTGAAAATTATTGTCAGCTTGTCACACAGGCAAGGAACTCCTAGCAAATATCCCATCCCAGCATCTGAAAATAAGAGGCAGAGCCCCATCAGTTATTCTCTTCACCCCATCAATTGCATGTATGTCCCCAAACTGACTGTGGAATCACACTTGAAGTCTGAATATTTGAATAATGGATTTATAGTCCATAAAAGTCTTCTGGAACTTGTGACAAATTGCCATGCATATAGGGGGTGTACATGGCAATATACAAAGGTAGCAGCATCATTGCATCCATCAGGATGGTGGTTAACCATAAGCCCCATTCCCAGTGCTCTCCTGGAACTACATCTATTTACTCATCAGCTCTCAGAAGTACTGCTGAGGTGGGTTTTTTTTCATAAATGTTCACCACAGAGGGTAAAAGGCAATAACACTACAGTTATAAAAGCACACCTTAAACCCACACTACACAAATACAATATCCTTTGCCAAACATTAATAAAATGAAACACAGGCAGGAAAGAACATGTGGCTGTTTCACAAGGCCACTTTCAGTGACTGTAGGAAAAGTGACCAGTGATTCATTTAAAATCATACACGCTTTCAATAATGTGAAGGAAGCTGCAACTCTTCTACCTTTTGGTTGTAGCAAAGAATGATTTCTCAACTGCAAAATAGGCTGGTTGAACTTAAAAATCAAGAATCCAGAATTCCCAGACATCTAAAGTAAAATATTTAAAAGGTTTACCAAGAAACCCCTACAACCCCAGAAATGTCTTCTGCAGTACAAATTCAATAGAAGTAGAGATTGCACAAAATTAAAGCCAAAACAAACATTTCTCAAGGTCAAAGTTGGAAGCTAAATTTTATGCATTACAGCTTTTTGGATATGGAGTAGCCAGTTCACAGAAAACCTCTTGATAAACAAGAATGTATCCAGCTTCAGGACAGTACAAATTTACCATGCCATTTTCTCATACTAAGAGGAAGATTTTAGATTTTAGAATATCAGAGAGGCAGTAGCAGGGATTTTTCTATCTACACAGGAAAATAATTTCAAAGTGTTTCATGAAAAGTGTTTCATGACTTCAGGAAAAGAAAAAAAGCTTAGGAACTCCAAATATTTACAGCATGGGTCAGGTTCATTAGGGATGACTTTTTGTCATAGTGATCACATGGTTTGCTGGAGATGCATAACGTTGCATATATTTTAAAGATGTGGAGATGAAGCAATTTTATGGTCCACTTTAAAGTCTACATATGCAAAAATGTTCCTACTTCACACAATAATAATCCAATATCTATTTAAAAAATAATGTAAGAACAACTTTCTGACCCTCCACAGTCATAATACCCCACACTTTCAAAATGCTATGACAATCAGCTGGAAAACAGGACCACACTGATTCAGACGACGCACAGAATCATAAGAAACATTTGTTGGAAGGGACCTCTGGAGCTCATCCACTCCACCTCCTCACTCAATGCAAGGAGAACTTCGGAGCTGATTCGGGGCCTCACTGAGTCACATTTTGAAATCTGCAAGGATGGAGGTTCATAAGCCTCTCTGGGCCATTTCTCCTGGGGCTCTCACATCACAACATAAACCTGCTGGAATATCCCATGCTTACAATGTGCAGCCATTGCCTCTTCTTGATTCCCCACACACATCTGAAAATAAGTTCATCTTCTGTCCCGTTTGGACAGCAGAATAGAGCAAAAAGAAGACTTTTCTGCTCTGGACTGAAGAATTTCTGTTCCCTCAGCCTCTCCTTGCATTTTGTGCTCTCCAACCTCTACCCATCCTCCTGGTCTTCTACTGGACTCCTTCCAGCCTGTTGACCTTGTAGTCTGGTCTGTCTGGAGTAGCCCAAACCTGGGCATGGAATTTCAGGTGGGATCTCTCCACTGCTGAGCAGAGGGAAATAAACATATCCCTCAAGCTCTCAGTTATGCTTTTGCTACACAAATGTGCAGTAGCCATTGATGCCAAAGGGGTACACTGGAACATGTTCAATTTGTTGCCCATCAGGACTCGCAGCACTAAGCAAGGCATCTGAGGCTGTTTGTTGACCGTGCAGGACTTTGTGTTCATCTTTGCTGAAGTTCAGGGTGCTCCTGTCAAGCTCCCTATGAATAACAGCCTTTCTCTTCAAATATATCAAAACCAACAATTTTCTAATCCATCCCAGTTCTGTAACATCTATAAAGCTGGGGAATGCAGGGGAGATGATGAACATATTCAACAGGATTGCTCCAGAAGATACTGGTACATGAAGACAGGCACTTGTAACTGACTGCCTTGGCCATGGCTCTCTGAGTCCAGCAGTCCGGCCATGTCTTCCACGTATCTTATAAACTACCCAATTAGGCCATCAATGCCTCACACTGGCTATTAGCAGGAGTGTTTGTGCTTAAAACCCTGCCATTTTTGAGGTACTGCAAAACCTATTTTTGTCTCCTCTTGCAGTGAATCACCCATGACAGAACTCACTCAGGGTGTTCAGCCACGATTTGCCCTCTGGTTCCCCTTTTTTGCTTTTATTTATGTCTCAGGTCACACAAACTAACACGGTGTGGGTGGTCGGTGGAAAGGGCACCGCGTTACTCCTGAAGTGTCCCTAGCCAGGAATGGCTCTGGCGGTGCTACCTGGCACACTCGCAGGCCGGCTCTCTCACCTGTGCCATGGAAGCTCGCAGCACACGCTCACACTGAGCTGGATAGCTCAGGTGTCACCAGAGGCAAAGAGTCAGGAGGGGCTCTTCGTATAGAGTTCCGAGGGGTTTATTGCTAAACCACAACAAAGGGATCCATGGATGAAAAGAGAGAGATCTGAGGGCTGGGACAAGCTTATAAAGGGATCCAGAAAGGAGGCGGGGTAACACAACAACAACCAGTGGGGAGAAGGAGGGGGCAGAGTGGGGGTTGGATTACAACCTTTTAAGGGATAAAAGGGGTGCATGGCCACTGGCCAACCAGACAGACCAAATCTACATAGAACCACAAGGTCTGATGGGAGAAGCTTTTCTCACCCTGACTTGGGGGGTGATCTTAGAGTTTGGAGCTTGTCCACCAGTAGCCATCTCCTGCACTTGAGCTCTTTGGCCCTTTGGCTATCACAGCTGCTGGCTCAGCCACCACAACAACAAACACCATTTATAGCCCTTCTGGGGGTAGAGATGAGGCTGACCAGCCTGTATTTTCCCAGGTTTTTCTTGCATTTTTCAAAGATGGGAATGGTGTTTCCTTTGTTTTCCCAGTTACTGGAAACTTACCAAATCATCCCACCTTTTCTAAACCTAACAGACCACAGCTTTGTTGTGTCATCTCTGAGATGCCTCAGCATTTGATCCCATGGACTTGTGTGTATCCAGCTGATCAAAGTGCTCACCAATTTGCTTGCTCCCTGAAGTGGATAGTATTTCTTTCTCCAGGAAGAACATACTATGCCAGTAAGCATTAGGGCAAAGGAGACACTAGCACCTCAGCCTTTTCTGCGTTCTTTGTTCCTCTCATCCATGCCCAGGTAATGTTTTTATGTTCGTCCTTGGTTGTCTATTCCATTTCCATAAGCTTCCTTTCTGCTTTCGGCTCAAGAGTAATGTGTTGAGCCCAGCTGACCTCTTGGGAAAACTGCCTGTCTACTTATCCATTTAATCAGACTGTTATGCCTTGAGGAGATTGTCCTTGACAACCTATCTCTTGCTCCCTTTGCCCTTTCAGACAGCCTCTTAAGGGATCCTGCCTACCACGGTCCTGAAGTAACCAAGGCTGTCCCCCTGAAACCCAGTGTCCTTACTGCTTGTCTTCTTTATTTCCCTTAGGTGTTTAAATTCAGCTTATGGTCACTGCAGTCAGAGCTCCCAATGACTGTCACTGGTTGGAGAACAAGTTTTTCATTGTTTACGGGTAACAGGATCTGCAGAACATCCTTCTCTGTCAGTCTTACAGCTACACGAAATAATCGTCACTTATGCCCTGCTTTGTTGCACTCCTAGCAGATATTGGAGTGATGGAAGTCCCCCATGATAACCAGAGCTTTCAACTGAGGGGATCCTTCAAGTAATTAAAGGTTTTTCCACTTTCTCCCCTTATTATTTGTGCAATCTGTAGCTATCCCCCAGGTCTCATCTTCACAGACTGTCTTTCCCAAAGAACTTCTGCTTATCTATTGCAGTGGTCCAGTTGTGAGCGACCTACCACATCTTCATAATCGTAACTGTCCTGTTCTATGTTTTCACAGGATTTTTTATCCCCCTCCCTATTTCTTTCCCAGGAAGCACAGGTTAATTTATAGGCACTTAAGATGGGATCCTTTTTTGCTCAGATCTCTTGGGAGAGTATAGGAACCTCCCATACAGACACACTCATCCCGTTTCTCCCCTTAAAAGTCAAGGAGAGGAATTCCTTACGGAAACTAACATAATGATAGCAAGAATCATTGCACTGCTTCTGTACCAGGCTGATCCCATTTCTCCATGGCAGACCTTCCATGCCCCTTGAAGAGCAAGTTCCCAAGGTCATGGAAAATGACTGCCTGAGAGCAGAACCAACCCCAGCAGCAGAGAGCAATCTGCAGGCTGCATGTCCTGGTGCCTCAGGTGTTCCTTCCACCGCCTGGCTGCCAGGCTTCACCAGCATGCAGCTGTTCAATGAATAACTGAAAGCTGTCAGTCTGGAGAGACGTGTGACGTGAGTGTGGGGACTATAGCAACTGCCAAATTAAAAAACTAACCTCAGAAATAATTTGATTTTCAGATACTGAAGGACAACATTTTCAGAAACTTTTAAGTTACTGAAACAAATGGNAATAATTTGATTTTCAGATACTGATTTTCTTTTAAGTTACCAAAACACACGTTTCCTGCTTTTGCTATGGCTACATTAATTATTAGTCCAGTAGGAGAGGTTCTGTAATGTGCAAATTTTGGTTTCTGCATATATCCACTTAAAACATGTTTTAGGGGCTTTATTTTAGAGGGACTAAATTAGCATCTGGAGTCAATTAGGTACCTGTGGTACATTTTTTGAATTAATTTTCTGCCAAGAGGAATAGAGCTTTTGCTGTGAAATACTGTTGTGTGCTATAAGCCAATTTGCTTGAAAATGCAGCAGTTGAACCCAAAATGCCTATGTAAATTCATCCACAGAATGCATTAAATTCTTACTTACAGAGAATTTACTTCTTAATTCTAACATGGTGAACCATATCATTTTATGTTCAATGCTACAGGCAATAAAATGTTTACAGTTTTATAGTTTTTGCATAACTGTGTAATAACTTTTTAATTTCCTTTCACGTTAGCTGTGGGAAAAGTCCTTAGACAATCCCTTCACACAATTTTCTTCAAAATATTGCCAAAGAACAACAAAAGAAAGTCATACACAAAACCTTGTATTTTGGTTGAAACCAGTAAAACAACTTAAACTGATTCTGTGATTCTGATTTAGATCAAGTCCAACTTCTCACAATAATTTCATATAGAAAGAGGGAAAACATTATAGGAGCTATTCTTCAAACAAATCTCGAGTGGAATATATAAGCATTGAGAAGTTCTACAAGGAAAAGAGTCCCATTGACAGACTCAGAAGGGTACAAATTTATTTATTCAATTTTTGATTTCTGATTTCAGTCATGACAGATTTATCTCAAGACTGATTTTTTTTTTAAAGAAGAATTTTAAAAACTCAAAAGCATGTGAAAAATAAATATAATCACAGCAAAATTTTAAAAGTACCTCTTGATAAATAGTTTATGACTGATTTTTTTAGGAAGTTGTGTTACTGGGGAGTTTCAGCCTGGGGTTTCAGGTATGTATCTCAAGATCCTGTTGAACTAGAAGCTTTCAAGGTCACAAGAAAACACTAGAAAACAGTTCTGTTTTCCTTGATTGCTGCAGGACCAGCTGTCCACTTAATCCAGACTTGTTGAATACTATGGAGGATGTTCTGGCTCCTTGGGAAAGTTATTAGATTCATCACCCTTTAATAAGGAATGCCTATTTGTTAATTTTAAGTATATTTAAGCTGTATTAAATCATACCTAACTCACCAGATTTGCTTGGTTGCTTCTTAAGGTTTTTTGTAGGTTTTTGTTGTTTGCTTCTAACACCTATGTAGTCATCTGTCATTTCTTTCTAACAGTTATTGTTCTTCACCACTACTTTGTTCCTACTTTATTCCCATAGTAAAGGCACACATTCACCTTCCTTAAAATATCCAGCTGGCTGAGCTTATGTTTGATGTGTTAGTGCTAGTGAGCCTTGGCTCTTAAAATACCCCCCAATTTCTTACTGAATTTTTACTTTGAATCAGATTTGATTCAAAGTAGTTCTTTTTCATTGATGAAGAATTACACTATGAGAAATTCTTTTGCATAATACAACACAACCATCTTTCCCAAGCCTACTGAAATCTATGTAAACTACAATTTATAATTTGTATAACCTGTTTATTTCTGGTTATGTAACTTCAAATTGAAAACATTGCATGCTAAAGATACAATACAACTCTTGGGTGACTTATTTGTCTTAAAGTTACAATTTAAGGTGGTGAAAGCCCTTTAATGCAGGAACAGGACAGGCCAAACACTACAGTTTGTATCTGAGATCTCAGGTATCCTCTACAGAAAGTTTCACATGTGATGCTTTGGATGCTGAGATGGGAAGTAACTTCCTGCAAGAATTTCTCCATCTCTTACTGCTGATTTCTGTGGCCATCTGAGACAGTGTGCAGAGTGCCTGCTCTTCACCCAGAAGAAGGCTGCTGCTGCAATGCAGCTGAATCAGCAAGGCTGGGGCAGCGATTGTGCCCTGTGGGACAGGCAGAGGAACAGGGGCAGAGAGAGACCCCTCTTCCTACCTGCTGCCAGTGCTCCCATCCCTCTCCTCCACACCACTGTGCCCTTCTCGCTGAGAATGCTACATGTAGCACACAGGGCAGCAAGTGTGCTTGAACGGTAGGGAATTCAGGGCAGCAGTCTCACACCAGTGGTTCAGCAGTCTGCTCTGCACTGAAATACATACATCAGGACATCATTTCTTAAGTGGCAATTATCAGCAGCCCAAGGCAACAAATTAGAGAAGGCTATGATGAGGCTCGGTGGAAGGGAATGAAAGAAGCAGAGAGATTACTGGATGTGTGGAGGGTTTGTGCAGTAAAACCAGCATATGGGGGCATCTAAGCAATAGGACAAATTCCAGAAAACCTCAGAAGAAGGTACACTTAGGCTGGAGAAAGTGATAGGAAAGGACTGATTTAGTGGTATAGTTAAGAAATTTAAAACTTTAACTCTTTCATGCAGTTGGGGAGGAATGTGATTGATTTACATTCTACATACACTTTTATTGTACCTTTTTGCTGGTCAGCCAGTATTTCAGAAATCCTGACAAGGGGACTGTGTACAGTAGAAAAATTACTTATGGGACATTTGGGCTCAGCTGTTTTTGAGAGTATCTGAATCTTACGGGTAGACAGAGCATCAATAATATATTACTGTCATAAACCACTTATGGCATGAATGGGAAGTCTTTCTGCATTCACTATCTGCCAGTTTTATTTGCTGATTTTTATGCAGGTCTATAAGATATTGATTTATTTGCCTCTGCAAAATATAAAAGAAGATTAATATGAATACTTCATTCTTCAATTTTTGTGTCACAGTCATTTTTTTCCTCAAGTACTCTGCTATTCTGAAAGATAAAATAGGCCAATTAATTATTTATCCAAGACTATCATGCAAGGCAACCATTATCCCTTCTTTCTATGCAAAGAGTTTTAGGTCCAAAAACCTAAGGCATTATCTGACACTGAGTAAAACAAAATACAACGAAACATAACATAGTGATTGAAGAAAAATGGGAAAAATTACCTATAAGAGAAATATGTAATGGGGTTAGACATCAGTCTCTGAGTCCTCAGGTTTGCATGACACAATAAGGAAGGACAAGTGGAGGTCCCACTCCCAGCAAGTAGCCCTTCCTCAGCTTGTTTATGCCAGGCTGTCCAGCCTTCAGTTGGCCTGTGGTAAATACAGCCTCCACCAGCACTTCTGTTCTCTTACATCTTGTAGAGACATGAACAGTAGCCACATGTTTATTTTCAAATGAGGTGTAAGTTTTCATTTGTTATTAGAAGACAACTTTCAGCTAACTTTAAGTATCACCAGATAAAAGCAGTCTGTAAGCCTTTATCTTGTTTATCCTTTTATCCATTTTGGGAAAATTCCACAGTTTTGATACATAAATTGCCTAACATCTCAGAGACTCTGTAGACTTTGATCATAACTTGGCAGTACCTTATTTTCTATTATACAGCTACAAGATTTTTCTACAGTGGGTCCACAATCCCCTAGCTGAATTGCCATGCTACAGCATGGGAGGCCTGCTTCAGGTTAACAAATGACATCATGCATATGATGGCATTTAATAATAGGTCTTGACTTTTGCTAATGAATTGGGATGGGTTTCTCACTGTGAAGTTCTAACCTCTCTATGGAAGCATTGCATTTTAACAGCTGAGCTAGTTTTACTGTTGACATATAGAAGCAAATTTTTAGCTTATCATCAGTTATAAACTGTACTTTATTTTCATACATTGTTCCAACTCATCTCTAGTATTTACAAAGTTTCAGCAGGCTGGATTAGGACATTAATGGCAATTGTGCAGCCATGGCTCACAACAATTGTACTGAACATGCTCATGAGGAGGAGGAGCAGGCACTGTTCTCTCCTCTCTGATGCCCAGCGACAGGACTCAAGGAAATGGTCTGAAGCTGAGTCAGGGGAGGTTTAGGTTGGATATTAGAAGATTCTTGACCCAGTTGGTGGTTGGGCACTGGAACAGGCTCCCCTGGGAAGTGGTCACAGAACCAAGCATGACAGAGTTCAAGAACTGTTTTGGACAGTGGTCTCAGGCACATGGTGTAACTCTTGGGGATGTTCGGTGCAGGGCCAGGAGCCGGGCTTATTGACCCTTGATGGTCCCTTCCAACCCAGCATATTCTGTGATTCTGTGATAACGTGGGATCATCTTAATCTGCTTGGCTGCCAACTGCAGAATCAAAGGAGAAAAAATCTTAGTAAAAACTTTTCAGTATCCAGGTGAATAGTTGTAAGTCAGTACTGAGAATTAGATATTTTAATAAAAAACTACTTTTTGGTTATTTTTGGACTGTCCCTGTAACTCAAACTGCTGTATTTAGCTCTTTAACAAGGACGAGCTAGTTCTAGATTTTAAGAGAATCCATGGGACACCATTAATCTCAATTGTGTCATTCTCAAGGCTTTGTTGTTACAGGTCTGTATGGCCTTTAATGTATTTGCACTACCTCATTAACACAATATTACTTGCTATTAGCAGGAGTTTTGTAGATGCAGTGAAGTGAATACAGACCCATTAAAAGATATCAGTTACACATTAACACATGCTGGGGCTTACTAGTTACTTTCTACATTCAGCTAAATGTACAGAATACAACAGATGCAGGAAGATATTCTTAACTACAGACATAAGGAGTTAATTTTATGAATTTTTTTCCATTTTTTTGTGCTTTCAGCTTGACTACAATTTTGTGATTTTTGCTGCTTTTTAATTCATTTTAATTAATGTCATGTTTTAGTTTGCCAATAAATAGCCTCTCAGATATTTATTTCCATTTTTAAATGTTAAATAAAACTGGCCTCTTTTCCACAAGAATTCTGTGTTTTATCCATTTCCTTTTTCATAGTATCCATTCTTCTCCGGACTCTTGAAATGCTGTCTTGCAGAGAGACAGGCTACCACATCATAATTAACAATTTTAATCTCTGGATTAATCTCTCTCAATTAAAAAGTATGTTTCTTGTTCTCCTTCCTCTGTGGCCTGAAAAAAACAGTACTTCGGGGAAGAATCAGAGATGTAAGCTCTGGATTCCAGTTGCTGCGCTCTCAGCCTGGGCAAGATACACACTGAGATGCAATACTTAAAAACTGTATTTCCCTTGGTATAGTCCATCAGCTACACTGTCTGTTGTCCCCACAGGCTGGGTTCTGTAGATGCTGCATAATTCACAGAACCACAGAATGGGTCAGGTTGGAAGGCACCGCGCAGGTCCAACCTCCCTGCGCAAGCAGTACCATCCTGGAGCACACAGCACAGGATTGTGTCCAGACGGTTCTTGAACATCTCCGGTGCGGGAGACTCCAGAGCCTCACTGGGCAACCTGTCCCAGTGCTCAGCCACCAGCACAGTGAAGTTCTTCCCCATATTCAGGTGGATCTTCCTGTGCATCAGTTTCTGCTCATTGCCTCTTGCCCTATAGCTTGGCACCACTGAGCAGAGCCTGGCACCATCCTCTTGGCACCCTCCCTTCAGATACTGATAGGCATTGACGAGATCCCCTCTCAGTCATCTCCTCTCAAGACTGAGCAAGAGAGATGCTCCAGTCCCCTATTCATCTTTGTCACTCTCTGCTGGACCTGCTCCTGAAGCTCCACGTATCTCTTGTCCTGAGGAGCCCAGAACTGGACACAGCACTCCAGATGTGTCCTCACCATGGCTGAGTGGAGCGGTAGAATTACCTCTCTTGACCTGCTGGCACTGCTCTTCCTGTTACACCCCAGGATACCATTGGCCTTCCTGGCCACAAGGACTCTGCTGGCTCATGAACAGCTTGTTGTCCACCAGGACTCTTGGTCCTTCTCTACAGAGTTTTTCCGGCAGGTCAGCTCCCATCCTATACAGGTACATGGGGATATTCCTCCCCAGATGCAGGACTCTGTATTTGCCTTCATTGAATTTCAGATGGTTCTTCTCTGCCCATCTTTCCAATCTGTCCAGGTCCTTCTGAAGGACAGCACAGCACTCTGGGGTACTGGCCACTCCTCCCAGCTTCGTGTCCTAACACATTCTCCTCATGTATTGCATATAGAGCATAGATGTTGCTCAGTCATGGATTTCGGGGACAGGGATGCTCATGGTTGAACACTGTCATTCTAGTTTAGTGGCACTTAGGGGTTTGTTTCTTTTGCAGTCTTCAGGCATTAGCATTACAGTGCGGCTCACTTCATCTGAAAACTCCTACTTGCACTTCCATTTATTAGAGTTCAATGCTTCAGCTAGGCTTCTGCAGAAGTATTTCTGGGGTTTTTAATATTCAAATGTTCACCTGCTATTGCTCACTCCTAAGTTAATGCCTTAACAAATGATTGCTTTCCCTGGTCCACGTAAATATGAATTCAAGTATTCATACCAGTGGAGAATCCCTAATAGCAAGAATCGCTTCCTAAGCCCAACTTATCTCTGTGTGCTAAGAGCACCATGTTGGGAAATGAGAGACCGTGACTGGAGGTCTTTCTCCCTTTCCCTCAAGACACTGGATCTACATGTAAGATTAGTGGAGGTCCTGGTCTGATGATCCTATCAAGAGTCAAGTATGGCCTAATGCTCCAAGCACCATAGTAATGTCACAGCTTCATGTTCTGTGTGTTCCCAACAGTTAAAAGATCATAGTCTCAAGGGGCAGATGCAGGGGCAGAAGCTTCTTGAGCTACACAAGAAAGTATAGTACTGTCCTTTTCTCATTACCTCCTTCACACTGGCTGTTCCAAAGTAAGAGGAATAAGATTTCATTCCTTTTCTTTAACTCATAGGTACATCCCATATTGTTTTTCTGATTTCTAATCTTCCCTTTGCTGGAATTCAATACAGGATGTTGGAGCATTCCTAAAAATACTCCTTCAGTTAAGGTTTTACTGGCCTTCTGTACATTGGCTTTGCACTTGTGCTAATGTCCACTGTCCCTTTTGACCCTTTTCTTGTTATTTTCAGTGGATATCTACATCTCTTATCTTTTGCCCAGAACATAGCCAACAGATGCAGGTCCTCATTTACCTCAAGCAGGCCACAGCTCCTTCACTTTCGGTACCATTTGCTAGTTACTCCTAATCCCTTCAGCACTTTCTTTTGCCCTGCTATTTCAGAGAACAGTTTATATACTGTAAATTGCTTTCTGTCTCCCTTCCCATTAAGTTACCATCTGTTACGCATTATCCTCAAATGCTATTTGCAGTCCAACAAACTTCCACTAAAAAATATGGGCTATTTCCCTTAATTTTCTTCTTCACTCTAGGCTTGGCTCTGTGTAAAACATATGTGCAGCTGTTCAATGCTTGTTCAGAGGTTGATCTGCTACCTCAAGTCTTCATCTTCCATTTCTTTTATCTGTCACTCAGTTTCCTGAATGTTTGCTTTCCTTTTTCTCTCTAGGAAGAAAGAGTGAGGAATAAGTGTGCCTACAGTCTCTCTGCAAGGATCTGCAACCTCATCCAGCCTCTACTATTGCCATCAAGTCAGATATCAGGGTAGGCATCCTTTCAGCTTGTGCTGTGAACTCACTTGCCCACTCAGTCACTTCAGTGAAATGCGACAAGCTGCCAGGTGAAATGTATTTCTGTGTTTCAACATTTGCTTCAACAGAACATTTTTTTCCCTTGCCTGTGTGACTTTTTATTTGATCCTGAACTGTCGTGCACAGTGACTTTCCTGTAATGTTTCAGAGATCCAGCCTAAAGCTTTTCATTTTGCCATTTCTAACTAAATGCTGCAGGGATCCACACAGCCATGGCTTTCCTCCTGCTGAGGGGGGCAGATGTGGCTGTCTGTTCAACACTGTCCAGCAGTGTTTCTGTAGCCAGCCAGACCACAGACAGCACCACCACTGCCACCGCCCCTAGCTGTTATTCCTCTTCATACTAAATAGAAGATCATTATTTCAGCCTTGCAAACTCCTGTTTACAGCTGGTAAAACTGTACTTCCAAAATCTGTTCAGAAGCTTATTCCTTAGACCAGGACATTTTTCTGTGAGTTATTTGTATCTCAGCATTGCAGATGGTACACAATTTGTTCACTGATCTCACTCACAAGAACAGTGTTCTTTCCCTCTCTTAATCTATGTATAGCTTTTTCCTCTTGGCTTTTTACCAGTGGCCTGGACCCTGAAGATTTCCTCACCTGTCACCTCACCGTCATAATTTTCACCTGTGTGTTTTATGCCTGATTGATCGCCCTTTGGTATGAGCATCTTTTGCTTGACAGCAGGTAGATAGAACTTCTTCCCAGAGGTGATCCTTCAGACCTACAGTCCTAGTGGAGTTCAAGGGCACTCCATCAGGTAGGCCCAGGTTCTCCCTTCTGTGGGCTGAAGGCAGATTTGGGACCATATGGGAGAAACTCAGGTTGGCCCTTTTCTTTGGGGATTAGGGTCCTGCTGAACCCATCCTTCTAAAATAGTTACAGGAAGAAAACTTATAACTTCTGCAGATTTATTTTACTTTAGACCTCCTTCCTATGTTCTGAGCATGGGAAATTTATTTATTTTACATTTACAAGGTGCTATATCAATGTGCCCCTGCCCTCTGTGGCTATATATGATTATGTCAGAAACCCGTTTCTTGCCTTCCTGAAGATAAATGTGCTATGAAAAATTTTACAAAACCAGTGATACAGATGGCAAAGCCTATATGATCGAAGAAAGGAAAAGCTTCACAATTACAACATCTTTCCAGCTTATTTCCACAGACAAATATTGACAAAATTCTAAAAATTTCAACTGCTCTTAAAACTTTTTACTATAAAGTGAGATATGTTAGAATAATGGTATTAGAGTAAGTAATAAAATAGATAATGTGAAATTGAATAACATTGAGACATCCTTTATTTTGTATTAGTTTGGTATTTTTGGAACATTTCTGGCATAAATGAAGGAAGTTCAAGAATCTCAAGAGATATAGCATTAGCAATGAATTAATACTATTTTATAATGCAAAAGAGAATTGCAAATATGGCCTCAGAAGCTGGAATTTCAAGGATAGATCTGAAGCATTGCAAGTTGACATTTTGGATTCCCCCTGCATTACCGTTTGGACAGATTAAAATCCTCACAGCTATCCAAACAATTCCTCTCTCTCCTTTAATAAAATTTTCAATGGGGTTTATAGAAATGACCCCCCCTCCCAATATTCACAGTGGTATTAGAGGGACAAAGAGGCTCTAATAGTGACACTTTCTGTTCCTAGTGGAGTTGGTGGCAGAATTTCAGTGTTTTCGGGACATGTTGAAATGCAAGATAAGCATAGCAGGTTTCAGCAGATTTATTTAAATACAGAACCTTGATGTTTTGAAATTTCTGGTTCTATGTTACACCACAGAACTTAAATCAAACATAAGACCTCATAGCCTTTCTGTTTCCCCCTTTTGGCATGTTCTTCAGTATCTGGGCTGCCTCAGGTCACAGAGATTGTGTGAAGTCAAAGTTTAAGTGGGGCTGTAGAATGCTGTATTGCCCAGAGAGATTGTGGAAATCCCCTCTTTGGTTCCCTACATATCTGACAGGAGTCAGTCCTTTAACATGCCATGTGGATGCAATGCATGGCCTAGTACCACTTTTTGTTCAACACAAGCAGCACAGAGAATTACTAAAATTGCAGCCCATATATATATATAAGGGTGCTGACCAGTGAACACTGTTTTTACTGGATATTTAAGTTTTCAGTCCAAAGAAAAGAGGTCTTTCTGTAACAAGGCAAAACACCACATTCTGTTTACTTTTGCTTGAAGGAAGAAATGTAGGGAAGCTGGATATTGACTGGCTTTCTGCTTCACTGTTATGTGAATCTATTCTCGCTTGATTTTTTTCCTCTCAAGTACATTTATATATGTGTATATATATATAAAAGATATAATCTAAGCAAAGTTATTTACCATAGATAAGAAAAAAATATCAAAGCAACTTGCTTGAATTGACCCTGCTTTGAGCAAAGGGTTTGGACTGGAGGGTCCTATTTTTTGCTGGAAAATGCAGTTTTAAAGAATCCCCAACAAACAAATGGCCCTTAATCCTGACTGCTTTTAAACTGTGAGCATGTTCACATGAGTGTTTTCTTCAGGTATGCTGAACTCCATCCTATCTTCAGTCTGACCTGAGGCAGTAGAGGACAAGGTGTCAGAATGTTTCAAAGCAAGGTAATTTCATGTTGTTTATGATGGCTGTAAAACTGTCAAATACAACAAAATAACTGGATTGTTTCCATAGGGACTACCGCCTCTAGAGAAAGTTATGCCCAGAGGCTGGGAGTTCAAGCTTTTTTGCTTCTGTGGTCTGGGTTCTGGGGTGACATATGTGAACTCAAAATCAGATCAGTAAATTATAAATCAACCGTATTGTCTGTCTTCACAAAGAATTACGAAGTGAACTGCACTGTTTAGGCTGTTCTCTCATGCTGTTTTCAAGAAGCATGTGAGTGCATGAGTTACTCTAAAGGAAAATGGTTCCCAGTTCAGATAAAGCATTAACAGCAATGTCTCCAGTCACTTGTTCCTTCCTTCCTTCCTGGCATCCATCACTTGTTCAAGACTAAATAGAGATGGGCAACATATTTCTACTCCAATAGCATCTTATTAGTACCAATAGTATCAAGGGTATATTTATGCAAGTGTCCCCAACACCCACTGATAACATTACTGACTGTGATCTCCTAGTGTTTGCTGCTTTCTTGGCCCTGTCCCAGCAGTGCAGACACAGAAAGGCTGGAAGTGGGCTCTGTGCCCTCCCCTCTTCACTGCAGCCAGGAGTAATTCTGCTTGCTCTCCTCTTTGAAGTGCTGGAGCAGGGCATAGCTGTGGGGATAAACAAGGCTTTACACATGCACAAGAGAAAGTGGTGTGGTTACCTGGCCAGGTGCTGTCAATGCACTGCTGAAGCCCTTCCTAGTGCAGCCTCCCCTGTGGAGCTGAGGAGCATCACCAAGGGCAGTTCCTGAGACCAGACTGGTAGGGAGCAGCATTATACACAGGGGAGGGTTGAAAGGAGAAACTGAGACCCTAATGGGAAGTCTTAAAGAAGTTCTCTAACCCCATACAGCTGGGTGGATTCCTCAGCTGATCAGTGGCAAGTGTGCTCTTTGTAATACTGTGAAAAGTTCTGTGGCACCACTCATCATGGACAGGCTGGCTGCTCTTGGAAAGAGACAGACATGAAAACATCAGGGCTATGGTCAGAGTTCGCTGGTTGATGTCCAGCCCTTCCCAGCTGAAAGGCAGCAGTGCTTCATTTAGTACAATTTGCAGTTAACGAAGCTTTCTGTCAGAAGCCCTGAGAGTACTCCGTGGAGCAGGCCCACAGGAAGAATAAGCACCTTCCACCTCCTCCCTGACCACACAACAAGTAACCTGCACACAACAGCTGACCACACAACGAGTAACAAGCAGCTGGTTTCATTGATTAAATATTTTCTGTTTTCCTCAACTCCTCGGGGGCTGGTTATTATTAAAAGGAGTCTCTGCACCCTCCTGAGCTATTGGTCTGTAATTCCTGAAGATGAAGATCAAGGCTAACAAGCTACAGCTTTGCCTCCTGTGGCAAATATTTTGCCAGGACTGGGGGACAGGACTCACTGAGACCAGTGTCTCAGCTGTCTTGCAAGGTTGCTTACAAACTCTGACTTCACTGCACATTAATCAATTTTGTTTTTTAGGAAATGCAAGGCTCCAGCTACCTTTTCCCAGGGCAGCTGGGATAGCTGATTGATGCAAGAATCGTGTTTTTTCCACATTACCACAGATGAGGTTTGCAACTGACAATACAGCCCTGTTCGCCCAACAATTTGCATGTAGGCAATGCAAACAGATTGTTGATTTTGTTCTCCAAGACCTGGTTAGGATCGTTGTAAATGCAGGTATTACAAGCTTTTACTTCCACAGAAGTCAGACACAATTAGAAGACCTTGAGGTCAAAAAGGGAACATTAGGCATGTCTGGGAATATTTCAGCAGAGGAATAAAGTACTGTCTGTTCACTGTGTGATGAAAACACATCTTTGGCAACCTGGGGAACATCTGAAGATGGTATTTGCCTTCCCTGTCCACACCACGATGCCAATCTCCCAAGGCAATCTCCGCTGGGAGTGTCTGCGGCTCCACTGTGTCCCAAAAACCACAGATCCATGACAATATCCAGGCCTTTTAATCTCCAGGAAAGGTGAGATTCATTTCCTGGCGACCCAGCAGAGGGTCAGACAGGTCTTAGCATGTGGACTTAGCAAAAGAGTAACAGGCAAGAAAAAAGCATAAGGTGCAGTTGAGGCTGCAGTGACAAGCCCTGTGCTGCTATGCTGCTCCCCTTCCTTCATTCAGCCCTCAGGGAGCCCCTGGGCCAGGCTTCATGGGGCAGTCCAGGATCCCTGCTTCTCCCCAGACAAAGTCTGCATTTCTGTGAGGTTCCATGACAATTTAGACCTTAAGCTGGTTCTCCTGATGTTTACATCCTCTGAATATGGTCTTCTGCTTTATAGCTGTCTTAAAAAGAAGCAATTGTATATTGGTTTCTTATGACTTTATGTTTAGGGACCTGATGCTTATTTATAAATCTTTGGAAGTCCAAACTTTTTCACGATATTACCTGCTATGAGAAGTATTTGACACACCTGTATTTTACTAGGCTGCTCTATTGGTAATTTTTAACACACAGTGAGACCACACAGGTGCCTTGAAGGCTTTCTGAAAGAGGTCAGACCTGCCCCCACCTCTGCAGGTAGGCTGCCTTCCCTTGACCTTCTTTTGTCACTTCTGCTTATGAATGAACATTTATTTGGATTGCTGAACTGCTGGTATGAAGACTGGCATCCTTCTTTCTTTGGAGATGTAGTCAAAAAGCAGGAAGTGATTATCTCAGTGAGGAGGTCCGTGCCTTCAAATCCTCATCAGGAGAAGATGACTCCTTCCTGTACAGAGATTTGTATTCAAACCTGTAGAAAAGCAAGGGTCTCCAGATCCCCATCTCCTACAACGAACATCTATGTACAGTGTGCTAGCCTTTGTGGATCCCGTGCCAAGACTCCAGATTGATGTTAATGGTTTCCAAGTGTTACTACCACTTTAAAAAGAATCATCTCTGCTTACTTCCAGCTAGTCATTCTTTCCACTTTACTCATTCATCTTGCATCCCTCTTCAGCTGTATTTATGTCACTCTCTGTGTGAAAGAGTAAATGGTTACATGAACGGGAACTTCTTCCCTTTGGAGGATGTCCAGTCTCTGGCAAACACTGGGAGGAGCTGGGCTTCAAGGAGGGAGCCTAAATTTCACTGGGTTGTGCAGCTGCAAGCAGAAGAAATCTGCTGCTGGTTTACCCAGGCGGTACACTTCCCAGATGGTGCACAACTGTGGTTATAAGCCATTTCTCTTCCAATACATGAATGCATCAATACACATATGTAAAGAATGGGATTGTCTGGAGGAACAAGACTTGAAAAATGTTCATTTATAGGAGCAGCTGAAGGCAACCCATGAGAAAACTCTTAGAAAAATGTGATCATAGTGTTCTACCCCATGTACTATGGTATACTTCAAAATTTTAAAACAACAAAGAGCAGCTGTTGAAGGCCGCAAACATTGTCCAGACACTAAGAATTTGGAAAAGGGTTGGCTTTAGACTATCTGGTTTTACACACAGCTCATGACTGAGCTGCTTTGATGCAAATTTCTGTTATCTTTGTCAACACAATATGTTTACATCTGGACACATTTACCAAACATTTGATTTAGCTGTAAAAGTGAATTTCTAGAAGCACAGTCACAAGGCAAGTGAATGCAATATCAGTGACTTCAAAGAATGTGTGTCTTCCAGTAAAGTATTATACATGTTCCTGGTGGGTCACATTCTTTTCTATATGAACCCTCTTCAGCAATATATAGCAGCTTTAAGTAGAAATTAATTCTTTTTCCTCCATTTTGAGGCCCATTCACAATCTTTTGTTGGACAAAACAGAAAAAACCCCAGATATTTTGCACATAAAATCTAGTCCACCTTTTAATCTCTACCTATAACTTGTCAAAGCCATTTCTGTTGGTTACCTTATCATGCAATCATAGAATTGAATCACAGAATTGTAGAATGACTTTGGTTGGAAGAGTCATTAAAGATCACTTAGTTCCAACCCCCAGCCATGGGCAGGGACACCTTCCACTAGACCAGGTTGCTCAAGGCAATCCAGCCTGGCCTTGAACACTCCCAGAGCTGGGGCACCCATAATTTCTCTGGGCAACCTGTTCTGGTGCCTCACCATCCTCACAGAAAAGAGATTCTCCCTGTATCTAACCTAGAACTACTCTAATTTTAAAGTCTTTCCTGTCGTTACAGACCCTTGTAAAAAGTCTCTCTTCATCTTTCCTGTAGGCTCCCTTCAGGTACTGAAAGGCCTCAATTAGGTCACCCTGAAGCCTTCTCTTCTTCTTCAGAAGAAGGCTGAACAATCCTTTCCTCACAGGAGAGGTGCTTAATCCCTCTAACCATTGTGGTGCCCCTCCTCTGGACTCTCCTGACTCCAAAAGGTCAGTGTTCTTCTTATGTTGAGAACCCCAGAGCTGGGTGCAGCACTCCATGTGGGAACTCACCAGAGCAGAGCAGAGGGCCAGGATCCCCTCCCTCACCTTGCTGCCCACGCTGCTTTGGATGCAGCCAGGACACATTTGGGCTTTCTGGGCTGTGAGTGCTCATTGTTGGGTCGTGTCCAATCTCTCATCCACCAACATTCCCAAGTCCTTTTCATCATCCTGCTATTCCTGAGGTGTGGAAGTGGGCACAAAGAAGATATTTTGATTTTGATGCTCCTTACCATGGCTGATGACAGTTGAGTGTTATGGCTCAGTGACCCACGTGCCGATTTCTGCAGACCAGGGCCTCACAAAATTTCATCAGAAACTGCAAATTAAATGCAAATGGGAACACAGCAAATGGATTTTGGTTTGCAGTTGAAAGTAAAAAGGTCAGATATGTCATTCATTCCAGGCAAACAGATACAGAATGAGCCATACAAAAGCAAAGCCCCTCACAAAAGAGCACCATATTAGACCTCATATCTTAATGCATCAATTTTATTTGCACAGTAGCAAGAGTGTTTCCCAAAGGCAGACAGTTTTGAAGGCTGTGCTCACACAGACCATTTCCTATCATGAAAGTGACAGTATTTCAGAGAATTTTGGAAACTTGAATCTATTTCAAAGACTTCCAAAAACTGGAAGCTGCAACGGCCGCCTGGCCAGGGAAAAGCCCAATGTTTTTCTGACTGCTGCAAGGGAGGATTCATCTCTGCTGAAAGCAGCTGGAATGTGTACCATTATATTTGTACCAAATAACAAGAATTTGTACCATTCCCAGGATCACTGTTTTACAGGGAAAATCTAGTCCTCCAGAAGTCTCTGCTGGAACAAAATTATTTATTTACTTAGTTAATTAGTTTAGCTCTGAATCTTTTTCCCTGAGCCATTTGAGATACCATGAGTGAAGGGCACTTTAGAAAATAAAAATTACTGTAGTATATTATATTTGTTGTCTGGATTAGATCTTTTTCAGTCTAATTAAAAAAAAATCCATTCCCCTGCCTGACTGTCAACACCTAGAGTGTCATCAAAGGTGACTTTGTCCTTGTTCTTATACAGGAGACTCTCTAGTTTATGAATTTTGGGTTCTGGTTTTATTGTTATTGTTGCTGTGTAGAAAATCTCCCAAAAACCTGGCAGCACAGTATCAAAACCAGGAAGGGTCCAATCAGGCCTGTACGGGACCCATAGGGCTTTTCACTGCTCCCAGACTGGAAATTCCCATCTATATTCCAGTCCTTGATTATGTGATATCCTAACCTGAAAAACATTTTTAAAAATCCTCCTCTGCCTTTCCACCACCCACTTTAGACTTCAGTGTAATGAGAAGGTTCCAGATCTGTGGCAGCTCTAAATGCCTACAGCAAAGGTGATGGAGAAGTTGGTTTCCCTTGTGTTTGAACTCACTGCTGGCTTATCTTTTGCCCCATAGGAACAGCCTGCTCCTGCGCCTTCAAGATTTCTTTCTTTAAGTATGTCCACCCTTCCTGCACCCCTTTGTTTTTAAGGGCTGTTTCCCAAGGTACTCTCTGAATCAGCATCCTGGGTAATAATCAGAAGGCTGATTTAGTTCAGGGAGTGTCCTGGTAATATCCCATACCTGGGCCCCAGGGAGGTAGCAGACTTCCTTGTGGGAAGGGTCTGGTCGACATACAGGGTTCTCAGTTCCCCTCAGAAGGGAGTCACCTACTACAGCTGCCCTTCTTTTCCTCTTCATACCTGAGGCTGTGATCTGTCTGACAGACAGAGTGCAACTGGGAGACCCTCCAGACAGATTTTTTTCTCTGGTATCATCTGCCTGACCCTCTGGATCCAGGGCCTTGTATTTATTCTGTAAGGGCACCTGGGAAGGTGATGGGGGTTGGGAGGGGATTATTTTACCTCCCCTCCTAGGGACCCATTCACATTCCCCCCCATCTACTGGGTCTCCTCCTTCTGCCAGCTGGCAAGAGGAGCAGGGCTCCTTTGACTCCTGCTGAGCTTCTCTCAGGGTTGGAAGGGTGTAACTCCATCAGTCTATTTCTCTTTCCCTCTCCCTAATACTCCATAGCCTTTCCACTTTTTCCTTAAGCTCTGCCACTAGACTCACCACGGTGAGAAATACTACTCTGTAGCAATTTTGTTCTGAGGAGTCAAGTTTCCCCATAGCCCCTCAGTTTAAATCCTGTTATGCCAAATTTGTGACTGTGATGCCATGCAGCATTTTCTATCATGTTACAGAGGTCTCACCAGTCCACAGTGAAAAGCAGAGATTACTCCAGCATTATGAGTTTGGGCAAAGGAAGGGATTACTTCCATAGAGTTTTAGGTTACCTTGTTTTTCTTCTCCATTGCCTCTTACATTTAAGTTGGGGGTTTTGGCAAATGTGAATGCTACTTAAAAGAGTAGGGCAGGTACACAGTGTAAAAAGTGTCAGAAATATCCCTTTTTTTAAACTAGTTTCATGTCATTTGGCATTTTTACTTTGCTGCCAGGAAAAGGTTTCTTCTTACTTTTCAGAAGCTGAGTGAGGCACTTGACCACAGTGTGAGCATTACTCTTGTACCTGGAGAGCATAGGAAGGGAGGGAGGTCATGGAGGTGTTACAGGAGAATACTGTCATCTTCAGAAACAGCAGCTTCTGATTGCTCCATTTGCCTTATTAAAGTTTTATTTATATTTATCCAAGGATGAGGGAACAGCTTCTGATAAAATAAGTAATAATTCATGGCATGATGTCTCAAGATCACAGATAACAGTATATCTCCTCTGAATGTGGCAGTCATCCAGATATTGTTTGAGAATATCTGTCTTGTCCTGGGTATGCAGGCTAGAAAATTATATTGAAGAACTGCCTAAATCTAACCATGATTCTCATCAAAACTCATAGCTTATAAATTTTTTATTTATAGGCAAAAGAACTACAGGCATATATCAATTTATACTAAAGAAAAAGAGAGCTGTTTCCTTGTAAAATTAACAAACAAGGTGGCATTTTAGTCTCTGATGTATTTGATTTTTTAGATCAGTGTTGAAACTTTCACCATTTTTGTTATTGTAACAGTTAAAAAATCATCTCATATATATCCACATTGTCCCTTTATTCTGGAAATGAAAGATATCATTGCTTTAGGAATCAGTATTCGGTATTTTCTCTTGCTCCCCTGCTGAAGTAAAAAAAAAAAAAGACTGGTGAATTTGAGTACAGTGCCAGGTATCACAGCTGTTTCCTGAGAGCTGTCTTCCTGAGAACAGGACAAAGGGTTCTCAAAGACCCCAAGGCACACAAAACCTTCTCCAGAAGAACAGCTTCCACATGTTCCTACACACATATCTAGGTTTGTTTCCATCTGTGCAATGAAGATCAAAAGAACCGAGCAAATGTATACTTTAGAGTCTCTGAAATAAATAGACCTTGTAAGAAGGAAGTATTTAAATGTTTTGCTCAGTTCGGGTTAGAGCTGGTCAATCCTAGAGAAAGCAGAAGACTGGATTTTATTCCAGTCACTTGAATGCAAGCTAAATTGTGTGGGTTTGATGTTTTTAATCAGTAGGTTTATATGAAATTTAAAAAAAAATTGATTCATGACATAAACAATGCAACAGTAATAGAAGTATCACCTATGACCTCCTTTTTAATTGTCTCAGAAGTTGAGCAAGAACCTTTCTACTTAAACTATGTTTCTTTTTTATGGTCTAGTGGCACAGCAACAAAAAGGTTACTAAGAGAGCAGTTCAAGATTTTGAAGCAGAAAAATATAACTGTATTGCAGCCTACCCTAGGAATAGCTTTGTTTCATTTAAGGTAGCTTTTGGGACTGTCAAATATTTTTATATTTTGTTTTAAGAGTTTGGACCCATGTGATTTACAATAGTAAATTATGAAAAATATCTTTCTAGTCCCTGTCCTTACGCATCATTTGAGATTAATTTTCCAGCATCTCTGTCACAGTATTTTAATGGTCTGTTAGCACTGGGCTTTGACTTTCAGAGCCAACAAGAGAAGAAATAATTAAGAATCTTACTATAAATAAATGCTAAAATAAGGTTACCCAGGTATTAAAAGCTGATGCAGTATGCTAAATTCTAAATGTTTCTCTCAAATCCACCAGGCAATTTAAATTCTACCTGCTTTTTTACTGTATTAAAATCTTCGTTGTAAGAAAGTCTGGCCAGTGTTTTGTATTCTTCAGTTAAGTGTGATGGAATACATGGAAGAATGGTTTCCTGCATGACAAAAAATTAGAGCAATTCAGGATTCTGGAGTATATAGTTTTCTAATAAAATGTGCAACTATAATATTTCAGTAATATTTCTGGGTTTGTTACCTTGGTTATGTGGAAGATGGTGAGCATGGAGCAAATCACTTGGCTCAGCCATTGAGTCAATTATAAAAAAGTTTGATTTAGCAGAGGCAGAATTCTTTAAGGCATTTCAGTCTTAAATGGCATCGGAATGTGAATGTGGGAAGATTTCACATTTACTTTCTAGACATAAAAAACTGAAAATCTGTTACTGATTTGAGGAAGAGAGATGAGGGAATGGAGAACAACACTTCAAGGCAATTTTTCTGATACTGGTCCAAGACCTATAAAATTTTGCAGTTATGCAATCCAGCAGAAGACTTCAAAACCAGGCATGTTCAGTATAAGTACAACAACACATCCCATCTGTGTTCCAGCAAAAGAATTGCTAGCAACATAATTAGGCTTTTGGTTACACAAATAACAATATGTACATACAAATGAAAACTTAGTTTTGAAACTCTCTGTGTTCCCTAAAATATCTCCAGCTGATAATAGGTAGATCTGTTCCCTACCCAACAGGAATGTCCAGGTAATTTGCTTAACTTTTATCTATATTCTTTCACAAAAAGAAATAGTAATTTCGATTTTGAATCACTTGTCTTTTGCATGTAATCCTGGAAAGGGGAAATACATGATTTTACAATTTCAGTAAAATAATGGGCCAAGAAATGTACACTTTGATTCATAAATTCATAGTGAAGTTCTCAGCTTTTCACTTACTCTGCAGAAACCCTGTGCTGCCTTCCATTTCTTTCCTTTCCAGGCCAAGTATGATATGCTCCACCCACCAACTCTCCTTCTTTGTTCGTTTGCACATGGAAGAAGAAACAGGAGCCCTTTGGATCTACATAACTCAATACCAATTCCCATCAGTTGGAAATTCAGATGTTTTCCTTTTTATGACCATGAGGAGATCATCCACAGACAGCACTTTACAGAGCTGCCAGCACCACCAACATTACAGCCTCTGCCCTGGGGAAGGAAACTACTGAAAGTTCCCTCAGGGCATGCCACAGCTTCAGCAAAAGTCTGCTCACTATGAGCTGTTTTCATGCTGAATTATTCTCTGATGAATGAATAAGCTTTCTCCAATGAGTCAGCTGCAAAACAAGTTTAAGTGGAGTGCCCAGAACATTGTTATTATGAACAACCCCCCAATTAACACCAGAAGGTTAAGGTATTTTAAACTTTTCATCCCTGATTTTTGAAACTACATTTGAATTTTTCTCTCATGCTCTCCCTACAGGGCAGAAGTTATGTAACGATGCATTTCCACCCTTCTGAATGTTTTCATGCTGACAATGATGTTTACTCTGACCTGTAGAAAAGTATACCATGTCTCTTAATTCCACCTTAATTTTTGAGCTGTCTTGGAATTTCTTTCTCTTTCTAATAAATTTTTTGCAATAATAATACAATTATTAAGAAATCTAAGAACACATTATTTTTACTTTATTTTTGAACTGCTCTATTCATAATCACTTAGGAGCTGTTAAATGTAACCAGAGCAGTCTACGAAGCAGTAATAGGTTTCACTGAACAACTGGGTGAAGTGTTACTTCTATCTTTTGCAATAATGACATTACTTTTTGGCTGTCTTCCTGTTATACACTTAGTATTGCCCATAGGTGTATTTGTTTAAACATGCATGTAAATTATAGCTGCGCTCGTGGAAAATGAATACCTAAGGGGAATAGTCATTTTTGCTGCTGTTTCCAAAGCAACTACAAAAGCTCACACCCCTTGAGATCATGACCTGTCTGTCCTGTGCAGAGGTGCTGGATGGCAGCAACGACCATCATACAGAATCACAGATGAATTTAGGTTGGAAAGGGCCTCTAACATCACTGAGTACAACTATCAACATACCACTGCCGAGTCCACCTCTAACCATGTCCCTAAGCCATGTCCCTATGAGTATTTTAAACAGCTCCAGAGATGGGGACTCAACCACTTTCTTGGGCAGCCTAATCCAATGCTCAACAGCCCTGTCAGTGAAGGAATTTTTCCTAATATCCAATCTAAACCTCTCCTGGTGCAACTTGAGGCCATTTCCTCCTGCTGGCCACAGCATCACAGAATCAATTAGGTTGGAAAAGACCTCTGAGATCATCAAGCCCACACTATTGCAGATACAGGCCAGGATGCCATTGGCCTTCTTGGCCACCTGGGCACAGCTGGATCATGTTCAGCTGCTGTCAAGCAGCCAGTTTTTTATCCAGTGAAACACTCACTCATTCAAGCCATGAGCATCTTTGACAAAGGAAGGTTCTGGTTGCATTTGCATCAAGTGCAATGGGAGGTAGAAGCTCTTTTTATACACAGCCAGAGTCCTCATTAAATTTTGTTAGAGTATGACCAGCAGTGGTGCTTGTTCTCCTGAAGAATATTTATTAGTGTCCTTCAATTCTTTAAAATCCATCAACTGAGGATGGATCCTTCCCATACGGTCAGGCAGTTGCCCAGGGGCAAATCATGGCTTAATTACATTGCCTATAAATGAGCACTTGCATTGACTTCAGAGTCAGAAAGCCTTTACGGGTCAGGACTCACAGCTGTTGAAGCTTACAATGTCTTTTTTTTTTTTTTTCTCTCTATGACAGCCTCATGGATGGATGGAATATTTATCTTAGTTTAAATACAGTCTGTATTTATTCACATGACTCCGTTCACATGTTATTTCAACTCATTAATTTGACTATATTGTCTTTTTGGAACACCTAAATACATTCTGTCACCTAGAGTTATATTTCTCATATAGTCAACTACTAATAAAACTAGAAGCCAAGATTGCTCCTTGTTTTTTTTTCTTCAAGCTTTAGAAGCAGAAACCAAGCAGGGTGTTTTCAGGTATTTTTTCCTTGATATGGACAGACCAGGTAAACCAACAAATGTATTTGCTATAAATAATAGTTCAAAGTTGCCAACACTAACCACAGTTTATCTATTCCTTTTATACTTTGTATTTTAGCAATAAATATTTATGATAATCGTGCCCCATTTTTATTTATATTAATGCTGAAGACAGCTTACAAATATCTTGGGTTCTCAGGATTTTAACTGTACGAGCTAGAGAAGTGCTCAAAGTTTTGTTGGTAGAAACAACAAATGGATATTGGTGTTTTCATACCTACAGATTATGTTCTAATTACTAATTTTTAAATTAACTAAAAATTAGGATAGAATAGCAACAACAAAGTGAATCATGCTAGTGTAGTGACAGATTCCTTCCTTAAGATTTCCTGTGAATTCCTTTTTCATGCTTTTTATGAGTATACCCAATTCACTTTATCAGTTTAAATTCTATCAGAGAGGAATTTGTGTCACAGAGGTTTTGGTTTCAGAATGAGCTAAGTCTCAAAAGAGTGGGGTATTATCACAAACATAAAAACATCTGGCAATACATTTCTCCTTTTTACCTTAAATGGATAATTGAGGCTTATTTTCAAAGGACCTAAATCATGCAGTTCTTGAGAAAGTCAAGCCTGTGTGAAAGCAGGTGCTAAGTATTTTGAGAGACACATTTTGTTTTTTGCAAAACAAATACAACTTTTAGTAATACTGTTTTTATTGCCCATTCTCAGTTGGGATTGTACGTTGACAAATGCACTGTCTTTCCTGTAAACAAGTATGACTTTTTAACATCTGCTATGCTATGAGGTCACCTAGTCCTGCAACTGACTTGTTTAGACCAATATGCTCTTTGTTTATGGGTTTTTCTTTGTTGTAATGGTGACTTTAATAATAGTACATATACTGAGTTTCTTCTGGCAATATCTTAGAGCATTCTCAAAGCAATTACAGGACCTTCATATTAACAGTTTGCTTTGGTCAATAGTTCTCGGTTTTGTTTGAAATAGTGCTTATCTGGGTTTGTATGCCCTATTTTCTGGATCCTTCTTCAGTCAGAGTTCTTTCCCTTGCAAATAGAAGTCTTTGTCATAAGTAGGTGTTTTTTCCAGATAACCATTCCCAACATACATGTTTAAAAAAAATAAGATCTAATGTCTCTTTATTGGACTAAAATTCTACTCATTTTTGCAATTAACAAAGGATATCACTATTCTTCCTCTCACAAGAACTCCAATTTCCCTGTCACACGTGCAGGCTTTTGAATGAAGTTTCTGATATTTTTTTCTGTTGCACTTAGTCCACTGCCAGCAGAAGTTTTGGAGCAGGGGGTAGAGGTCAAGTTCTTTCATGAAACCTTTAAATTTCTGGTACTGCTTTTGTAGAAGCTTATGAATAAAAAATTAAGAAAGGCATTTGATAATTCCCTGCAATCTGTATTTCATCCTGGACTCATAGTGGCCATTTTTCCATCCAAATTTGTGTGGTTAAACTCCAGTTAGAGCCTATCCTTCAGAACGAGTAGCCTTACTCCACACAAGCTAGATGGAGAGATAATATTCAGTGTTTGCAATTTCATAGTAAAAAAAAGCCCATGGATATTAGAAAATGTTGTGATTAACATTAGTAAGGGCCTAATGTCAAAAGCAGAAACATCAGCTACTTGTCTGTCTCTACCACGAGGAATATTGAGTGACTGCAAACAACAGAAGGCAAATGGTATAATCATAAATGAAGAATAATTTTCTCAATATCAAGCTGACAGTGAAGGAAGGAGTTTCCCTGGGGACACTGTTGGCTGCTGTTACTTCATCTTACTATTTTTTGAGGTTTTTGGAGGATTTTCTTGGAAGAGAAAACTCCAGGGAAGAAACTAATGTGAAATAACAAGACTGTCAAGAATTAGGGTTTTTATACAGTTTTAACTGAATTATCCTCAGCTGCTATTCTAACATTTCTTTGCTTTATTTTAAGCTTATGGTTTACCTAAGTAAAACTCTTTAAAAGTAAATATATCTTCAAGAATGCATTCCCTTTATATGCATATTTTCTCAGAGTCAAGCCAGAATTTTATACCCTGTTCCAACCTTTTATTTCCACATTTCATGAATGACAGCAGTATTTCTCTCTGGAGATTTTTGAATGTCCCATTTAAAAAATGTAACAACCCAAAAATGTTGGGCAGTGGTCACCGAACATATGGAAATCTGATTACACAAATTCTGCTCCAAGCCTACACAGCTGGACAGTGGGCTGGTGCTGACTGCTTGTTAGAAGAGCTCCCTCACCCTTTTTTGAGAATGGAAGTGGACACTGTGAGGACACAGCTCATCCTACAGCTTACAGAGGGCAAAGTTTCTGGACACAGTGTCATCTTTTTCTGCTCACAGATGGTCAGGCTCTTCACAACAGTCTGCTGCCCAGACACTGTGAAGCGTGGTTACAGCTCAGGCTGCAGAATCACATGGTCCTGCTTTGCACAAATGGATTCAACCTGGATCCCATCCCAGAAGTCTGCCACAAATTTCACTAAGCAGAGTCTTACGGCAAGGCATTCTGGTCTTTGATATCTTTGCAAACTAAGCCATCAAGACCTGGCATTACAAGAGTGGTATGAAAGGTCGTTTTTGTAATATTTTTTTCTGTCTTAATTTTAGAAATCAAGAAAAAATGCCTGGAGGCTTTTTTAGTTGTAAACTTTGATTTTCACCTCACTGTTCAACTAGTTTAGCATTTATTCCCACGATGATACATTACTCTGATGTAACCCCGGTCCCACATTGTTAAGAACACGGGCAAACAACTGTAGTCTGTGTCACTCTCTCATCCTCCTTTTTCTTCCCAACAATAAAACAAGTGCAAAACACAGCATAAATAAGGGATAAAGATGTCATTACAGAAGGAAGTTAATTATGTTGACTGAAAGTATAAACATAAAGCTTGCATAGAACTTAATCCAGTTTTGCAAGGCTCAATTCAAGTCTTTACCAGTACAGAATATTGTTACACTTACTAAGGCCCATATAATACATGTGAAAGCATTATTTCACCCACAAAGGATAAATGCCTTGCTTACCTGTTGCAGGTAATTTTTCCATGAAAAGGATATGCAAATACGTATTCTAATATTTTTAAAGATGAGCACAAAGAGAGGAGATCAAATGTTTGACATTAGGGATTGCAAAATGGAATCTGTAGAAAAGCTCTTTTGTGTCTCTAATCCCCAGAGTTCATCCATGCAGCATAATTTGACATGGACATAAAATACTGCAGGCTGGCATTCAGAGCGACAGACATAATGAAGGACATGTTCTTTACTGAGAGCTAAACATTGAAACCAAAATATTCATTTATCATGTGGGACCACCCTACATCTTTTTCATTATAGTCAGGTTCTAGTATAATTATCTTATCCATAAAAGCAGTTAGAACTTGAAATCTAAAATGAAATAACTGAAACTTAAAAAAATTTAGTCTGTAAAGCAAATAACCTGTAAAGGAAATAAACTTAGAAGCAAGATAAAACAAATTTCTTTCCTTGCTCCAGTTAGTAAGAATTTAAATGACTGGACAACAGATTTGGATTGCTAAATCCAGTGTTTAGATGTCAAGTTCCATAATAAGTTAGAAATTTTAACTGTTTAAATCATGACTCATAAGATGTGCAACAGTATGCTTGCTTTTGCTTTAGTCATGCTCATTAAAAAGATATGGATCCTGCATCAAAAAGATACCACATAAGAGATGCAACTTTATTTGGCTTATTTATACTTCTATTCAAATTAAAAAGCAAATTTTCTTACTTGGCTTGAAGAACAGCATTCTTTTCTCCTGTGTAAATTAATGTAATGATATAGAATAAGACCTTAGATGGTAACATGCACTCAGACACAGTCACATGAGAGTCCTACTTACACGATTCACATCATATCAAGACAGTGGGATGCAGAAGAAATTTCAGTTTGCATGGAACTGCATGCAGACAAAAGTTCTTCATATTGAATATTTTTGCTTTTTTTTACAACAGAAGATATTCCAGGCTTCTTTACATATTCACTACAAAATGTGCTAAGTTAGATCATGTCACTGCTGCAAAAGTGAGTAGAGGGGTAAAAATTCCCTCCCCGGTATGCTTATTGTTACTGATAGTTCTTGTTCTTCGTGCAGGAACCAGGCCCAGCTTCACAGTTCTAGCCCCATCTTCTCACATCACTCATGGCTTTCTCTGTTACAGAGGAAGAACAAGGTGCCTATGGCTCCTGTTCATGGTAATTTTGTTAGAGGCAAAACTCATCTAAGAAGTTCCCATTCACGTAACCATTTACTCTTTCACACAGAGAGTGACATAAATACAGCTGAAGAGGGATGCAAGATGAATGGGTAAAGTGGAAAGAATGACTAGCTGGAAGTAAGCAGAGATGATTCTTTTTAAAGTGGTAGTAACACTTGGAAACCATTAACATCAATCTGGAGTCTTGGCACGGGATCCACAAAGGCTAGCACACTGTACATAGATGTTCGTTGTAGGAGATGGGGATCTGGAGACCCTTGCTTTTCTACAGGTTTTGAATACAAATCTCTGTACAGGAAGGAGTCATCTTCTCCTGATGAGGATTTGAAGGCACGGACCTCCTCACTGAGATAATAACTTCCTGCTTTTTGACTACACCTCCAAAGGAAGAAGGATGCCAGTCTTCATACCACCAGTTCAGCAATCCAAATAAATGTTCCTTCATAAGTAGAAGTGCAACTTTTCTCCTAGTTTTGCTAAGACAGCAGCAAACTAAGCTAAAATCTCCTACCTGTCAGAGAAGTGCTAAGCTCTGGGCTAGCGGGGTGTCCTGTCCTGTCCTGGACCATATTCAACTGCCCTTCCTAAAGCTTACCTATTTACTGGGTCAATATTCCACCGGGACAAAGCTCGGTATCAGGCTGCAAAATTCTTGGCCTTACATATTTTTGGCTCAGTATTTTTTGACACATGATACTGCTAAAAAACAGAAAAACTAAAGGGCAGAGCTTCCCGCAGCTCCATAATACAAGATCCCATTACTGTCTACAATTCTTACCATTATTATTGCAATCTTAAAATAAAAATAACCAATGAAAACACTATTTTCCCTACAGTTTCCATCTGACATGAGAAAAAATAATACAACAGTCTTGTTGAGCAGAGCCCTGAGTTCTAAGAGGACTAAGAGGAACTGATTTGTATCTATAGTGCAGAGTTGACTCACAATGCACCATTCTGAAGCCTTGTATGCTGGAGATCAGATATTTCCTAGGAGATACCCAGAAAAGTGTTTGGTGACTTCTCATATGCCCTTTGTTTTTAAGGTACTTGTGACTGTGGGGAATTGAATGCAAAGATTCAGATGGCACCTTTCAGTGCTGGACTCCTGAAGGCTTTACAGTTTTTAAAAATATTTTATTGGAATGTTTTCACAGCCTGTTGAAAGTGAGAATCAACTTCACTCAGAAAGGCAGCAAAAAAAAAAGTCTAGCAGCACTGATGGATTTTGTGCTGCTTCAACTTGCTGTTTGCATCTCTGGCTCTGTAAAAAGTTTTTATTAATTGCCTGAATTTCAGTGTCATTTATATTGTAAACAACACGTAAGATGCAGTTGTAAGGTTATCACTCAATATATTAGTTCTCCCAAAGAAGTCAAACAAAAAGGCACAGGCTTTATCATTACATTTTCATTGAGGGTACCCCACTGGTTTTAATGATCTTTATAACCTCTCAATCCTATAACTGTGATAAAACCTATGTCAAATGATTTTACATACCCTTATGCTTAAAATGTATATTTGGGAAGCTAATAGAAAAAGAGTTTGAGATTAATTCACTTCCAGTGCAACAGAAATCTACAGAAGAAGAAATATCTATTACAAACATAGTGGAAGTAGTAATTATTTGCTTTGATTATGGAATGCAAAGTAAATCACATTGTAATGCACTCGATCTTTTTTAGATGTACTGACTGTAATTTGTATACACTACTTTCTTCCTCTAGTAGTGTTAATTTCTCTGCTATATGTGTTCCAGCTACCATTTATATTTTAAAAGTCTGTGTGTTTGTAGCCATACAAAATTACCAACGACACATTTTCTGTGGGGTGGGGGAGGGGAAAATAAGAAGGCACTTTGTTCCCACAAATAAGACACAAAATTTTGCAAAGCAGGTAATTTCTTTGTTCCCGTTTTGTTTCGGCATCTTTTATAATCTTCCTGCAAGTCCTGACGTGTTTTAACATTTGGCTAATACCATTTCTTCCTGTAAGCACTTAATGCTATGCACAAGATTCCCTGAAATCCTTACAGAATAAAGATCCTTCTGTCATCCTGTGGAAGTCACAGCTCCATGCCAGTGCTCCTGAGCAGAGGATTTCTCCTGGTCATTACCATATCATGTAACAGATGATGTCATCACCAGAACACACCTAGATAATATCCTCCTGCTACTAGAAGAGTTTGCCCCTCTGTTCACCTTTTACTTATTTCGCTCTTGATAGCATATATTAGCAAGTGTTTTAATTTGCCTTCATCTCCAACACCCTGATTTCTAGTATCTCCATACAGAGATATGAAGACACCACCATTGCTGCCAATACACAGTGCATTGGGATGAAAAGTTAATCCCCTGTTATGACAACTACTGTGGTTAAACAACTTTTAAAGCTATTTTAGTGACAATAAACAATCTGCCAGCTTTTTGATCAGTTTCAGCTTCTGAATAGATTTGCAGAATCTCATAACAGCAAAAGAGTTGGGGTTGAAAGAGACCTCTGGGGATCATTGAGTGCAGTGTCATTGTTCAAGCACTGGAGCAGGTTGCACAGGATCATGTCCAGGCAGGTTTTGAATTCTTCCAGAGACAGAGACTTTACAACTTCTCTGGGCAGCCTGTTCCAGTGCTCTGTCACCCTCACAGTAAAAAAGTTTTTTCTCATATTCAGAAGGCACTTCAGTTGGTGTCCGTGTGCACTGGAAAAGAGTCTGGCACCATCCTTTTGACATCCACCCTTAAGATATGTGCATGTATTGATAAATGATGTATTGATTGCCCTCTGTCTTTTACAGGCTAGAAAGTCCCGGCTCACTCAGCCTTTTCTCATCAGAGAGGTGCTTCTAAGCATCTTCATAGCCCTCCACTGGATCCTCTCCAGCAGTTCCTCATCTTCCTTGAACTGAGGAGCTGGACATAGCAGTCCAGGTCAGGCCTCACCAGGACTGAGTAGAGGGGCAGGATCACCTCCTTCGACCTGCTGGCAATGTTCTTCCTAATGCACCCCAGGATACCACTGGCCTTCTTGGCCACTGCTGGCTCATGGACAGCTTGTTGTCCACCAGGACCCCCATGTCCTTCTTCACAGAGCCCCCAGCCTGTACTGGTTATGCTTCCCCAGGTGCAGGATCCTGCGTTTGCCCTTGTAGAACTCTGCCCTGCCAAAAGGTGGGTCTACCAAGGAGACAATAAATAAGATAGGAGAGAGCTAGGGATGTGCATAGAGGAAAAGGTTCATCTAAGACAACAAAAATCTGGATTAAGGGGTAGTGCTTCAGGGTTCTATAAATCCATGCTTTCATTATCAGGACATAAATTATATTTAAGAGGCTTTAATCTAGACAAGTATAATGTGCTGATGGTAATTCACTGTAGCCTAATATGAAGTAATACATTTATTAATCAAAGACGATAAAAACTGCAGAAACTTACATTTAAAAAGTGGCCACACACTAGCTCATAAAAGATTAAACTAGTCTGAATTGTATTTCCCTGTACAACTAGTTGGGAAGCTTTTTGTTTTATTAAAGGATATTGCTTCTGAAAATGTTACAAAGCTTTCATCAAAAGAAAAATGCATGAAAGGAATTCCTATGGGTACATGGTTTTCACGTATTGAAATAGACCATCTTTATGCCCACAAAGAAGAAAAACTAACTGAATCAATAGCAGTGAAAGTAATGGAATAAAGTTAGCATATTATCATTACACTGCCACAACCATTCTGGCATCAAGTTGAATAGTATCATAAATCATCTCAGGCTGGAGAGTAAGATCTGACAGAAAGGGAATTTTTGACAGAGGTTAACTCCAGATAAAACAGTGACCAGGAGTTGAAGGCAGTAAAATAAAATTTCTAGAAGTTTTAATCTTGATCTTTTCTACTACTTTATAGACAACGGTTTGTAATTACAGAGCAGACATTAGGTATTAAGGATTTTTTTTCCTAATATTTGTAATCAAAGTATCCTTTTGACCATTTAAGCTTTTGTAGGCAAGACTAGATATTTTAGAACTACAAGGCACTGTCACCTCTTGTTCTTTAAGGCTATAGTTTCAGTGTATCAGAAAGTTAACAATGACAATTTGATGTGGAAAGGTCATGCCTTTTCATCAAGAGAGGGCTCGTTCTCAGGCAATCGGGCCATTGACACACTGTTCTGGAAAGTTCTGCTGCTCCAGTAGCTGCCAGTTTAGGCAATGTTCTTAAATGCCATGAATCCCTGTTCTAGTAAATCTGTTTTGATAAA
The DNA here is from genome assembly GCA_013397975.1 of Machaerirhynchus nigripectus. Taxonomy (NCBI): domain Eukaryota; kingdom Metazoa; phylum Chordata; class Aves; order Passeriformes; family Dicruridae; genus Machaerirhynchus; species Machaerirhynchus nigripectus. The sequence goes on along the minus strand of VZRQ01018916.1, from coordinate 396,043 downwards.
AACAAGAATCTTACCGAAAGATAATTTCAAAGAAATCAATCAATTTAGACTAGGAGTGCAAATCTTGTGTTTCTGTCAAAACTATTTATTTAGTTTACATTATTTTATTTCTTTCTGTCACACTCTTTAGAAATGTAGGAATGCAAAGAAAGATAAGAAAGGAAAATTTAATAGTGATCAAATGAGCTGCAGACAGGTTTACCAATGGAATAAAATTTTGTGTGGCAATGAAGGCCGCTTGTCATGAACACTGACGAGTGCTGCACTGCGGGATGCTCTGCCCAAAAAAAAGTAGGATTCTATAATGCTTCCTCTCTGCTCTTATTTTCTCTTTCCATGGATCAGTAAATGCAGCTATTTGGGGAAGACCAGTGATTAGCTCTTCAAAGCAGAAGTTATGTTTCCTTATGTATGGTTCAGGGAGAAATGCAGCCACCTTTAACAGGGGAAAAGAGTGAACCTGGACACAAAAGACACACATGCCCTGCTAATCATGGTCTTAGGGCACCAGGAATTCTCTGCTGTGGAGTACTGGCAGGGGGGAAGGAGGAGGAGATAGCATGTAGTTCTAAACTACAGATTAACATAGCTGCCTACAGACCAAGAACAGTAATCTCTGCCATATAATACACCACTTACAAAAATATGCCTACTGTTATCAGCTGAACTGGAGCACAGCTCTGATAGTTCAGAGTAGCTTTCCTGAAGGGAGGGAAACTAACACAGTAGAGGCAGGTGGAAATTTTGGAGAAAAGAATGAGGTTCTGCCAGCTTCCTATTGAAAGCACCGTGTTCTGTAAGTACTGCCATTGATCTGTGGGGCTATTCATGCAGTAATGTCCTTTGTGTAAGGGAACAAAACTGGTTAAATGTAAATTCAACCTCAACGTGATTAAGCTGCACAATCTGGCTCATTTGTTTTGTAGCTACAACCCACTGACTTGCTAAATTATTATGGAAGTATCAACAGCTGTTCTCTCCACCCAACTACTTCATATCGAGCTGGAATGCACAGTTAACCATCAGTAATGAGAACCAGCCCTTTCAGAAACTATGAATAAGCAGAGGAACATACTAGCAAAACTGGACATGTAAAAAGTTACTTAGAGATCAAAGTATCCCAACTGTCTCAGTGAAAAAAACACATAATTGATCCACATGAAAAAACACCCTTGTGAAACGGGGGAAAAAAAGAATATTCTGTTTCTGTGCTAGGTGAATGAAAACCTTTGCCAAATTTGGGAGGACAGATTCATCCACCCGCTGGGGTAGAATGTTATTAGCATTTACACACCCAAAAAACAACAGCTGTTAACAGCTGAAACTCATCATTTCCTTCTGATCCTTAGCTGTCAGGGGATTTTACAGGTAGTCCAAGACAGAGGGACATTACAAGTACAGTGAAGAATTTTTCACTGCACAACATTTCACAGCAAAACCAGAGCTCTCACAAAAATATCTTTACAGTCTTTAAAGGTGTGAAATAAAAGGAAAACTGGCACCTCTGCTATTCAACAGGAATGCTGTTCAAGCCCAAGTTCAGAAAGTATTCAAAAATAGTTTATTTTTGACAAGGTTCTCTCAATTTCAATTTTCATTACATGTGCTATTTAGGAAGGAAAAGGAGGCAAAGAGCACCTGAAAATTCCTAGCAGCCATTACAGGCACATTGCTTGTTCTTGACAAGACCTCTCAAGTCCTTTTTTTTCTGTATGAAATTACCTGAGTTAGAACTGAGATAGGGACTCTTGGACTGTTCTGCTTCCTTCCACTGCAAGTCCCAGTGGGGGTTGCATGAAATGTCATCATCATCAACAGCACCTAGCTCAGCACCTAGCTCTGCACCAAGTGTAACTTCAAAACAAACACACAAACAAAACCAAAACCAACTTTGATATTAAATTTAGAAATATCTTACTATATCCCACATCAAACATCAGAAATACAGCTAATGCACTTTTGCACATCTTAAGCTTTAAAGTTGTGTTTCCAACCTGTTTGCAGGCCACAGAATCACGACTGAAGACAACAGAGTGCACACGGACTGCACAGATTGATTAGGAGCATATCCTGCACCAGGTAAGGCAGGCAGGTGTAGATAGTTGTGTAGCATGACAACTCATTACTGGACAGAGACAATGGCAGGAAGTACAGTAAAACTCTCAAGCAAGTACATCTAGGCTGTGATTTAAGCAATCATCAGCCTCTTCTTGAAGCCAGATGTGTCTCTCATACTCCCTGATGGACTCTTTAGCTGATAATTGGAGACAACTAAGGAGAAAATGTGGGCCCTTGCTACTCAATGCATGCACATACATATAGCTTAGGGGCAAGATTGCCATTATTCATCTCCTCTGCCCTTGTTTTGTTGCTGATGATGAACAGCCATTTGGTTCTGTAAGCTTTTCTGGAATTGCCCACTTCTGCAAACTACCAGAGTAGTGGGATTTATAGCCAGTGCAAACTAGAGCTGTCTTGCATAATACGGAGTCATAACTGCTTGGCTACAGGCACCACAAAACTGGCAGAGTGAGAGCTAGTACAAAGAGCTACATTAGCAAACAGGCGCTAGCCCAATCCATTATCCAGTATAAAAAGATGGGCATGGAGATGGGGTCCAAAGGAACATTGTTTACTCTCCATCATTGCTAACAAAAGCAGGAGAGTCCCACACGCAGCGGTTAGAAGGATAAAGAGCAGTGGGTAACTAACTGTTCTTTGCTGCACCCAGCTGGCATAGGACAAGATGAAATTAATCCCTTGGGATAAGGAAATTCATAGGAAAACTATTCCTGACTGCAAGCCATCTGTAGCTGTAAATGTTCCATGAATAGCAGTTTATATGAGATATATTTGAAATTACTGAGAAGGTTAGCAAGACTATTTGGCCTTAGATTTCAACACAAGATTTTTAGCTGAATCACTGAACTGGTCTGCCAGTTTACTGACTCCATACGGCATTTCAGTCCTCAGCACATTCATGGCTAATGAATACCAAATGCCCAGAGTGGGACCAGCAAAAACAACAGAAGGAGGCAAAATAGAGTTGAGTGTTTATGCATAAAAATCAGGGGAAAGATTACAAGGCAGATATCCTGGTGGGAGCCTGTTATAGACCACCCAAACAGGATGATATTCTATTTCTATTAGAAATTAATATTTCTATTTCCTGCTGGGAGAAGTCTCAGAATCGCTAGCTCTTGTTCTTTGGAGGACTTTGGCTTACCAGATGTCTGTTGGGAATACAATACAGCAGACAGGAAACAGTCTCGGAGGTTCCTGGAGTGCGTGGAAGGTAACTTCCTGGTGCAGGTGGTGAGTAAACCTGCCAAGGGAGGCACCTGCTGGACCTGTTTCTTGTGAACAGAGAAGGACTGGTGGGTGATGTGATGGCCAGTGGTCACAAAGCTGTAGAGTTTTCTTTTGCGGTCAGCAGAATTGTCACCTTGGACTTCCAGAACGCAGACTTTGTCCTGTTTAGGTGACTGTTTGACAGAGCTCCTTGGGAGGCAGTCCTGAAGGGCAAAGGTGTCCAGGAAGTCTGAACATTCTTTAAGAAAGAAATCCTAAAGGTCCAGGAGCAGGCTGTTCCCATGTTCTGAAAAATGAGTCAGTGAGGAAGAAGATTGGTCTGGCTGAACAGGGAACTTTGTATGACATTTGGAAGAAGGAGCAGAAAATGTAGGAAGACTACAAGGATGTTGTGAGGTTACACAGGGAGAAAACTTGAAGGGCTAAAACTCAACTAGGACCTTCATCTGGTTACTGCTGTAAAAGCCAGCAAAAAAATTGTGCTATAAATAAATCAGCAAGAAAAGGAAGGATAAGGAGAATCTCCATCTGTTATTGGAAGTGGGAAGGGGAAGAGGGGAGAGGTAGTGACAAAGGATGAAGAAAAGGCTGAGATACTCAATGCCTTCTTTGCCTCAACCTTTTAATAGCAAAACCAGTTGTTCTTTTTGTTCCCAGCCCCCTGAGTTGGAATACAGGGATGGGGAACAGCATGAAGCTCCCATAATCCAAGAGGAAATGGTCACGTACCTGCTACACCTCTTAGACAACTGCAAGTCTACAGGGATGGATGGGATCCACCCAAGGGTACTGATGGAGCTGGTGGAAGTGCTCATTGAAGCACTTGCAATCATTTACCAGCAGTTCTGGTTAAGTGGGGAGGTCCCAGCTGACAAGGAGTTGGTAAATCCAACACACATCTACAAGAAGGGCTGGAAGGAGGGTCTGAGGATCTACAGGCCTGTCAGTTGACCTTGGGGCCAGGGAGGGTTGTGGGGCCAGGGAGGGTCATGGAGCAGCATGGTCATCCTGAGTGCCATCCCACAGCACATGCAGGACCTCCAGGGGATCAGGCCCAGACAGCCTGGGATTAGGAAAGGCAGGTCCGGCTTGACCGCTGGTGAGGCTGCACCTCAAATCCTTTGTTCAGTTCTGGGCCCCTCACTACCATAAAGACACTGAGGCACTTGAATGTGTCCAGAAAAGGGCAATGGAGCTGGTGAAGGGAGCACAAGTCATATGTGGAACACAAGTCATAGGAGGAGTGGCTGAGAGATCTAGGGTTGTTTTTCCTGGAGGGAAGGAGGGTCAGAGGTGACCTTATCACTCCCTATGAATACCTGAAAGGATGTTGTAGCGAGGTCAGGGTCAGTCTCTTCTCCCAAGTAGCAAGCGACAGGATGAGAGGAAATGGCCTCAAGTTGTGCCAGGGGAGGTTTATATTTGGTATTAGGGAAAAAATCTTCATTAAAAGAGTTTTAAAGGAAGGGTTATTGGAAGTGGTTGAGCCACCATTCCTGAAAGTGTTCAAAAAAAATGTGGTTGTAGCATGGCTTAGTGGTGAAGAGAACAGTGCTGACTTAAGATTGGACTCGATGATTTTAAAGATCCTTTTCAACTTAAACAATTCTATGATTCTATGAAAAGCCCTAAGATACTCACTGTCATGATCTGAGCATTACTGATACTCTTACAACTGCCTTCACTTTGTCAGTAGTGCCAGACTGAGGAAGGTGCTCATGCTGCCTCGTAGCTCACTGCTTGCTCTGAATTCTCAGCCTTGAGTAGAATGAGTTATAACTTCCCTTTTACATGGCAATGTCCGGCATTGTAAAGCATGCTCTTGGGATGCTGGGGAATGGAACAAATTATCTTCAGCTCTCCCTCTGAAATGAACTTCCAAATTATACTGGGGAAAAAGAAATTTATTATAGAGCTCTGCAAATTCATTTTGGCTTTTCCTATTATTTTTCCATTACTTGAAAGCATGCTTCTGCTACCCATATCAAGCACCTAAAGCTATCGCAGGCTTTTTATTTAATACAGATAAAATGGTTAAAATATTTAGTGCTTTTGGTATAAAAAAAAAATTAGAAACTCTAAAGCAGCTGCTACCTAACAGTGATTGAAACATCATCTTTTCCAGATCAAAGTATCTTTGTGTCAACATTTAAGTGATTTTCACAAGCAGGGAACACTTTAGTGGTTAAAAAAATTACTAAAACCATTTTAAGAGATAGATATTGCAATAAAACCCAAAATGACGGATTTCTTTGAAGATCTGAACCCAAATTCTTAAGTAATGAATAGCTCAATTAAGAGTAGTTTTTCTTAAGAGTCCAAGTGTTTCTTTTCATCTTCTGTTTGCAAAAGAAAAGCAAAGAAAAACATTTGGCTGTGAAAACTTTTCCTCCTGTATGTCTAGATGCCAAATTAACAGTTACATGATTTATAGCTGTCATGAGATGCATTAGTAATGTGCATTAATGTGAAGCCTCCTGTTCCCCCTTCATTTGCAGTGAATTCACATCTTAAATTACAAACTAATAATGGGCGTTAGGGTTTACTAAGGAGATCCGCAGTAATACTGCGTTTCTGTACTGCATACCAGGAAGGGCTGCTGTAACACCACGTAGTTTGATACACTAAGATTTTTAGAAACTAAATTCCAGTGAAAAGGAGAAAACACATCAGAACATAGTACACATTCATTAAATATTTGGTCCTCAATCCACTCACAACCTGTTTATTTATTTGTGTTGTAGAAAATGTGGCAGGACTTAGGTCCCTCTCTCCCCAAACACCCAACCACAGCCACAGCCATGCATGGTTTATAAAATTCTTTATATTGAGCTTCAGTTGAGTGGCCTTATAATATATTAGTGAGTTTCACTAAAATATGGCAAAGTGAAAAGAAAATAATTTCTCTGAGACTTTCACCACTTGCAGTACGTCAGGCAAGTGCTCCCAAATTCTTCTGTGCTTCAGGCTGAATAAGACTGGCAATTTATTTTCAGTTTATTATTGTAATATAATGGTATTTTCCATTACAGATACCTGTAATTCCTCTATGGTTCATCTGGGCTATTATCCACAGGAGAATTCTTTTTAAACAGAGAAAGAGGAATTATTCTTGAGATAATTGATACCCAGTATTTGTGATTAGGTGTAAGTCAGATCAATGCAGAGATCGTTAATGGTTACAAAGACACATTTTAAATCATAACAAAAAGTCACTAGAAAAACATAGGGAAAATAAATAATTCCTTTTGTTGTTTCTTGGAATTTTTGTTTGCTTTACATTAATAAGAAGAAAAAATTCACAGGAAACTAGAAAATTGCATTTGAAATAAAGCCCAGACCTGTCTGTGTTTTGACTATGCTTTCATCACTCTGTCTTGGTAATTTTGACCAAGTGACAATAACATGCATTTGCATAGAAATATTCCAGACTTTCTTATCTAGATCCAGTAGTAATAATTCCTTCTGGCACTCATATGAGTTTGGTTATTAAGTATTTGTAAAGCTTGTCATAGACAATTGGAAACCCAAATTATACTT
>VZRQ01018916.1:366044-389146 GCA_013397975.1 Machaerirhynchus nigripectus | reverse complement strand
TTTTTTTTTTTTTTTTGCTAACAGATATGCCATAAGCAACACCTGGACAGCCAAACTAAGCAAGACACCTGCACAGACTGCAAAAGCAGTGTGTGGTTTTTCCACCACACACTGTGAGAACAAGATGAGAGATACAAGGCTGCCCCATTTTCAAGCTTTATTTAACTGAGAATGAATTCCTTCTGAAAATGTCACATTCCTTCTTTAAGCAGAAAACTGATACATCCAAGCCAGACAGAATTGGGGCTGGAAACAGATAAGTCCATTTTTAAGAGGTTTTTTTACTGTCCTGAGAGCTAGGGAGATGAGCAGTTTCTCTGACAAAGGAACAAAGCCCTCCATAGGAATAGGTTGTGGAATAGTTTAAAACACACCACATGAATGAGATGTGTGCTCATGGCTGGGATAAAATATTCTTTGATGTATTTCAACAAGAAGTTTGATTCATAACTGGGAACTGTGATGAATTACAAAGCAACAGCTAGAAAAGATCACGAGAAAGGGAAAGTAACACATGCCTGGCTATGGTAAAGTACTAATTCTATCCCCTGCTACAGCCAGCCTCTACCTGCCTTTTCCTGGGGGTGTTTCACCCAAATCTAAACCTCTTTAAGGCAATGGGACACTTTAATCCGGAGTATTATTTTCTTCTGACAGCACTGGTATATACTGAGGTAGTGGTATAAACTGCTCATGACACTCAAACCTCTATTTCTTTTTGCAGTAAGGTCAAGCAGTGCTGTGTTTGCTTCCCCTGGATGTAAATGCTGATGAAGGGCACCTCACAGCATGAGTTACAGAAATACTGCCGTGGGCAAGACACAGACTTATCAGCTTGTTCTCTCTAGTGAACTAATACAGCAAAGGGAGATGGAGAGAATAAAAATATGAGAGGGAAGAAATGTTCTCATCTCATAAAAAAAGTTTTTAAAAATGTGAGACTATTTCCCAGTAAATCAGACAGAGAAACAAAGTAGATGCTACCAAAACACACAAACCACATTCCTTGCAAAGTGGCAGGATAGTGATACCTTCATTCATCATGTGCCTGTGAGATCACAGCCAACAGCATGTTCCAGATTGACAAACTGTCAAGATACAAGATAAGTGCTTCCTTTAACATGGGGCGGCAGAAAAACGGATGTATTGTGTGTTCATCAGATAATCACAGGGGGATTTTTTGTATAAATAAAAAACAAAGCAAAAAAAAAAATCAAAGAAGTTGGATGGGAAATCACAGTTCACTACTTTCAAGAGTGTTATATAAAGTATTACAGCTTTTATTTAGGAAAAAAATATTATTTGCTTGTTCAATTTCATAGTAATCTATTACATCTTTAAACCAGGGCCAAAGCAGAGACTGATTTATTCATGGATCAGTAAAAATCAGGTGCTCTTATAAACTTCTTGCCCTCTCATCTCCTTCTGTGGCTCAGTTAGCATTCCTAGTTTTTCTCCAAATGAAGCACAGTGTCTCAACATGCTTGCCAGACCCAGGGCCACCTGCTACAATAACAATTAATACTTTGTAAGACCTTTCATGCTTCACAAATTCAAAGTAACACATAAATAAGTGAATAATATATATAAAAATGGGGATTGTATATATGATAATTTACATATAATGATAATTCATTATATTTTGGGCTTAAAGCTAGGAATATGGTTAACTGATTGAGGCATCACACAGAAAGCAGGCAAAATAGTTTAATTTGTTCACCAATGACTTGAACAATGGAATGGAGTGCCTCCTCAACAAGTTTGCTGGTGATACAAAGCTGGGAGGAGAGACAAATACCCAAGTGCTGTGCAGCCATGCAGCAAGACCTGGACAGCAAGCTGCAGAGATTGTCAAAGAAGAACTTAATGAAGTTCTACAAAGGCAAATGTAGTGTCCTCTCCCTGGGCAGGTGTAATCCCATGCACCAGTTCAGGCTGGGGGCTGACCTGCTGGGAAGCAGCTCTCCGGAAAAAGACCTGGGAGTTCTGGCAGACAACAAGCTGTCCATGAGCCAGCAGTGCCCTTGTGGCCAGGAAGGCCAATGGTATCCTGGGGTGCATTAGGAAGGGCATTGCCANCCTGGGGTGCATTAGGAAGAGCATTGCCAGCAGGTCGAGGGAGGTGATCTTGCCCCTCTACTCAGCCCTGCGTCCAGTTCTGGGTTCCCCAGTGCAAGAGCGACAGGGAGCTCCTGGAGCAGGTCCAGCAGATGGCTACAAAGATGACTGGGGGACTGACTGGAGCATCTCTTCTATGAGAGAATAGTTTGAGAGTTGGGCCTATTCAGCCTGGAGAAGAAGCAACTGAGAGGTAAACTCATCAATGTCTGTCAGTATCTGAAGGGAGGGTGTCAGGTGGACAGATCCAGGCTCCTCTCAGTGGTGCCAAGCAATAGGACAAGAGGAAATGGGCAGAAACTGAGGCACAGGAAGTTCCACCTGGACATGAGGAAGAACTTTACTGTGCAGCTGACCACTCACTGGAACAGATTGCCCACAGAGGTTGAGGGGTCTCCCTAGCTGCAGATAAACAAGACCAGTGTGAACACAATCCTGTACAACTTGCTTTAGGAAGACCCGGCTTGAACAGGAAGGTTGGATCACATGACCCAGGTCCCTTCCAACATTAACCATTCTGGGATTCTGTGGAAAATCTGCCTGATCTAGTATTTGGCAACCTCTAGTGCTTAGTATGCTTGCCCCCACAAGAACTATTCAATATCTTTAACTGGTCCTAAAACATACTCAGTTTCCATGATGGTTTTCCCCAAACTTGCCAGTCCACAGGCAACAAAAACAAGTAAGTAACCCACTACTTAGATTTTTTTATAGACCCGGGGAAGAAAACACATCTGCAGAAAGTGAAATAAAGATGGTTTCAGAACCTGTAAAAGGGGGCACTCTGGGTTGCAATCATGGCAATGAGCAGAAGTTTTATTCTCATTGAGTAAAGAATCTCTGACAGTATTTCCCTTAGCCTTGTGCTGATCTACAGATCTACACTAACTTCAGTTCTGATACTGAAAGGACTTTGGTCAGTCACCGTGACTGCATACAATCACAATTATCTAGGAATCACAGTAAACAAGACCATACAGGAATGACTCCTGCTTTTCACTGCCAGTATTTCTTAAGTAAGTTTTGAAGATATTCTATTCACTATTCTGGTCCACCCCAAGCTTGCTTCATTTGGAGGACTTGACAAATGCTGTTTCAAATCTGTGTTGATACTTTTTCTTCCAAGAATTCTGATCTTATCAGAGCAAGACCATGCCCAACGTGACAAATTATGAGCCTGAATAGCAGACGTTATTCACTGAATTCAAAAGTCACCTTTGATCAAGAAGCGTGGGTATTGTCAGGAAGAGTATAAGCCTTCTAAGAGGACAAAGTTCATGTGTAACATCAGGGCCACAAGCCAAAAGAACAATTTTGTCTTTACTCCTCAGGAAACTGATTTCTCTTGATAGTAATCCCTGCTGTGCTGAATCTTAATTACAGGGCAAGTAGATTGCAGCATCACTAAAGGAACACATATGGGTCATTAATTTCTCCATATAGAAGTTTATAGTTTACTCATTGCACAAGTTATTTGAAGGTAGCTGGATACACAGATACAAACATTTTCAGGGATGAGGATCTGGCTATTACCCGTGGGACAATTTTACTTGCAGTCACTGTGACAACCGCTATTGCAGGACAGTTTATGTATCCTCAGCAACTCCACACAGTCCGTATAAATGCTTTTAAGTCTGAACTATAAACAAGTCTCTGTTACTGAGTTACGTCCAAAGCCTGGGAACTGCTGATGGCAGAGCACTTGCAGCCTCACCCTCCTGCGCTTGCAGCCGAGGAGCTGGGGCTGCTGCCCTGCCTGCTGCCAGCACCGCAACGCCACAGGGCAGCATGGAAAGCGACTAAGGCACACGTATGCCTGTGTACCTCTTGGTGAACACACACACACTGGATTTATCTGCCTCTAAAACAATCTTTAATGATTTAGTACTCCCAAGTTACATGTACTTAGCCTGGACTTGTGTCACTGACATCAACAACTGGCAGAGGGACAGAGTCAGGGCAGCATGAAAGCATATTCCTGGTGCCGTTATGTTCATTGATACGTGCAGCTTTTTCTTCACTGTCTACTGTTGTTCCCATGGCTTGTTGGGACCTGTTTCATATTAGACTGCAAGTTGCTATGAGCGAAGTGTCTGTGTATTTGGCCATACCTACAGAACCCTGGCTTGGGGCTTAATGGTTTTTATTACAAGTAATGCATGATAATATTAGTCACATAACCCAAGAGAACAAACAGCTCTAGGCAGTTTCTAAACAACTTGCTGGTGGGAATTATACAAATAATTCAGCAAGTATTCAGTATGAGATATTTGACAAAAATGTCTCATGAGTCACTGTCTATAGGCAAAGCTGTCCATGACAAACTTGAACAGAACTCCGCTTCATGTGCAAAGGCTTTACTTCCAATCACTTAGAACTTTTCTAATTATTAGCAGTTTTAAATTTGAGAGCTTTTTATTCCACCTATTAACTATATTGTACTTTTCCACCCCTGTAATGTTTCGGTCTGAATATTTCAATCATTTCTGAGAATGAGGTTGGGAGAAAAAAACCCTGCTGTTTGGTGTCATATGAAAATATTTTAATAATATTCAGGGTTTTACAATTTGAAAGGAAACATCATGCTCTTTATCTTGATCAAGAACACAAACCAAAGAGTTCTTCCAGGAAATATTTAAAGAAATTTTGATGAAACCTATGTGCACAGTGAATATTCTCTGAATGTGTTTGTTATTACTATTAGAGAATTTAACCAGGGAAAATAAGTCATGTATCTTTTGGTTACTGACAAAAGTATACAGACCTTGCTAATTATCAAAAATTAGGAGGATCCAAAGCACGTTGTTAGAGCTGGTATGTTAGTGATTTGCATGTTAGTGATGAACATACTGCTCACTGCAGGGGGTTTGGATTAGCTCACCTTTAAAGGTCCCGTCCAATCCAAACAATTCTATGATTCTATGAGTACAGTGTATGTTAACAAGATCAAGCTAACCCACAGTCTTATAATAGAAAATTAATTACATTTCTTTTTTCTTTTTCATAGAAGCTATTTAATATTCACACTTATTGAAAACTGTGAGAAAATAAATTTGTTGTGAGAAAAAGGTAGTCAAGCTCTATCCTGATGGAGTTAGCATAGTGGATAATCAAAAATATACTGCAGTATGGATATGGTCTAACATGTTAACAGTTTAAGACAGTAAATGACAATGGGTAGTCCATAAGCCCAAGCATGGGCCATGCTAAGTGTGCTGATAATAGAGGTAGCCCCATACGCTAAATTCAGTTCTCTTTCCTGTGCACATCTTCACTCCTTACATTTGTAATGAGTATGATAAAGTTGCCACAGAAACTGACTATTCCTGATGGTAGCTGAGTTTGAAAGCAAGAAGACTGCATGCTTTAGACTGGACTGGCAAAAGAAAGACACTATGGCAGTATGGCGGTATATACATTGTAGGACAAAGTATGCATATATATATATATTTTAAATTTATTTATTTTTATATCTCTATGTTATCTGCACCAAGATTCACTTGCTTTGGAGATAAAATAGGTCCTGATTCTGATCTTACTGAACATGCAGGTTTGTGCATTGCAATGATATAAAACATCAAGATTAAAATTTTTAAAGTTTATATAAGACAATTTCTAGACACGTTAATGAAAATGGTAGGGGTATGCTAGAAGTAAAACTATAATCTCAAGAAGAACTGCAGAATATACAAGAAGAAATCTGAATTTTGTACTACTTTCTTAATAATGAATGACAAAGATCATCAGAGTTCGAGATAATAGATTTCTAGGCATAATTTACTTCATGCAACATATAATGAACCATCCAGCTTACATGGTCTGTCATTCTGGAGAGACAAGACAGTGGCATTGCTTTGGGTTTGTGTTTGTTTGCTGTACAATTTACAGCTGAAAGCTTGAGCAAGACACAGTGAGTCTATGGTCAAGACAGACCAGGAATAAGGTCAAACAGTACCTTAAAGTCAGAGGGACTTCAGGTGAAATCTCAAAGCCTTTGTAAACAAATCTCTGGGAACAAGTCTATCAGTCTTCTATAATCTGGGGGTTTTTTTCTGCTATCACTTCATGGTGTTTGGAGAATTGATTAGAGATGTTATAACTGGACTAAATGCTAGCAAAACAGATACAAAACAAAAGTGACCCAGAGTCCTCCAGGGGAGACAGATGACAGGAAAAGGAGAATATTATCTTTATTTCTTAACCTAGGAATTCCTGATCAACATGTTCTCTTCAAGGCAGTGAGGCTTTCCAATTTTTATTGCATTTGTTTTATGTAAGACAAATTCCTTCTTTTTAAAAATCATTTTTATGAGTCACTGTAGACTTTGAAGTTCAAGTGTTGTGTGCCACCACAATTTATTGGCCTTGATTTCGGATAAGACTGAAGCATATACTCACTAGGACAAAACTTGAATGCCTTGCTGATTGGCACTTCATTAAATTTGAGGAAAACCATAGCCTGCTTTTTCTTTTTCAAATTCAAGAACCATGGTATGAAAATTACTTTCTTTTCCTTTAGCTAAAAGGAAGAGAAACAAGGTAGGAGCTAGTAATCTCCTAGTTCATATAAACCATAAATGAAAATACAAGCTTAACTTGCACTACAAAATCCACCCTAAAACATGCAAAGAACCTCTGTGAGTATCTTGGTCTCCCTTGTTTTCCTCTCCTTTTTGCTTCCAAAAAAAATCCTCTAAAGTTGGTGATGATTTGGCAAAAGCTCTGAGTTCCCCATCTGGTTCAGCCTTTTCTTCCTGTCTCAGAGCACGACACTAAGGTAACTTTCAGTGCCAGACTAATGCTCCCTGAGGGTGCTCTGACAGTGCATGTGTGACTAAATGACACATCTTACACTGCATATTTCAAACTGTGTGAACTAAAGAGATTTAATAATGTTTATTGCCTAGTTAGAGTCCTCCTCTTCTGTTTGCTCCCTCTCTCTAGCCTTCCTTTCAATCCATAAACCTATGCAGAACTGATGGATTGCACAGTATTACTGAGGAGTATACCCATTGTTTTAGCAAAGGAAAAGCTATTTTTCAAAGCACTCATCCAGAAATTTGGCTGATCACAATAGCACTCTAGGTCCCTTAGGGCATTTCCCTTTTCTTCTAGGTAAGACAAGACACCAGAGAATACGTAATTAAGAAAAAAAAGCTAACCAAATAACAAGAACAAAAAAACCCTCCAAACCCTACATATGGCAAAGTAAAGCAAACAGGCATTGGAATATTTTGCTTTTGTGACTCATTATGTTCCTGAATTGAGTATGACAAGTATACTAAAGAGAACAGTTGGATGCTTGACTAGCTCTGGATGTTCTGAATTTCAGCCTTACTTCAATTCAGGAGTGTACCTCTGAGATGAATTTTCTGATCATCCTCACTTACAAGTTAGGTTCACACAGGGACCAGGCTCTGAATACCCACATGAAATTTCTTTCAGATGAACCCAAAACTGGAGTGGGGTCCCAAAGCATGCTCCTCCAAAGTCTAAAATATTTGGTTAATGGCCTGTAAAGCTGTAAACTTCTCCTGAAGTCCATATGGTGTCAGTGTCAGACCTTAGCAGGCTCATTTCATTTGCTCTCCAAGTGCTTCTGTAGTGCTGTACTGGCTGGCACAGTGAACGCTGCCTCTATGGCCACATTAGGATACAGTTTGTGCACACACTCATGAAATCTATTTGTGCAAATAAGAAAGAGTTTTGCTCACAACCATTCTGGGAAATCAGGCTCAGTGAGTGCTCTTTCTGTGACAGTTACTCTCCAAATGCTGGTCAGTATTTCAGAGCATATGATAGAGAAACTATAGCTGAAATCAATAAAGGCAGAAACTCAGGGTCTTTAATGCCTTAAGATTTAAAGATAATTTTTATTTGTAAATAAAGATATGTCTAACAAAAATTACTGCTCAGAGATTTTCAAAAGATGTCACGATTTTTATTGTTGTTCTTATATTAGCATACTTACACCTGTCTATAGTCTCAAACTGATGAGCCATCAATCCATTTGATAAAAATGACCATTTGCGGACCCATGTTCACAGTGCTTCTATATGCCTATAGAGGGAAGATCACAGCAAATTACTAAAAAAACCTGATGGAAGTCTCCAGAAGCAGTAAAATGTTAGGTAATTGCCAACACGTGTGAACCCAGACATGATGAACCTCAAGAACAGCGTTTGGAGCAAATATATATGTATGAACATGTGAGAATGATCAGAGAAAGCTGGATAAATTACTCTGTGAAAGCATCAGTGTCTCATTACACAAAGAAAGTGCAGTTTGGCAGAAGCAAGGATTTCTGCATTCAGAAGAAAATGGAATATATACACATGAGATGCTTAAAAAGTTGAGGTCATAATATTTGTGTCATAATGCAGACATTTCTTGTGAATATGAAAGCATAGGTGTGCTGTATTTCTTTTAAAAAATATATGAAATGTAGGTAAAAAATGGAGTCCGTATTTTCACTGTCTTTGGGGACCACACAGGTAAGAGCTGAAAATAGTTACTAGCGGGCAAAGTTTTGTAAAACAACTCTCGCTCCTTGCAAAGAACAGAAATGGAAGACAGTACAGTAGAACAGCATATCAATGTGCACAGCTGATTAGGAAGAATTTTTGAGTCAGGAAAATGCAGGAGGAAAAGGTGTTGCTCTGCTGCAGTTTTCTCAGAGATGTAAAGCCCTAGATTTTTAAGCAACAATTTATGGAGCAAGCAGACAGTGTACAGTAAAAATGAACTTGCATTTATAGGAGGTAGAACAGGGAAGAATTAATAGGTCTTTTTCAATCCAAATATGCTGTTCTTTTCCTTGCTGAAATTAATTTTATAAAATAGGTCCATAGATGCTGATCACTGTTTCAGAGCCAAAGCTGCAAAATCCAACCGAGCATAGTGTCAACTACAGCCCGGGGGTAGTTTACAAGAGAAGAAATATGGTTTAATGTGACTGGTTTCTCAGGTCTTTTCCAGAAGAGTATGCTTAATTTTTTTTTCAGAAAAGCTTTAAAATATAAAGAAGGATCAGAACACTGAAGCACACTTTCAAGGATCCTTTAATTATCTTGTTTCAGACATTTCAAACTTCTGACAAAGGCTACTCTGAGAAGAGTAAAGTCCCATATTAATATATTTTTCTGACAAGTACTGTAGGCTGAAGCCAGAGATTAAGTTAAACTAACCTATGTTAGTGTCTTTGGAATATTGTTGCCTTTTCCCTCAGTGACACCATTGTATAGACACTGGTCAATGTAAAGAATAAAACAGGGTGATTACTCAGACTTTTGTGGTTTCAGTATTAGGTTGGAACACAGTTTCTGTGGCAAACACTGCTGGATACAATAGTGATTTTATCAAGAGGAGAAGAGGACTCCAAAGACTGCCAGAGTCCCCAAAGGTCTTCAAAGAAGAAAATATCTTCATATTTTCAGACATATCATATTTGTCTTTTTGATTACACTCTAAGGTTCATTAAGTATAGGCAGACCCTACATTTAGCTCAGGAGTCCACAAAATCAGTTATACAAGAGTGCAGTCAGGCCCTCGGGCATCCTGAACCTTGCCAGCTGCCTTTGTTCTCCTCCTAACACTTTGTTAGGGCTTTGTTTACATGGAAGTATGCTAAAGGGATTGCATCACTTTTTAAAAATTATATGTAATAGAGTAAAAAGATTAAATGGCCTTTCGGTGAAGATGGCTTGGACTGAAATTCATATATAGTGACTGATCAGGATTAGGGGTTCCAAATAGAATGGGTGAAACACTGTGAAATGCTCCAAGGTGACTTGAAGTATTAATTAAGAATTCACAATAAAGTAAGCTTTCCCTGATAATGAAAGGTATCAGTCTATAGAGATTTTTTTGTTTGGTGGGCTTGCTGCCTTTTTCTTGCAACACTTTGTTGTTTTTAGGTGAAATGGTTGTACTACAATATCTTAAGTTTATAATGGCATTCTAGAAGGAGAGCTGTCAGAAAAGCTAGGGCCAATGTTGTTGTTCAATGACAGTATGTCTTGTTGAAAAGCTTTTAGGAGTATGTGGAAAATACAGTTGGTATCTGCTCTGGGAATACCAGGTATCTGCTCTACCACAACTGTGTGTCCCATAAATGGTACTTGGTCCTTCAAGGCTCCAGCGTGGTAAATCCTGGTGAGGCATTTCCTCTTAAAAATGTCAATAGTCCAAAGCAGAGAAAAAAACCCACCACTTTATCAAACATATAATTAGAAATAAATATGAGATTTCAGAGACTACCAGAATATTGACGTATAAAAATCATTTTAATCATAATCATAGAAACCCATATTCTTTATAATACACATCAGTGATTAGCAGAGTTAACAGTTCGTGAGGCAGTTTTTCAGGTGATGTTTCAATTGGCCATGCAATGATATTATTACCCCAGGAGGTATTTAAAAGACGTGTAGATGTGGCACTTAGGGACATGGTTTAGTACTGGACTTGGCAGTGCTGGGTTAATGGTTGGACTCGGTGATCTTGAGGTTCTTTTTCAACCTAATGGTTCTGTGATTCCACTGCCATAATGGCTTTGTAAAGGAAACCATTCCAAATGCTCCTTTCTGGAGTTTCACTCTGACCAGAGTCCACAGTTGGGACCATTCAGTTTGGGTAAAAAAAAATATGAATCAACAAAAAAACTCAAAAATTTTTCTCTTTGGATTCATTCCTTGTGAAACAATTTTTGCAAGGGCAATTGTGAGTCACCAGAGGAACGCTCTCAGCAGTGTGACACAGCAGCCCCGCTCATGGGG
The DNA here is from genome assembly GCA_013397975.1 of Machaerirhynchus nigripectus. Taxonomy (NCBI): domain Eukaryota; kingdom Metazoa; phylum Chordata; class Aves; order Passeriformes; family Dicruridae; genus Machaerirhynchus; species Machaerirhynchus nigripectus. Next base: position 378,251 of record VZRQ01018916.1, on the reverse strand, counting down.
TGCAGAGGCACGTTGGATAACATGGGGCACAGCTGAAGAAGCAGCATCAGAGGCTTTGCAGATGGAGTATTAGAGATTATGACATTGGCCACAGGAGTATTGCTGGAGCTGATTGCAATGCAGTTCCTCTCCAGTGACCTCCACGAGGCTTTTTTACCCTACTAAGGAAAAAAAATTACTGTTCATTCATATTGAATAAGACAGATCCTTTTCATTTCCAGTTCTCTGCATTTTCTATGTTTGTTGTTTAAAACTGGTCACACAGCACCAGCATATTTATAAAAACTGATTAATTACATCAATCTAGCTGCTGGCTTGTTTATGAGGGTTGTTATTTACACGATAGGAAATTAAACTTTGAATAGTGAGTAAAATCAGATTGTTACTATTCCAGTCATTAATAGTATTTCACTTGTAATTTTCATACTGTCAAACATATATTCCAGTTTGCAATTAGTTTAACAGCTTTTGTTTATTCCATCATATCAAGTTTCCTCTTAATTAAAAAAAATATTTAGGTTTCCTAATCTGAATACTATAATTTCATGATAAAATTATGATTACAATGCTGATAATGCTTTCCTTTAGGGAGTGTTTAATTATTTGGAGTGGATTGAACCAAGTGTTCTGGAAGAAAAAGAGGACATAGAATACAATATCACTCATTTGATATTTTGGTGTCACTATGGACTTCACTCACTCATTCTGACCCGGAATCTCAATAGTTCTGCAGCTGCAGAACATGCCTGCTCACCTACAGCCTGGATATTCCATATGCAGAAAGAGAAATTTAACTGGATAACCAGGCCCACACACAAAGTCCATTTCCTACATACATCTGCAGTTACTTACACCTAATCACATCAGTCTGTCTACTTAGAAAATTACTACTAAATGACTTACCTTCTCACATTGCCTATGCAAGCATAGGAAATTGAAGCTATAAATGTCCCTTACCCCAGTAGTTTGGCCACATAATATGCACTTCCCATTTAACTTCCCACATTGTTTTCCACTTGAATAGGAACTACAACTCTGTTACTTCAAGAGAAGATCTATTTTTTGCACAAATATCATGCAAAAGCAAAATATTAAGGACATTTAATGAAGCCCCATCCTCAAAACATAATGGAAATTGGACAGATTACAAAAAATTACGTGAAAAATTGGCAACTATTTCAGGCAGTACAATATTAAAATTAATCCAGCTAAGCAGAATAAATTAAGTTAGGAGCTTGATTATTTTTTTTTAATGCCAGAATAGCATATCATGATGGAGATTCCTATTTTTATAAACTATATATTTCATCCTGTCACTTTTTCCTGCTTTACAAATAGTTTTTAAAATCTAATGTTAGACACCCTACTCAAAATTCAATAGTTCAGACACATAATTTGGAAAACGGAGCCATGAGAATTCTGGATGGAGAGCTTGTCACTTAAGAATGTGTTTGTCATTTGGCTAAATCAGATCCAGGCAATGTAAGTATTACCAGCTGGGAAGTATTACAATAATAATAATAATAATAATAATAATAATAATAGTAATAATAATAATTTTAAAAAACCTTCAGAGAAGTACATTTGAGTATGCACTGATTTGTATTGGTACTTAAATATACAAATGAAACCCATGGAACTAAATATACATATGGGGTCATCCTGAAACTTGCAAAACCATGGAGAAGCCTCCACTTAAGGAGTTCAACTTCTTCTGAAAGACAGCAGAAAACTCCAGCCAAGTTTTACAATGGCTGAGTGAAAGAGTCACAGTAATTGAATCTTTCTCCAGCATAAAAGACTAGATGGCTTGTAACCCAGTATTACTGCATCAGGCCATATGTGCTGCACCATTAAAGGCAGTTAAAGTAAACAGATAAGCAGGAAATCCAGTCTGGCTTTACAAATCTTGAGTGCAATCAGCTACTTCCACAAACTTAGTGAAGTGGCCCAGAGCTCAGCAATCTGAACAATGAAAAATGTTTACGCATTTTACTCATAAATTGTCCTTCACTGGATGCTTGGGGCATGCAAATAAAATGCTTTGTTTGTAGGTTTGTGACTTTGGGAGAACAAGTATTCTTAATCTATAATAAATATATATTTTAGAATCTGTTCTTTAAAACACTGAATACATTAACAAGGAAATAGCAGCCAGTACTGGAACAATTGGAGCAGTACAGACATGCAGCACCAAAACCAGTGGTAAAAGTACTGACTGACTGAGGTGAAAACTGAACTCCAGCCAGTCTGGATCTACAATTCTTTTAAGGGGATCAAAAATAACCTGAGTTTGTTACATCTGAAAATCCAGTCAGCCTGAACCTGACACAGTTGGGAAAAGTCTGCATTTGACAGGAGAGGAAGGAGGTCCTCCTTGTGTCCAGGTCATCTGACGGTCAGAGGCTCTTACAGGCTTAAGTGCTGATCCTGCAGGCAAAGGCATCTTAGGAGTGCTGAGGTTCCTAACAGCCTTTACATGCTGATCCTAAGCCACAGAACCACAGAGATCAACCTTAAAACCTGATGTGGAGAGCTTGGTGAGAAAAAAAAAAAGAAAAGTTTACCCAAAAGAAAAGTTTCATTCAATTTAAAATGTTGAAGCTCCTTCTTAGTGAAACAAATTCTCTTCATTTTGGGGCCTGTCCTCTTTCTCACACAGCTTTGGAAGGAATAGCCTCATTTTCTTCTTTGCAGCCACCAAAAAAGTCCTGAGAACCTGGAATAGTGCTCCTATTTCAGGTCACACCTGCAGTGACAGACTGTAAAGATCTTTTACCAAATGAGTAAGCAGAGGCTTGTATTTTATTACAACATAGGGTATTAATGAAAATCAAGAAATATCAGTAGCCTGTTTTTCAGTGATTTTTTAAAACAGATATTAATAAAAGTAATATATTAATTAATGGAAGAAGCACAATTTTTGCTTAATTGAGGGTACAGTCAGCCAACATGACTGTAGGTGATTGATATCCAGAATGCATAGTCTTGTTCAAATGGTCTGCTGAAACCAGAACAAAACATCTAATTCTGAGCCAAAATTAAACATTCTGAGAAAGAAACAGGAACTAGTTAGGCTAGTTATTTGTAAAGCAGATGTTATATATTGGTATTTTAAACTGATTGTTATTTATTTTGCCTTAAAGCAGGCCTGCCATTTTCATACAGCTTTTTTGGTTTTTTTTTACCAGTTTTATGCCACTGGGTAGTATCTACTGATGAAATGAGTCAGAAGAGCTTTCTGTGTAATTGCACTTTCAGTGAAGCAGTCAGATCTTCTTCAGCACTTGCTTGCTCTCACACCCACATATTCTTATTCGTATGCAGTGTCTTATCTCTTGCTGTCTGGCCTGTGAATTATGTGTCTGCTTTTATGTTTTCTGCCAGTGTTTGCTCATCACTAGTTGGTCATTTTTCACCTCCTCAGTTACACAGTCATCACTGTTACCACTTGTGCTTCCATGATAGAAAATGAAAAGTATGTCCTTTCACTTAAATATTTAACCCTGTTTGTGCTAAAAGAGGCTGAGGACTATTCTAATCATAACATGTGGGGTTTTTTTTCCTAATCAAGATTGATCTAAAGCTGAAAAATTAGGTAATGTTTCCATCGTATATTGTTACTAAAATTATCAGGGTCAGCAGCAGTCTTGGCCTCTGTCTATGAAATACTGGGCCATAATAGATCACTGTGAGGTTAAGTCTGCTCTTCCATATTATGGTGCGCAGCAGGCTGAGTGGGGGAGAGATAAATTAAATGGAGATGCACACAAGAGTGTGCAAATCAGAGAACACTGAAGGGCAGCAAATGGCTTCCTGAAAGCAGCAAGAAGCACTTAATCAGAGGGACCATGTGAGTGGCAGGAATTACTTGCTCCCTTAGCTGGGAGATGTGAGAACATCTGCTCCAATGCTGCCATTAAGTCACAATAAACATCCCCGTTCTCTGCCATGCAGCACGAAGAATCAGATACTGGGGGAGTGACTGTCTTTCCGGTATTGCTCCCAAAAATACTTCAAGGGCATGTGTGAGCGGAGGAAAAAACCCAACAGTTTGCTTTTCAGACTGAATTACCAGCACAAAAATACATACATTTTAATGAAAATTCTGTTCACATAGCAAAGTGTTGAAGAAATTGAAATACATATGGGATTTCCAGTAATATATCCTAAGAGGATTCCTCTATTTACCGTGACTTTTATTAAAAAATTAATTGCTAGCAAATTTATCACGCATTGTGTGCACAGATCTCCAATCGTCTTTGGCAGTACATTTCTTTAAAGCACTTTGTTCTTGACAATACCAGAAAAGTCTCTAGGCATGCCAGAAATAGTAATATTTATTCAAATTCCTTGGCTCCAACTGAAAGTCAAGAGAAAAAAAGACAGTTAACCATTTGCTAGTAAAACATCACTATTGCTTACAAAGGAAAAAACAGACATAAATACCTACTTATTTATGAAATGCTGAATCATGGAACCAGATGTGCCAGAAATCTTGCCAGAATATATTTCCCATCCTGTTTTTTTTTTTTTTGTTTTTTGTTTTTGTTTTTTTTTGTTTTTTTTTTTTTACTGAAAACGGATTGAGAGGAATGAGTGCATTCTCCAGATCACAGACTCTTTGGCAGCAGTTACCAGAAAAAGATTGATCACATGAGAACAAACCCATCTCCATTTGGGAAATGGGTCCCATGGGTTCCGTGCCCATGGCAGGAGCGTTGGAACCAGATGAACTTTAAGGTCCCTTCCAGCCTGAACCATTGTATGACTGTATGAAAATACAGCCTTACAGCCCACTTCGCACAGCAGACCGCTGTGGCCAGACACAGGTGGGACTCCAGCTTCAGAAGCATGAAGCTGTCTGACCTGACCCCAGGGTCCAGCCACAGTCCACCAGGGGGTAGCTTGGGGGGGAAAGAAATCCCCCCTTGCCCAGCCAGGGCACTAGCAGCCTGTCAACACGGGTGAAGCTGAGCTGATCAGAGGCACAATTACATGGTTAACTACCATGACGAAACTGCCCAGTCCTCAGAGAGCTACACGTTTTAGTAAGGCACGTGCTGGAAGTCATAGCTCCTTATTTCCAGCAGACACTCAAGGAAAAACAGCACCTGAGGCAAGGTCAGAGGAAAGCCATACAGGACAACTTCTGAAACACCTCCAGTTAAAGTTTAAAAAAGCACAAAAGCGTAAAAAAAAAGAAGTTAAAAGTTGCCTTTCTGCAGATTGGAGCTAAATCACAAGTCACTTGGCAACTTGTTTCTCAGGAGGTCTCTGCAAACAATCAGCAAATTTGGTGCTGGGAAGTATAAAAGGTAACATATTCACGACTGTGGTTCCCATTCCTGAAATGGCTGTGCTGCCAGCCATGGTCTATAACTCCTGCGTATTCAGCGCTGAAACTGCCCTTTCTTTCCTGAGAGCTAGAATTAGGGTGAGAAATGTCCACGCAAAGACTGTCTGGTCTGAATTAAAGACCAGCACTGTAGAAATGAAGATGCAAAAATTCATTGTCATGTTCTGCAGTGTGCAGCAGTTTTCATCCCCTTTGTGAGCCTGAAAACGTACTGGAAGCCCAGTTGAATAAAACAACTGTTATAGAGCAGTATCTTGTACTGCTTTAGAATGCAGCTGTGTAGCTGAACAGTGCTGCTGGTGGGACCCTCTTTCATAGAACCAAAACCAAGGGCTGTGAGCAACCTGTGGACAAGACACCTCGGGTTTTGTGCAAGTGATCTGTGCTGCCAACACTCTTCTTACCAGGGACTCATTTTTAACTGTATGGAGAGAAGAGTGCCCTAAATGAGGCTTGCTCCTTGCAAGCAGACCCACCTGAAAATGTATGAGTCTTGGGCTTTACAGAGCAAAAGTCTAGACAAATCTTGGAATTTTTATACAGTTTGACAGGCTCAGAGGGGACACATACTTTCTTTCTCTCCCATTCTCTTCCACAGTCACAGTAAAAAGGCCTTAATTTTTCACCTTCCAGGTCACTGGAGTGCAGACAGGCCACTTTTAACAATTCATGTTTACATTTAAAAAAAATGTGCTATTCTGAACATCTATGTCAAATACTTGACAATAACTACCTAAAATTTGAAAAATTCTCCTCACATGACACATGAATTTTCCTGAGGGCTAAAAGATTTTTAGGACATGTCTTTTACATGAGTACTCCATTGCCAAATATCACCTTCTGTTACCTGCAGTTTTGGAGGATGTGACTGAGTTCCACTGCACTTGAGGAGAAGAAAAACAAGCTGTTTTTCTCTAGCTCTGGAGACTGAAACCACTGAAACGACATGGTTTTGTAATGCAAGAGCCAGTTTCTATAATGAACATCTCAAAAACAAATCCCAAACCCTTCATCACCTTGAATATATTCTAGAACAGACAAACCTATTTTATCTCACACTTGTTGTTTTGACTTCAGAAACATCATGGGTTCAAAAAGAGGAACAGCTGGACAAATTAAAAGTAAGATAAAAAGGGAAAGGAAAAGGAAATCACAGCAAACAAAGCTGATGGAATGCTCAGTTGTGGAAAGATCTGGAGAGACATGAAAACAAGCTCTTCCCTACCCCAGTGGGCTGATTCCTGTTGCCCAGGTTTATGTACCAGTGATGACTTTTCCAGCTTTGCAAGGGATGCTAACACAGTGAGCCTTTGCCTTTCCCTCCACTCTCTGGCAAGGCGGACAGTCATGGCAGGGAGAGAGTAGCACAGTTCGGGAGGCAGCGAGGCCTGGGAAACCCTCACCTCCACAGGGACGCCTCTCCCAGCTGGCTTCCCTCTCAGGGGTCCCACTGTACCCCCACATCATTTCCCGCTGCTGCTGCAAGACTCTCAAAATACTTTGCTGTGGGCAGCTAGCAAAGTATCACCTTCAGCAGGTGAGCAAGGGGGAAAAGCTATTCCACGTGCATGAGGCATGATTCCAGGTAAAGCTCTCTGTGCTGCTGAGTAAACAGTCTGGCTTATCCTGCGCAATTGCTTCCTATCTCCCTGTGAGATAAGGACTGGGGCAGTCCACTGGGACAGTGACCCAAAGCCTTTTCCAAAGCACAATGATAAGACAAAATTGAAACCGAAAGAGATTACATTTAATTTCCTAGCTGTTGCCAGAAGTTGTGATCCAGTGTGAAAGACTGTGTGTGTGCATATACATCCACATCTTCTGTGCTACAGGGAGTGGTCAGTGTCTAGTGTTGCCAGTAATTGTTGTTTTGCCTTTCAGGACAAAAGCTCCAGAAAGGAGAAGGCACTGAAACATTATTTTAGTCTGGGGATGCAATTACATACTTCTTTTTTTTTTTTAAAGTAGCTTTCTAGCAAGTTTTAGAAGTGCTAAAACTTATGCCAAATCAACAGCATGCAGTTGTGGACATATACCTCTGAAAAGTGAAAGAAGCCCTTGTTCCTGAACCACTTGTTGTAAGCAAAATGCAAAATGTAATTGTGAAAAAGGAATGCGAAAATTCTGCTAAACCAGACCTTTACATGGTCTACTACCTTTCATTATGCAAAATTATAAGGTTAAAATCACAGATTTAGTTGGTTATTTTTCAGTAATTAGACAAATATTTTCCCAGGCAAGTACAACACATTCTGAAAAAATTATTACTGCAAATGCTGTGTGCATACTATTCTCCTTTCCTCTTTCCATGTTTTTCATTCAAATTAACTTTTACCATTTCCCTTTTTTAAAAAAAAGTGTATTGGTAGTAATAAATACTCTAAAATAACATGAAACTATCTTTCATGTTTCAACTTTTGTCTTTCAACTATTCTCAAAAAGAGTAAAAAAGTCTTGCACAACTTTTAATTAAAATATGGTGTTAATATTTAAGAACACAAACAGGGAAGTACCCCGTCAGATGAAAATCCCTTGAGCTATTATAATTTTCTCTGATTTAACAGACATAAAATACGGTAGCATGAAACTAATTTAATGGTGCCAGATAAATCAGCGTGTCATGCTCACATTACTACGTGTTCTTGTTAAGTAAATGTTCACTTGAAACAAAGTATATGCTACATTATTTTTAAAAAAGCATGTAGAAACGCATGTATATATATTATGTGGCATTTAATGTAGTTACAAGGGAGCTGAATTTTGCATGAAAATTGGGATTCCCTTAACTTTCAAACCTCTGCAACAATAATTTCAGCCTGCAAACATCAGCCCCACAGTCAAGAACTCAAAGGAGAGCTTTACATCAGGGATTCAGCTGACCCATCATTTATTTTCACATCATGGGAACATTTTTCCTCATTTGCAGTAAGCATCTAAAACAGAGAAACACATTTCCAAACAAAGAGATGAAGTAATTTTATACATCTTTACCAGCTATCTCCTTTTGTTATATGCATTGGCAAAGATGAGTTTTTAGCTTAAGATTTTTTTCAATAATCATTAACAAATGTCAGCCTACTGTGGCAGGACAGGTCTACCCTCTCTCTCTACCACAGACAGCTGGTGTATATGCAGGAGATAACTTGGGCGGGTCACAGGCCCAGCAAGGGTTAAAAAGGGCACCAAAAGGGCTCAGACACCCAGCTAGGAATCAACATCTTAGTCTGGAAAGCAAATGTGGGAAGAGATGAAAGGAATATTCTTGACCAAAAGACTCAGTTGCTATGTCTACAAAAGCCCACACAACTATCACAGAGGCAGAAGTCTCTTACACACTCTGTGGAATTGTGTGAGATTTGTCCCTGGAGCCTTGGACCAACTCCAGGTTACTTTTTGGGAAATTGAGGGAAAGGACTTCGATGTGTCCCCCCGCAACATAACTGGGTGGTAAGAAACATTGAATCCTAAGTTATACTATTTCTCAGCTAGCTGTAATTTTAATGGTACCTTTAATTCCATGTGTAAATACTAGTATGCCTTTTCTTTTCTTTTTTTTTATCTTTCCCTGTGTAGTAGTAGTCTTTCTTATGTCTATTAGTTTTGTGTCTATTAATAAACAATTCATTTTATGATAGACTGAATCAGCTATTATTAAAGAACTTGAGAATTGTAATGCATTTTTGGGGTGCTGGCCACCTCAATAATGTGTCTGCTGCCAGAGGCCTGGGCTACAGACAGGAGCTGATTTAAACCCACATCATCCATTCATAACACCTACCTAAGATGTTATTCAATAAAAGTGTACTTTAGAGCTTTCTAGGGAATGCTTATTGGGAAATGTATTTAAAACCATGCTTTTAAAAAAATCATATTATATGTACATCAATGAATTTAAGAAATCTTCAGTTTTAATTATGTTCTTTATATTTTTTGCCTATTAGTCCTCTTTTATTCCTGAATATTTTAAAGCAATCTCTCAAGGCATTGTTCATAATTTTATAGAGAATAGCTTTTATTTTCTTATATCCCTTTAGTTAAAAGCTTGTTTTCCTTACTCTTTTCATATTCCATGGAGATTTTTTAAAGTTTCAAGTTTATCTAATTGTTCATTTAAAAATTTCAGTTGACTTGTGTTCAGTGTTATTACCTGTATTCAGTCTTCATATACTTTCATGTCATGCAGATAAACCCCAATAATTCTGGAAAGCTTCCAGTTGTATCAACACCAACGGCACATATTGAAGTCCCATTTGTTATAACAATAATCATAATAAGTTTGTCCTGTTCCAGTGAAAATTCCCAAAGGGAGGCCAAAGTACACGGCAAAGGCTACAGAGGTCTTATTTTAGAACTTGTTTGCGGGTTGCCGTCACTTGGGGATACTATCCAGCCATCAGAACATCAACACAGCACTCTGCAATATTCAGCTGTCAAATTCTCAGCCTCTGACTCCTTTTTGATATCTCCTCTTTGATTAATTTGTTTTCTCTGGCTGTGGGGCTGACTGGTGGTGCCCAGGCTCCCAGAGTAGCAGCTCCCTGGTTTCTGGTGACCAGAAGCAGCATGGGGTCGCTCAGGAGATCCACACGCTGTGGAACCTCAGTTCAGGGGAAGGCTGACAGCATGGAGAAGTCACAGCGTGAGCTCCCAGTTCCTGGATGTGCGACACATGAGATGTTCTACAGACATCAGAACAATCTGTACCATAATGCTTTAACTTAAATTGTTTAGCTGGACTTTAACTCACACTTCAGTTTCACAGCAGAATGAACTGTTTAGTTAGGTTACAGGGTCAGCGTGGGAGAGCCAGGCTACCTTCCTTCCACTGTATTCTGCTCGTTATCCACTGTGCTGGGTATTGAGGTATTGCAATTTCATTTTTGTAATGATTCAGCTCTCATATTGGGAAGTAGCATCTTCTTATATAGCTCTTCTTCCCCCTGCAGTTTTTCATGAGCTTCATTTGAATTCCACTGAATGAGAGCATTGCCCAAATGATGCCACGATACCTTTTTTAATAATATTTTTCAACCACGGTTTTGGCTGCCTTTTTAAGTTTTAACAAACAAAAGAGAAAGTGTGTAGCCATTCAACCTATTGTAAGGAAAACCAACAGAGACAAGCACTAACAGGTACCTACTACTCTGGATGTCTTCGCTGCTCACTGAAGTCAGGATGTCTTCATTACATTACATGTATTTTCTTTTTCTCTAAATAAATGTGTACCATGCTGAGTCTGAGGTTCCTTAATTTCACAGGCTAACCATCATTTGTATTTACATGAGCTTTAGTACTATTGTCTGTACTGTGATTACATCTATACCTATCAGAGACTTCTAATTTTCACTCTTTGCTTCAGTAAATATTGATTATCTATAACTATTTTTGATATCCAGATATGCATTGGGAACTTATGCATTTTGCATAAGCAAATGATTGATAGAGAGCCTTGTAATATAGAGAAGACACGGAAAATTATGTAGGGTAATAATCTGAATGTGAAATTTGAGATTCTGTGCACAGTGAGAAAAATAAATACTGAAAGCAAAACAATAAATATTTTAAACTAAAAGATTACCTTGAAACACTAACAGAGAGGTAGCTTATTTGATTAAACTGAGTGTATTAGAGTATTTTATAGTTTCTGTAAACAAGAAGTTCTGTCTCAGTACACTTTTAGCCTTAGAGAAGCAACAGTCTGAGGTTGCATTTGACTCACTGGGACAGCAGATGACTTAAACATCCTCCTTTACTACATTTAATGGTTGAATTGGATAGCTTCCTGTCTGCCAGAAAGAAACCTTCTTTCCCCATGGACCTGTTCTCTCATAAAGGTCAGCACGGCCTCTGCTTTGCCTCTGTCACTCAAAAAAAAAAAAAAAAAAAAAAGAAGTCTGTAAGTGTAGCAGTATATTTGCCAACTCTTGACTTCCTAAGGGTTTTTTTTTTGCCCTTTTTAAAATCAGCTAAAAAACAAAAAAAAAGTAGAACAAATGAAAGATACTTCTCATTGAAAATGTTTGCTTTACAATTTTGTAATATTTATATAACAGCAATCCTCAAAAAACCTCCATATTGGTGTTTTGCAAGTATTTCTTCCCTTGTCAGACAAAAAGTTATTTTTACTAACAGTTAAGGCATTTGCCAAGATGCTTCTCAAAGATATTTCTTCCCATGCAACTATTTTGTCATATGATTGCTAACATTAAAAAGAGGATTAACGACTCTTAAGGGATGTTTACAATGAAACAAGCTGGCTGAAGAAAAATCTGAGTGCACTTCCAATTGCTGGGCACAAGATATTTTAAATGCACTTTGGTTCTATACGGTCTTCCAGTTGTTTGCATTAGCTGTCAACCCTAAGCTGACTATTTTAGCCACACATTATTTGGTGGTGCTGTATCCCCACTGCTATCTGCCCTTTAACACAGGGTCCCCCCCCTTCCCCGCCCCTAGTGCTAACCACTCCCTCGGGTTTCTCCCACTGATTCTGTTACCCCAACTCCGCCCATGTACTGCCCCCATGCCCGGAGAGTCCATGAGCTCTCTGCCCCCCGTGTCCCCAGACAAAACCACTGGCTACAGGCCTGTGATCCTCTGTCTTTGGGGATCAGCCTGCCAACAGCTCCCCTCTCTCTGCCTTGGGGGAACCATGCCATGTGCTGGCTCTCGGCCTTTGGGAGCCAGCACATGGGCTGGCTCTAGGCTTCTGGGGGCCAGCATGGAAAAAAGATTCTCCAATGCCCATGCGAGGAGCCTTCTCGCCTCCTTTACCACCATCTCTGTCGCGGAGCCACAGCCGGCCGGAGCAGGTGAGGGGCAGCCTGGAAGAGGCCACGGGATGCAGC
>VZRQ01018916.1:340984-357414 GCA_013397975.1 Machaerirhynchus nigripectus | reverse complement strand
AAAAAAAAAAAAAAAAAAAAAAAAAAAAAAAAAAAAAAAAGGGAACCTAAAAAGAGATCAGTTGTGGATCCTCAATAATCTGAACTCAAGAAGAAAGTATACAACAGGAAATGAATGAGGGGCAAAAATCTTTTAGAAACATGAAGGACAGAATGAGGCTGTCTAAAGTAAAAAGGCAGATCCAACAGGCAAAGGTCATGAAGGACAGAAGAAAATATGCTGCCCACACGTATTGTAATGGGGAAAGCACAGAATGAGATGGCACAGAAAAGGGCAATGTTTATTCACTGTCTGCTTTAGAGTCACACTCACAAGTCTGTATTGTGCTTTGTATTGGCTCACACCTACCAGGTGCATCTTCCTAATGAAATGCTTATTTTCCTTCTCCTGCTCCCAGAACTACCTTAGCTCATTGAGGTTATTTGCAGTATTTATCCTCCAGTATGCATTACGCCCCTCACAGTTCCCTGGCACACTCTCCATTGCACAGGCAATGTACGGGTTAGCATGGGATACAGAGTACATCCTTGCAAAATACATTTTCTACGTCTTTGATAGTGCGCTGGGTGACAAGTTTGTTTGAAATCTGAATTCTAGGTCACGCACTCAGCTAGTTATACATGGCTTTGGCTGTATTTCTCTTACAAGCCTGTCATAAGTACCAAAAGCCCTAATAACACCAAGGCAGATTAAATTTACTGCTTCCTCTCTGTTCAAATGATGTTATCCTAACAAAGAAAGAAGTAATAGTAGCTCAACACAACTTGTTGATTATAATTAATCTCATTTTGATCTTTCAAGTACTTATATGTATTTAGAATTTTTATTCCAGAATTTATCTGGAAATTGGAGATAGCTGACTGGTCTACAACCGCCCAACTATCCCTACTTCTCATCTTTTCCTTTTTCCTCTTCCTTACTTAAAATAAGTACCACATCTGTTTTCTCAGCACTTTTCCTGTCTTTCAAGTCTTCAGACAGTGCAAGCAGCTCTAATTTTCAAACAATTTCAAACAATTTTAATTTGGGGTTGAATAAAATGTTGGCTGATGCAACATCCTGCCTTTTAATTGCTGCTCTAAATTCTATTATTTGAGAAGGACTACTATTGAGTATCTCTCAATAGTATAAATTACAGACACGTCTCCCTACAAGGACTATTTCCATGTATCTCAGAATCAGAGGCAAATAAACGTGTTTTCAACCCCTTGTTGAATTTAAGACCACTGGTATAAAGTCTAAAAGTTTGCACTTCACATAAAGTAAAAAATGAACAGGAATATGTTCAAGCAACCAGTAAAAATTCTGTTACTCTTTTACACAAGGGTGTATCAGATAACCAATTAAAAAAAAAAAAAAAAAAAAAAAAAAAAAAAAGACTGGAAATAAAGAGTGAAAAAGATTATTATATTAAAGTATTATGTTTACACTAATAAGCATCATAATTTATTTCATGGATGGCATATTTTTGTTCTCTCTCTTCATTTCTGAATCAAAGTCCTTCAATAGCCAAATACTTCTAATTTTTACATTCCCAAAAGCAGAACACAGTGTAGCCTGAGAAAGGAGAGTATTGGTGGAAATGGAAGACAAGAAAACAATCCATATCTCATAACAGATGTCTGGTCTTTGGCATTTTACAGACTCTTCCTTCATGTTTGCTGATTCATTTCTTGACTCTCTCTTTCCTGGAAGTCTCAGCTACTTAGTCACACCCTTCACTTGTGTATCTTTTGAAAAATAACATCATTTTTACCTAGTGATGACAGCTTGTCATCTTTCTCCCAAGAATTTATACTGAGGAATGCTGATCTTGAGGTGTATCCAAGACTGAAAGAATCTGCTTTTGGTTTTCGCTTAATGAGCTAAAATCTAGAAAGAGTGGTGGTACATGAGATTGCACTGAAATACTGAAATCCATTTTCATTTACAACTTCTCAGTGCAATCCTCTAATTTTTAACCCTTTATTTAAAGGAAGCTTGTCACAGACAGCCTTGAAGGATTAGAGCTCAGGGTCAGAAGGACATAGACCCGTCTTCCCCCAGAGGGGGGGGTTCCATCCCTACCTGGAACCCTGTTTTGCAAAACTGATGTAAACCACTTCTTCTAGTTTCTTGTAACAGCAGTGTTTGACCTCCTCTCAGGAGCAGGCCCCCTGGAGTAATTTTGCTGTTCCCAGTTCCTTGTTCTTTCTGCAGTGAAGGGCTCAGAAATGAAGGGCTAGCCTACAGACACTCTGGGGTTGTACTGTCACCACTTTTCAAGCCTGAAAAGTTGCTCAAAAAGTTCACATCATTCAGACATGGCTATACCCAAAACCATGACAGTAAAGACAAATGCAGTTTTACTTACATAATAAAATCCTGAATAATTAGGCTAGGGAAAAATCTTTTCAAAATACATCTCATGTACCACCACAATGCCATGACCTACCACTGAAGAAGATGGCGTCTAACAAAGACACACAAAAACCCCCAGAAATCCTGAGAGTAGAGTGGATATGCAAAGGAGCAAATAAAATCTGGTAAAAGTAATGATACGTTCAAGTTTGTTTAGTTGGGTTTTTTTTAATTGAGAGAGAAGACCTGGGTGGCTATAATTTCATTACAGGGAGCATTACCCTTATTTAATACTAGAATGGAAGTTCTCAAGTGCTTTTATGATGTGGTTGTATCACAGTGAATATACAAAACCCACTGCTTCCATTTGCAGTCACACGAGATTCCTGTCTACCCTGCAGAACTGGATGAGACACCATCCTGTAAGCATGAAGTGTCTGGAGCAGTGCCCACTCAACATGAGCAGCCAGCTGTCTTAAGGCCACCAACAAGTGTTTGTGGATCAGAAATTCCAAAACCCTTCAATAAACAAATATTTAGAACATCCATGTCTACAAAAATGTTTTCCTGCTACATTTTCCAAACCCACAGAATAATGTTCAGAGACATAAAGACAGTGAAAGGTCACCAGAAAACACCATTCCAACATCTGTGCTTCTTTTAAGCTCTGCAAAACGCGGACATGACGACTCATGCAAACTCACACATGATCATAAATGTAATATATCATAGTTTGTCAGGGCAACACAAATCTGAGGACAAAAGTATGAGCATACTATAGTGTCATCTACTTTTGACCTTTGTGATGGTTTTTCCTAATGGAGCAGAACCAAAAATTGCTTGCCCTTTTCTAAAGAGCAAAGAATGACAGAGCTGTGCTAGGACAGTTCAGACATTCCCCTAAGCCCTGCTCCTGCACAGAATGGTGGTAGTACAGCACCATGTACTAAAAAAAATCCAAAACAGGGACTGAACCGTACTTGGTTTTCTCTAGCTTTGCCTATCGGGTTGGCTGCAAACTGCAAGGTTTCATAATCCACTCTCTCATGTTTATTATCTGATTTACAACAAAACACAACCTTATATTAAAGCCACGCCTTCTTTCAAGGCATTGAGTCTCTTTCACCCAGCTACCAATTTCACAAAACTTGGAGGAACTGTGTATCTTCATGATAGCCAGCTTGCTGTCCCTATCAACCAATGAAACCAGCATTTTGAGACAAGGTACAAATCCTTTGGCAGCAGTGCTTAAAAGATAGCATTAGGCTAAGAGGCAGAGGCTGCAGTGATGATGTAGTGTGTAGGGAAGGACTCCTTACACAATATATTTGCTTATAAGCCCAGTATTAACTGGCTCAAATAAACTGACTTCAGTAAAGTACTGACAACAATTAAGCATTTCCAAAATTGACTTAACTTGATTCCTGTTCTAAGGTTTGGAAGTCTTGGTTTTAACAATCTTATGTATTCTGTTGAGCTGTTGAAATTTTTTTTCATGACCACAAAACTCTCATTTATTTTTTGCACCAGAAAGAGTTGATAATGAGGGTTGTCCAATTCCTGGATAATCCTTTTGCTAAAAGTGGAGAAGATCTAATGGAAAAAGGTAAAGACTATAAATGTTTTATAGTCTGCAGCTACATACGAAATGTTACCAGTACTGTGACAGGGTGTTCTGCATACTGGTGATTGGTTAAAAATCAGCTGTACAATAACTTAAGAATACATTACACATATAAAATCCCTAACAGGATTCTATCAAATGAGAAAGTAAAACCTGTGCTTTTTCAAAGACACTGCTTTTGCAATATTTAAACATAAGTATTGGTTGTGGTCTAATTATGAAAAGATGCTTAACAGGTCTATGTCCAACAACTACTGCATTATAGTGTGACTTTGTGCTACAAGGAAGTAAATTATTCAATAAGTGAATCACTGAAGTTTATAAAAGAAGACTTTACATCCTTCATTGTCAGCACTTTACACCCTCACATATCAAATCACTATGCCACCACTTCTCAGAGTAGTAGCCTGAAGAGATTTGTAGCCCACAATTTCAGATTAATTAGGTATACAAGGTATTCCAGAAACCAATCGACTTCTGCACAGGTTATTTTTAAAATTTTTTTCTAATTTCATCTTTCCAAGAATTAAGAGTATCCAGAAAGAGACATCTGTAGAAATATAGCACATTAGGAAAGTTTGGTGCATTTGGAAGTAATTAGTAGAAGTTAAACTACTACGAAAAGTCACCTAATCCATATTTGAAGCACACACCATTTCAGATAAATACATACAACAGGAGGTCAGAGTGTTATAATCTCAAATAAACCAGCAGCCATAGGAGTACTTATTAAAACTTCTGTAAGTACCCAGCATATCTGACCTTGTTAAACTGGCATCTGTTAAGGACTTGTTAAGGACATGTTAAGCCAGAGAAGTGCTACAGGGAAAGTTTCATACCCACTGCAGTTTTGTACTGCAGTACAAATTTGATGTGTAAGCCATTTAAGTTTCCAAACTGGCAAGGCTATAGCTCCAGTTATCAGAGCACAGTATTTGATGTAATCCCTCAAACATGTTTTGTAGCTAACAAAAAGGTAAACATGTCTGGGCAGAATTTAACTTTGCAGGCTACCTAGACTGCCAAGTTTCAGCTGCATGTGTTGGCCAAAATCTGTCACACTAAACAAGGATTGCAGAGCACGTCTCTCCCAACCTCTGAACTGTGCTCCAGTCACCTAAATCAGGAGGCAGGAGACAGGGACTCAGACTCTTGGGCCTTTGTGGTTTTGGAGATGAGACTAAATATATATTCTTATTTTTTGCAAGTTGCTGAATATAGGCAACTTTCTTTAAAGACCTACTCAGAGTTCTCCAATGTGATTTCAGGTAAGACAAAAAAAGACATTTTTGTTCGAAAGATCTTTTTCATTCTGGGCTCAAAATAGTTTTTGTTCTACAAATGCATCTGAAATAGCATGGCATCTTGAGATGTGCAATTATTCACTTTAATTTAAAAATATCAGTGCTTTATGACCATCAGTTTTACTCAGTACCTAAGTGGCAGAATTCAGAAGTTTTTGGCTTACTGACCTGTTTGACTTGAAGTTCCACCAGAAATAATAAACATGTAACAGAAAGAATTCTTCTGGTTTCTAACCAGCCTTCTTATCCCATAATTATCTTCTACTTTGTGAAAATGTAGAGCATTACTTCTACCTAATGGGTCATTTTCTTCAGAGCAAGAGGCAAGTGGCCTATGAGATAAAAGATAATTTTATCTGCCTGCTTCTTTTTCCATGTCAGAGAAACGATCAGGAGGACACTTAGCAGTGGTAGTTCCGAGTGTGCAGCCACCATGTTATTTTTTAATGACAGCACTGAGTGACAGTGGCACTTGGATAAAGCACTTAACTGCATAATAATCATTGTGGCGAATGCCACTGGATTCAGTTATCAAAACACAGTTTATCAGTTTATCACTCTATAAATCAGATAATCCATCTTTCAGCCTCAGCCCTTCTACTGATACTACTTTTTTGCATATCTGATTCAGAGGCGTGTACCTCTGAAATCAATCTGTATTCATGGGTAATCTGTATGCAAGGGCTAAAAAACTGATTGTCTCACAGATGACACAGAAAGGGGAAAGCAAACAAAATCTTCATTGGTTATTGAAAAGAAGGATAGGGAATCAAATTGCTTGTTGATAAAGGACAAAACAAATAATAAAGTACATAAGAAACGGCATGCAAATGTTTCCACTATATGCAACACCTTTTATTTTGGCCCTAAGTCTGTTGAGCAATGAAAAGCTGTTTCCACGAGCTTTTGCCACTTATTTCCGTGCTTCTCCAAAGCAGGTCCTTCTTTCCCACCCAGCTGTAAGCACTCCCAAACAGCAAGGGCACCCTGTAACACTTGCATATACAGGCAGACCCAGCCAGCACTGACAGATACCTGCAAAAGCCAGAACAAATAATCACTACAGCTGCCAGATCGTATCAAGTTTTAACTGGAATATAAATGCTTTGTGTGAGCTATGCCAATTTTTTCCCACTTGTGGGCAGCTAGAGTGAACAAGCTCCATCCTAGCAAATGTTTTTTTTCAGCATTTCTCCTCCTTTCAGAAGTCAACCAGCCTGTTCTTACTTAAATTTTCCTAAAATGATCTATCAGTAGTATTGTCAGGCTGGGAATAGACACGTCTTTATTCAGCTTAAAGGTAAAGGGACTTAAGAAAAAAGCAGCAGCCAAGATCTTGGATTGACAATTTTACATATAACTAATGCTAAAAATTATCTGGGGGGGAGGGGGTGTTCCAGATTAAAAACTATTCTAGTCTACTTTCTCCCCTCAAAGTACCTTCGGAAAAAAAGACCTTCAACCTTTTTTGGTGAAGATACTAGAAAAAGATGACACGTGAGACATCCTGATAATAAAAGCTAAAGACATCTTACTGAGAGAAATATGCTTTATTCACTTTTACTGGACTTCTATTGTGCAAAATTTTTAATCACCTAATTCTTCAGCACTTATTACAGAGATATTGAAAACCAAAACACACACGTCAATCCCAGTCCTCACTTCCAAAAGTGTTTTCAAATTGTAAGAAATGGATAATTTAATTTTAAAAAGCATGAGCACTGAGGAGAGCACCAACAGGCAGATCTCCCCTAGTAAGCAAAGCAACATATAAGCAGCACCATTCTCTTGGGGCTAAAGTATCCTGCATTCCTGATTGCACCTTAAGCTTTTTCAGACTGTTTAGCTTCCAGCCTTGCTCCAGAAATCACTGTGAGGCACGTAGACCTGTGCAGCAGCAACTGCACCTTCATACATGCTGCCAAACCCCTTCCAGCCTGCCCTGTTTCGGAAGATCTCTCACCTGACTCATGGTTTTGTTTAGCTGCTGGCTCTGTTTGATTGCCATGCAGCACATGGCAGTGTTTCACATGTAGCACAACCACAGCCTGTCTCACATCCAGAGCATCATGCAGAGAGCTGCCTGGCTGAAGGATGAAACCCATTTCCAGAGTGCCCACTTTTTCCCCTTCTCCTCCCATTTATTTGGTGCCCCTGTTCAGACAATAAGGAACAGTCAATAAGTTTCTTACCATCTGGTCTGGCACTGTCCTGCTTTTGGATACTCCTGGTTTTACCTAAGCCACTCCTCCAAGCTGTGCTCCAGGCCTTAGTAGTGGTAACTTCAACATCGACAATCCCGAGCAAGTTTTAAATTTCCGGACCTGGAAGCTTTTTGAAATACTTCTAGAAAAGGGCAAAGAATAGATTTAATTGGCACCAGAAGGGCCTGGGAGGCAGGTATCCCACTGAATCCAGACACTGAAGGGAGGGAAGCTGGCATCCCATTGAATTTTCTATAAATGTGCCTGGTGAAAAATGTCTTGATCACTTTCTGAAGCTTGTGTTGGAAACACATCCCCAGGCAAGGAGCAGAAGGATGTCCTCCTGTTTCCCCTCCGTAATGGGGCTGCCCTGTCTTGTTCTGACCACAGCGATTTCTGGACTGCCTGGGTAGATCTCTATCTGGGATGCAGATAAGTTTGAAAGGTCACTATAGGATGTAAGTTTTCTTGACAGGCTCTTAGGTAATTTGCCAAGCCAGAAGTTACTGACAATGGAGGGCTTCTTTGTGGGGCAATGGCTAAAGAGATCTTTTGACAGAGTCAGGTAAGAGGCAGTTTTCCAGCAGCTTAAGCTTCCAGCACCTGGTTAAAAGTTATTCCAGAATCCTTCCTCAGGTGGCGTCTAGATGAACAGAGGACACTTGTGACTTGAGTTGTTACAGCCTTGTGCCACACATCAACTCCAAACAGTGTGAATAGGAAGGACAGAATAGGAAGAGACATCATCTTTCAAGGAGAAAAATGGAAAAGCTGGTAATTCCTAGCACTTCCCATGCACTAAGCAGCTCTTGGTAAGCTATATACACACAAATACCAACATGCCAAAATGCACTGAAAACACAGCCCAAGAAAGGTCAGTCTCTGGGAGAGTTAGGGAGCCTAACTGGGTGGTGCATGACAGTGGTGCCCATGCACTGTTGTATCCTCATATTGTTCTTATGCAATCCAGTATCAAGGGAACATACTTCTAATGTTCCAGGGAAAACTCTTGTATAAGATTGTCTTCACAGTTGCATATGCTCCACTGTATCAACTAAAACACCTCTTGTGAGACAAAGCTGGCTTTCTAACGATTTTGTAACCCATTCAGATAGCACAGGTTTGTTTCTATTTTACTCAGCTATGGTGAGGCAGCAGGAGCAGGGGGGGTTCGTGGTCACTGGCTGCTGTGGGACCAAGGGAGTTCATACAATAGTTTGGGTTGGAAGGGACCTTAAAGATCACCTTGTTCCAACCCCCCTGCTATGGGCAGGGACACCTTCCACTAGAGGAGGTTGGTCAATGCCGCAGCTGACCTGGCCTTGCTGTCTCCATACTGAGACCCTGAGTGCAACTTCCGGGTCCATTCTCTATTTACCATCTCCAAGTGCTAACAAGCCAAGGTGTCTTGGTTTATACAACAGTAAAGATTTGTTTTATTCTTTTACAAGAGTTAGAAAATTTAGTAATTTCTTTGCATCTGTCTCCTAGACTCACAGAAACTCTTCCCCTAAAAGCACACAAACAAAGGAAGTTCTCACTCTTCCACTTGCCAAACAGCAACAGTGAGCTCTGATTTCCAGTGAGGAGAAATTTACATGCCAGGAAAATGGAGGGGATGGGAATTTCAGCTTGTGTCCCAGGATCTGCAGCTAGAGGAAGCTGTCCTTACATCTCCTAATGCCTCAGTCAAAACCCATGGAAGCAAAGGTGCTAATATATTCAGCAATTGGCACTGGGGAAGCCTTTTGTCCAGGTTCACAAGCTGTGTTATGATCATCACTGCATAATATTTGCATTCAAAAAAGACCCTTACAAACACAGCAGGGCACAAGAAATATTGAGCAGGGGCAGGATAAGGGCAAGAAGAATGTCCCGTGGATTTGAGACGGGTATTTTTCCCATTTGACATTTGACATACCAGAAGTCCCTTAGGGGATCATAACACCAATGTGCGAACACTGTGGTACAGGGATCTCTTTCTAGGGTGTTCTTAGAAGCAACTGAAGACAGCATACATTGATGCCATATCTGCAAGGCTCTGCCTCTGTGGAAGATGGGGCATTTCCACCCCTTATAAAGCCCTCCTGATTTAGGGGCCCAGGTTGCCAGTAGTGGACTAGCATTCCCAAAGAGACCCATGTCCCCCTGCTGAAACCCCTGCTCACCTCCTTAAATGTCCTGGTCACACAGTCATACCTAAACACATCTTCAGCTGCCTTGCTCACAGCCTTGCCCTAATCTTAGCCAAACACAGACAAAAGGCACTAAATTGTATCATCTGGGTCAGGAAAGATAACAGATAACACTGGGTGTGACACACACGGAAAATGTCACAACTTCTTAGTGCCCATATAAAAACACATCAAATAAAACATGTGGCAAAATGGAGCTCTGCCTGTGAAAGGTCTTGCGAATTACTGGCCAGTTATTTTTCCTTTTAAAATTATGTGGCCCAGAATTCCAACAAATAAATCAGGGATAAAAAAATAAGAGATGTGTAATATATTTCTTTAATATTTCTAGAGAGGAAGGGGTTAAAACTGCCATATCAGGAAACCTTTACTATTAATATACCAACCTTTATTAGCTGCATCTCCTATTGCTGTTGTTTCTTCATAATTACATGCCTTTTTAATACCTTGAAAGAGACCCACGTCTTTGATGCAAAGTGGGACATTCTAGAATATGTTTCTGAAATCAGAGCAGCCTATTAAAGACTGATTAATTAGACAGTAGTAATTGTGGATGCAAGGCAAGGAGAGTCTCAACAGTCATTTTTAGCTTTGGCTCTTCATCATCATTCTGAAAAATGTCACTTGAATATTTTGGGAACAATTTGTGAACGTGATTTAAAACAATAAAAAAAAGAGCTACTACTGACACTCACTCGTTTCTTCCCTTTCATTTTATAGCTCACGTCATTATTTGATCCATTTTCTGTAGGTTAGAATAATTTCAGGTCATTTTTTTAGAACTGGTGTTGTTATCTCTGCTGAGAGAACACAAACCAAAGGCAATAAAAGGCTCAAACAGCACAGAACAAGCACGCACACATCCACTCACTGTTGCATATTCAGCTCTTTAAAATGGATACAATAAAACAAAAACCACAGTACCTGCACACTGCTCTTGCGAAATACTGTGGCTAGATCTTCATGTAATATATAGGTGTACAATGTTAAAAAAGAAATTCAAGTCTCAGCATGCACCGACTGTTTTGATTTGCCAAGTGATGCTTATTGGGCAAACTGCATTAAGACATCGTATTTTAATTGTAATTTTTCTTCTTTCTTAACCACCCCCTCCCACTCTAACCGTGCACAGATCGCACACTCACTGCAAACAAGGAAGAAGAACAAATTTGTAAGGGTTTACACTACTATTACAACATAATTTGTAATCTTCAAAGATAGAGATGTGTTTGGAATTATTTCAGGGCAACTCCAGACAGCAGCAAAATAAATATCAGAAATAAATCAAATTTTCAAAGGGAAAATGGTCTATTTTCATTCAAGTTTCAAATCTGCAAATTAATCTTTCGCTTACAAATAAACATGTAAGTTAGGTATGTTAAATTGGGGCTAAGCAGGCACCGGCTTGCAGGATTAGGCCCACAAAATCCGCACTAACAATAACAGTACTCTTATTTTAAACCATTTCTTTGTATTGATTTTTTTTTAAATTAAATTTGTTTTAAGAACAGGCTTCCTCTTCGGCATAGTTTACCATCATGCAATAAATGCAGCTTCTTGATAGTAAAAAGTAGATCTCATAAGGTTTTTTAAGTGGATGGATTTAAACATGTTGCTGGACTAAACAAATCAAGTAAAAGTTGATCAAGTAAAACCATACCAAGGCTGGAAAGACATGATTAGCAAAATAAAAAAAAACCTTGACGTTCACAGAATTAATCATATTTAAGTAAGTTTCCACACTGTGAGAAAGGAGTCAGCTTTATGTTATGTATGGAGGACACAGAATATCTTTTCCTAATATAAACATTATATCAGAGAACGGATTTTACAAAATACCAAAGAAAAACTAACAACCCCCCCCCACACCTCTTTCAGATGGAGAAAAGAATGTCTTTTAATTAATTTAGGAACAGACCTAAACCATTAATCGGAACTGTAATGGAACACAGACATTTATTAATACAAAAGAAGGATAAAATAACCTTTAGCATCCTGCATTATATTTCCAAGATTTAAGACCCAAAATTAATTCCTCAGGTAGTCCTCTGGTTCTATAAATTGTAGAGATTTAATTTTACTCCCTGGCACAGTGGCTCCCATTGAGTTGCTGTCACTTTTCACGGTGATTTTCTGGCTGCCTTTAAAACCAGGAGGAAGACTTCCAGTACTCTTAAAAAAAAAAAAAAACAAAACCAAAAACAAAACAAAAAAAATTAAAAGCAAAAAAAAAAAAGGCATAAGAAAGAAAAATGGAAGAAATTGAGTACTATTTCAGTGACAGTTTGCCTGAAATCAACTCACTAACCACAGTTTCTCAAAACAGATAATGGCCAATGAAGGAGAGGAGAGAACAAGAAGTTCAATTAATGCTTTTTTGTACAAGTAACATTGTAAAAAGAAAGACCACTAAGACACATAAGTTCACTCAAATCATAAAAAATATTTTATTATAATTTTGGAAAAGAAACTCTTAAAAGCACAACACCAAACCCAAAGGAAATTCCACGACCCTGAAACGCAATGAAATTTTCATAATTTTCAGTATGGGTTAACATCTGCAATGATTATTGCTGTTACCAAACCTCCCCTCCTCCCTAAAAAGGCACTTGTTAAAGTAGGAAAAGTAAAAGAATATGAATTGACAGAAACCAACACCCCAACCCTTCTTTCTTCTGTGCCTCACTAAAGCAGGAACAGGATTTTCATAATTTGTCCTGGCTGAAATATTAATTTCTTCCACATTCTGCCTCGTCTGAGGCACCAAAACGAACAAGAACCATCTCAAAACCTCCATGCAGTGAGGAGGACTGTCCTGCTGGAGCCTCTCATCGCTCCCGAGCTGATGCAAGCAGATGATGTGACCCAGGGGCACAGTCCCAGCTGGGTTTTGGGCACACCCCAGGCACCGGCAAACACAGACCAGGAACAATTCTCGTGCCTGATGGAAGCTGGGCAAAGCCTGGTTCATGCAGCGGGCTCTGGGGCAGTGCCCCGGCAGCCAGGAGTGAGGAGCCTGATTGCCACCATCTCCTCAACACTGGTAGTGCTGCTCCTGGGAAACTTCCCCTTCCTCGTGGTGGTTTCTCAAAATACCCTTATTTATTTGCCATATTGCTCTTGATAAAATCTTTATTGGCATCTTCCTGCACAGCAAGACAGGAAGAGAAAGTAATTACCACTTCTGTTCCACAGCTTGATAACAGAATATTCCTGTGAGCTTCCCACACTTCCACAAATCCTAATAGTTTTCCAGAAATTTTTTTTTTCTTTTTTTCCTTTAATTCTCGACGAAGAAAAAGAGATCTATACATTACATTTGAATGAAGGGAAGATATAACTCTGCATTAAAAACAGTTTATCAGTCACTTCATGTGGTTTTTTTTCAATGCTCACCTCAGTGACAGGACAAATGATTTGTACACAGAAAGTAGCAACAATACTTAAAAAAAACGGGTGTTCTAGTGCAATGATAAAATTAGGTCCCGTGGTCTTGCCTAAATACAGCAGAAGATTAGAACTTCCCCGACCTAAATATCAATGAGAGTTTTAAGTGCACAATAAACATAACTCTGAATCCCGGTTACGTAGGGATTCTCTTGTGGGTTTGGATTTATTTGGTGGAAGGAGTAGGGGGGAATATGCCTCTTCTTCTTTCCATCCCCCCTACTTAGCTGAGAAAAATTTAAGTATCAGACATATTTATTCTTGAAAATAAGAGCATAATGACAGTGGTCAGATTTTCCTGAGTTCCAACAGTTTGCGACAACTGGAGCACATACATTTTATTCCAAAATGACATTAAAAATGTGTAACTTGTTAACTACTGTTATTCAATAATACAGTAATTCACTAATGGTACTGTAAGTTTGCAAGCAGCCTAAAGTCAATTCTAAAGTCATGATCAAAAGAGCTTTTCAAGCTGACAAACAACAACTGGAGAAAGACAGCAACAATCCCAAAAGTGCTTAATCTTTGGAGAACCGAATCTTAAATAGAAATTATGTGCTTTGCAATCATGTAGTTCTCATATAGCAATATTAGTATTCTGGTGGAGGTTAATATGTAATGCCTGCTTTTATAAGAATAAATTTGACCATGTCAAGAGACAACTGGATCTCTAAATTTGAACTTTTTTAGAGAAACTGTCCTCAGGAAATGTACCGAACATGAAATACGTTCATATATGAACGGCTAAAATTAGTGGTGCCTTTCAGTTGTTAGATATGCAATGTGCAGTACCCTCTTTTATGGTTTAAAAAGTTAATGTGAACTTTTAATGTGAAAGAGAAAATGTGAAAGAGAAAACTGCACACATTTGCAGCAATGCCCTCCATTGGACTAAATCTTTCCAGAGACTGCTTATTTGGAATCTTACGTAGCCAAATTATCTACATAATAAAGCTAATATATCTCCTATGACAACAGTCGGCTCTATAAATTGTCAAGGTATGAAAGTGAAGTGGGACACCGAATGTCTTGGGAATTCTTCAGAAATATTTCAGTTTTATTCTCCCTCCGAAGGTTTTACCCACAGCCCCAGTCAAGCTGCAGTTGAATTCCACTCCAGGGGAGAGGTCTCTATTACAGCTCAGCATCAACTGTGTTTCACAGAACAGGAAAACTGATACCAGTCATTTAAACGAGGTAAGTCTCAGCTGGGATAAACTTCTATATGTTCAGGACTCCTTTCATGATTTCTTGATTAAAATGGGTTGTTAAGATGATATTCACATAATCAGTCTTAAATTCCTTCTTTTAATTTTTCAGCTGGTTGGGGTTTGTTTTTCCTTTAAAAAATACAGTATTCTTCTGAACACTTGAGTTTGATCTTTCTGCAGGTAATCTTTTCAGAAAAAAAACCCAAAACATTGCTAAATCAAAACTTTGAAAACAAAATACACAGAGTGATTCAAAGTATTTTTCAAATCACATAAAAGTTACATACAAAGTTTGAATATTTAAGCATGCTCTACGTGCAAATACATCAAATAACATCTTTATCACAAGTTTATGCCACGTTCCAGGGTTAGGTCACATAGATGGGATTGATTGGGATCTAAACACATGATATGGGGCAAAGTCCAGATCACACCATCTGTTTGTCACTTTGACTGAAGGAAATAGTTTCCCATACATTTAACAGACTTTTCATCTTAAAAAAAAAAAAAAAAAAAAAAAAAAAAAAAAAAAAAAAAAAGAAAAAAAAAAAAGAAAGATAAAATCCTGCCACTACTGAAGAAAAGAGCAAAACTTCTGTTAAAGACTCCAGCATCACCTTTCAGTCATGTTACCATTAATGCATTAAGCTATTATGCTGACTTCTTCCATCAATCTTTACATAATTACATTTATTTAAAGAAAAAATTAAATTGAAGCAATTATCAGTCTTCCTGATGTTTCAGCCAGAAAACTAACATAAACAAAGCAGCTAAAGAAGTTTTTCCTTTATATTTTGCACCCTGACAATCTGCATAAACGATCTCATTTTGTGAACACGCATGTACTATCATAAGAGATTGGAAGAACTACTTGCCGAGAAGTAAAGGTGATCTTGGTGATACGATTTTGCGTGACTGGAGCTTCGTCGTGCACCTTTTTCAAAACCTTTGACTATTGAAAGTGCAAGTCTCTAAGAAACCTAGAAACCCTAGAAACCATCACAAATTTGCTTGCATTACACCAGGTACTAATCTCCCCTCAAAAGACGAGCCCTGTGGCATTCTCTGAGTTGCCCATGCCAGCAAATTGAAATGCACAGAGAAGTTTTCAGACAATATTTGACAGAAGATAAAAAAGAAAACAAAACAAGCAAAAAAGTGGCAATTTACACTATAAGAATCAGGTAATTTAGCCGACAGTGAGGCAAAATCCTTGTTCAAATTCAAGAACTGAACAATGCATCACATCCAGTCTGGCACTCATTAAAGGAACAAGCAAGGACAGGTGCTCCTTGTGTGGAACTTGTGTTGCTATTGATCCCTATTCTTTGCCCAAATCATAGTGACGGGCACTCATAAAAGTCAAGCAGCTCAAAGCTAAAGCGGTCGAAAACCACCACCCTCTTGAATCTGGACAGAATACTTCCGAAGAAGAATTGATTGAATTATTTTCCAAAGAAAAAGAGATGGGAAATGTATAGCCAATCTAAAGCAGAGTGTAATTCACAAACAATGGAGAGGACTAAGAACCCCCTCACACAGGAAGGAAGCAGCACAATTTCAGTTCAAGAGAATGGGAGGAAACTATCCTGAGCATTCCACATATTTGCTCCTTAATATTCACAGCGCAATATCTATCTTCCTTTGTGAGAAGAAAGAGAAGTTATGGAATCAGCTCTCTGTGCTCATGCAGAGCAGGAAAAGTGAGGTAGAACTCAAAACTCAAAAGTATTCTGGGCAGGAGATGTGAAGAGGACACTACTAAGAGATTTCACACCCTGTTTTATTCCAAGCCTTTTCAACTGCACATGACAATTTTTGCGTTCTGAATTTACCTAGAAAAACGCATCTTGCTACAGGTTTGCCTTTTAGAATTTGGGTTTCTGTCTTCCACGCTAAACCACCTTCCTGAGCCATTCACCATCATTTTTTAATCCTCTCAGATTCCACAATATGACCTTTGCGGGGTAAGGGGTAGGATGGGGGAGGGGTGTAGACGACGAACTCTGCAGAAGCCATCCACCTTGTGCTTCTGAGCCCATGCCAACAGCCTGGGGCAACCCTTGACCGGAGAGAGAGCCCTTTTGGCAGTCCCGCCTCCC
>VZRQ01018916.1:293132-340309 GCA_013397975.1 Machaerirhynchus nigripectus | reverse complement strand
TTTCCTTTTCCCCGTAGAATGAAAGCAAAAGCGACCGGTTCCCATCACGCCTGATGCCGGGAAGGGCAGCTCGGGAGTGCCAGAGGCGGCGGGACGGCGCGGGGCGGGGGAGCTGCGGGAAGCACTGCTCCGCGCCGCACCTACCGCGGGCACCTACCTCCCCGCGGGCATCTGCCTCCCGTGGGCACCTGCTGTCCCGCGGGCATCTGCCTCCCGTGGGCACCTGCTGCCCCGCGGGTGCGCCCGCAGCAGGTGCCGCGCAGCGCCGGGGGTGCCTCGCCCCCGGGCGGGAGCGCTCGCCCGCCCGCCCCTCCGCACGGGTGCAGCGGGACAGAGGGAGAGCAACTGGCAGTGACCCGCTGCCCGCGGGGATTGCGGGCTGCCCAGCGGGGCCGGGGGCAGAGGGAGCCGCCCGCCGAGATTGGGGTGGGTTGTGCGGCACCGGGGCTGCTGCAAGGATCCCGCTGGGTGCGGCCGAGGACGCGCCTCGGGCTGTATGCACAGGAGGGTTTTTTAATATTAAAAAGCCAAGAGGTTTGGTTTTTAAAAAGTATTTGGACATACTGGAACACTGACTCTTCCTGTCTTTTCTAGGAGAATTTTTGGGGCTTTCCAGATATGACTTAGGAGTTTCTGGGAATTTACTGAAAAGATGGGTTATTACCAGTAATGCATGCTCTCTTTCTTTTGAATTGTTGGTCATATGGAGTGCCATAAACTCCCATTCTTTTGAAATTATGTAACTTTAAGAAAAATCCCTTTCAATTTTCAGTCTACATCTCCTAGAATTTTTTATGGCGCTTGTCTAAGGTTTTTTCCACAGGACTCACTTAGGAATGTCTAAAAAAGATTTTATCACCATCCTGCAGTGGCTCAAGGGACTTCATGAGTGTGCAACTCGTGACCTGCTTTTATTCTGTAATTTCCTCATTTAAAAAAGATTGGCCATCTGTACGATACAGAGAAAGTAAAAATGACGAAATAGAAGTGACTTTGCACGTTTCACCCTTATCTCCTGTTGCTGCCAGACAACCAAGTTTAAGGTGATGGAGTTAGTTGGATTGTTTTAAGTTAGAGGATTGCTGGTTTTGTCCCTTGCAGCATGTTTGTGAAGCAGCATATCTAAGTTGTTTGTATCACCCTATTTGCAAACAAACATCACAGTTCATCCTTGGCACTGGAATCGAGAGGTGCAATGGGGGATTGGAAAAATGTTGCCCTATAATTGAGTTCTTGAAAGTTTTTGTAAATGTCTTTTAAAATATTAAATCTTAGTCTTTCAAACTGATAAATCATTCAACAGAGATATAGTTAGCATAGAGATTTACAAGGATAATGCTCTGTGGAAGTCCACTTGAAGCTTGAAGATCATAATAGATTCACCTTACAGAGTTGTAGGATCCATTTAAGAATCACTTGCCAGGAAAAGCATGCATTTTTCTTTGAAGATTCATTCTGCTGTGTGTGGTGGGAGTTGGCTGGGATGGGCTGTAAATGGACTGTGTTTCTTTTAATGGCAGTGAGCATGTGGTGTGACTGCGGTTTTTGCATCACAGAAGTTAGGTGGGTCAGTAAAAGTTATGGGGAAGTTTCATTGCTTTCTGCTTAGTTGTTCAAAATTCCTCTCTGAGGCTGTGATTTACTAGTGATGCCCAAGTCCAGAGGTGCCTGTCTCTTGCGTGTTGAACTGGCTGTACCCAACAGCCCATCCTTGCCGGAGAGGAAGGAAAGTAGCAGCTGGGGCTGGGGCATCCCTTCTTCCTTTCTTGGCTGCTATGGCACAGCTACTCTGTGCAGTTGTTTTTCTTACTCAGTAGTGGAGATGGGCAGAAACAACGCATACTCCTCCAGGAACCTGCTGTGATCTTTGCTAGTCCTCCAACATAAATTTCTAGCTTTTTTTTTTTTATTTTTATTTTTCCCCAAAACTTTCTATTTAAGAATCATCCTAGCCAGAGTAGCGATAGGCCAGAGTCCAATTACGAGCTTCCTGATCACGTATTATCATGTGTTCAGTCTCCCTCCTTCCCAGTACCAGGTGAGTCACCTGCAGCCTCCTGTCAGTCCCTTCAGGCTCTATGACGTTTCGGTCTTTTCTCTCTGCCCATCCTCACAGAACTCATACTTTCCTGGATGTCATGCAAGGACAGAACACCAGGGGTCTGAGCAAAGCAAGATGGTCCACTAGAGGGAGAAACAAAGTGAGGGGTAGTGAGGTTTGTTCCAAAAGATTGCAAAAATCTTGCAGAGAAGGTTGTGTTGCTTCTTTAGCTCATGTTACAGCCAGTAGCACGGATTTGTACATTTAGTCAGCCTGAAAATGTGCTTAAATACACCTTTGTTGTGAAGCTGTGTTCATGGGGATTTGTAGAACTTATCAAAGGAAAAAAGGACAGTCAAGATGAGATTCCTCTGCAGATTAAGACACTTGAATGCCTAAACATATATGATTAAAACACTCCTCTACATATGTCCAATGTGGTTATGGTCCAATAAAAGTCAGTGCTTGTGGTGAAGCCTGGAGATTAATTCAGCCCAAGCAGTCACCAAGTATCTGGTCAGCTCAATAGTTGTAGGCTCTTACCCATGCTGGCTAAATCATCTTTGGGTATGAGGGAGTTTAGACACCCAAAGAGTGTCTTAATCTGGAACTGAATCCTTCCCTCCAGCAAGGCACAAGTCATTTGGTTGTACAAAGATCCCTTTTAAACTATTTTCACAGATTACAGGATGTATTTGTTAATACAGCACACATGCTGTGACATTAATATGTACCTAACTGTTCTTCTTGTAATCCAGCCTTTTTCAGATCTACCTTACCAGTTCTGCCACTGCTCCTTGTTCTGTCTCCAGTGAATTCATCTAGTTGTGCAATGGGAAATAAAACAACTGAAATCCGTGTGAAGTATGAGAACATACTAAGTCACGACATCAATGAGCTGGTAGGTAATAGCTCTTGGGCTTCCAAAAAAATGTTCATTATTTTTAGATGCTAACAATTAATAATAAAAGCTCTAATGTTAAAACATGATAAAAGACCAATTTAAAATCTCATATTATGCGGGAATGGTGGTTTTATTTGAGGGGGCGGAACAATTCAGTCTCTTTTAAAACTCTGAAATCTGTGGATACTGCCTGTTTGCATGTACAAATACTGTGATACAGTTTTTTGTGCCTGTGCATCATGTAGTTAGACACATGTACCATTTGGCCATAAATCATATACTTCATTTAAAGGTCTCTTTATTAAAGTAGTTTAGTGACTACTTCTGTTTGTATGTTTTTATCAAGAGAAGAAAGCATTACACAACCTGTAATATGTTCTACTAATTAGAGATTTTGTGAGTGAAGTTTTATGTTGTCCATTGAATACAAATGCACAGAGGCACAAAATTCATGACAGTAAAAGTTTCTTTGTATCTTAATAGGTTTTTTTGTACCTATTAATATATCTTGTTTAGCCAACAAAAATTATCTTTTCTAGATGGCAGAAGAACTTAACATTCTCATGTGTAAATCTCCTCCATTATGGCTTTATCAGCCACATTTACTACAGCTTTGCAAAAGAGTTTCATAACAGTTTACCAATCCACGTGCAAAATTTACCTTCCAACTCTTCCTCATGAATCATTAGCAATTAAAATAATTTGTCAAGAACACTTGCATGGGAGAAGACTTACACAGTTGTATTAGTAGAGGCATTCCCAAAAATGGGATTTTTCTGACAGGTTGTCACAAAATGAGAATTCACCGTTCTGTTGAAGTCTTAAATTAAGATCTATTTGCCTGAAATACAAATAATATACAGTGCTTTTCCAAGGGCAAAATCAGAAGTCATTGCATTTCTTCACACTTACGAACTACCACCAAGAGCATTATGGCTGTGGTTTCCAGCCTTTCTGTACCAGGACACGTCAACCCTCATCTGGAACAAAATACTTTTAGGGTCAGGGAAAGATCTTTTAACATTTCAATCATCTTATGTTTGTTGAGATTATGAGGAGAGAAAGGTACTTCTCTGCAGATAAATGACTTTATCCTGAATGAGACATCACATTTGGGGAGAATATTAATGGCCATATTAGAATAGATAAGTATTCCCTTTAGTTTGCTGTCTTATTTCTGACAAAGACAAGTATTCCCTAGAGAACAAAAATAAACCCTCTTGGTGAGCAGTTAGAAGACAGCTGACCTATAAGAGAAAATGATGCAAAGGAATGACACCCTCTGGGAGGCAGATCCTGCTGCCTTCCTATGGTGGAGAGCCTGGGGCGCATCCCAGCCCTGCTCAAGATGCAGGGTCAGGGAGGCTGGGGGCTGTCCCAGCCTGGATGGGGCAATGCCTTGCCACTGTCCTTTGTAGGATGGAGCTTGATGCAGTTGGTGCCCGAGGGTGCCATCAAGGATTGGAATGGAGCAATTCCATTATTCCAGATACATTTTGGAAGTATTTTTTTCTTTTTTTATGTTGCAATAAATATTATAGAGATTTTTTTAAGACAGAGGGGTTTTTTAGAAGAGTGTATGAAAACTAAAAGAGTTATCAAAAGAAATACATAAATGAATAAAACCTTCATGAATTAATGTTTGTGAAAACTAATGGGAATGCACTGAGCTCTGAAGCTTTTACTTCCTAGAAGACATACACAAGCAACTACTGTGCAAGTTTCTTCATTTTTCTGTCTTTACTTTTACCCGTTGAGGAGAAATTTGTCTTCCAAGTAAAATCAGTGCATTGTCACTGTAAGTTAAGAGCAAATATTATGGATTCTGTGTGGGTGATACCAACTGCCCACTAGGCACTTTCCTACTGGAAACTGCAGAGTCAATAGCTTTCAGTCCCTCACCCTCATGTTTGGAGCAGCTATGGATTTGCTACAGAGCAGGCTAATGAGCTATATACTAGATCTCTGTAAGGTAATTTAATTTTCACTAATGCCTTTTCTGAGGTCAGGATTTCGCTTAGGTTGGTTTAGTCACTAAACTGCCATCAGACGTGGTTACTGTACATTATACTAAAGGTGATCTGAGGAAACTAGCGATGATGGGAAAATCCCATAGCAGTTAGCAAATGAAGCAACAGATATATAGTTTATAGGGTGATTATATATATATAATTATAAATTTTGGTGCCATGTGATTGCAGCAACATTCCACTCTGTTGTGGTGCAAGAACAGACGTGCATTAGCTTCCAGATGTTGATGGTTTGGGTGTTTTTATTTGGTTTTGTTGTTTTGCGGTTTTTTTCTTTGTCGGTGAATATTTGATTCCCCAAACTCTTGGTTTTGAAAACACTTTCTGGATAAAGTTCTGTTTCTCTTGGATGAACTTCTGAAATACAGGCAATTTTTGCAGAAAAGCTTTAAGAATGAACTGTCTAATGTGTTCATGCACGTGCCTAAGTGAAGAGATCTAAAACAATACTGTCATGAGCTACCTTTTTTAAAGCCGTTTGGCTTAATTGGATTATCTGGATACCGGCTGAAGAAGAAGACAGGAGTTGAGTTGGCTTCCATTGTCATCTTGATGACAAGTGCGAAAGTGGAAGAAAAAACGAGAGGATAAACTATTGATAAAATATTACAATCCGGCAAAACACCACGTGATGTTGCTTAGGCCAGCTTATGTTATTACATATGCAAAGTGAGTGCTGCCATCTGTTTAGAGCTGAGACATGTATTTACGGAGACAAACACTGACAAACACTGTATTCAGTGTGTTCAATGTTACAATTCAAATGTAAGATTTAAACATTGCTCTATGTTTAAAAATTTCCAAAGAACAAAGCAGTTCAATAGAATATGAAGACTTAAGTTGAACAGGTTTGTGTCCAGTTCTGGGCTCCCCAGTGTGAGAGGAATATGGAGCTACTGGAGAGAGTCCAGCAAGGGGCCATGAAGATGCTGAAGGGAGTGGAGTATCTCTCTAATGAGGAAAGGCTGAGAGAGCTGGGACTGTTCAGCCTGGAGAAGAGAAGGCTCAGAGGGATTTCATCGATGTGTAGAAATACCTGAAGTGAGGGGGCAAAGGGTACAGAGCCAGGCTCTTATCAACAGTGCCCAGGGACAGGACAGGGGCAGTGGGCACACAGTGACACACAGGAGGTTCCCTCTGAGCACCAGGAAAGAGCTTTTCATTGTGAGTGTGACTGAGCACTGTACTTCCATGTCTAAACATGTATATTTTACAGGTAAATATGTCTGCAGAGAGTCGTGACAGGTGCTGCAGGAATAAAAGAAATGAAAATATCAAAGTGTTTTTCTGCAATGATACTGAGGTAAAATTTAACTTTTCAGAATTTAGAGAATACAAACTCAAATGAGTTCTTTGTACAGTCCAGTCCCTGAATAAAATAGTGTGATAGAGTAGTATTTCCTTTTAAAAGTCAAATCACAATGTTCAGGATGGTTTGTTTTTTGAATCTGGAATCATATGATGTGTCAAGTAAATTGATATTTTAAAAATTTAAATATTAAGCAGTTCCATATCCAAGAAACATGGGTGTTTTTTTCTTAGAAGAAAAAAATATAGAAGGTTTTTCTGTATTTTTAATCCAAAACAGACATTTTTTTTTTTTTGCCAATGGAAATAAACATTAAAATTTCCCAACCTCTGTTTTTATTTTTCTATAGAAAATTATATTAGCTAAGCTTTTCACTTCAGATCTGAAAGCTTTGAAATAGTTGGGCAGATCTCAAATGCCAGAAAGCACAACTGTCAGCTGTTGCTACAGATTTTATCATGACTTGATAAAAGGACTGGCTGCAAAAATAATTTGTTTTCCTAATTGGATCAATTTATTTCATTACGGCTGTGATTTCTCCCAAACATCCTTATGCTACTATTATTACTAAAAATTGCTGCTTTAAATATCTTGAAGAGATGGCAGGTAAGTCAGATTAGTTACGTGTTTTCTTGAAAAAGACTTGCTCTATGAAAGCAAAAGAAACCAATAGTAATTGATGGAGGGTTTGGAGTTTTTTTAAAAGACAAACCAACATTGCAAAGAATTAATGGTGCACAAACTTTTCAAGACATATTTTCCTTGCTCTCTTGACAGGAAATAGAATCCCTACAGAGCATGGCATGCAACATGCTCAGATTCTTTAATAAGAAGAGAATTAGCAAAGCCTTTAGATGGAAAGCAGCATTTGTCTCATGTGGGACATTACAGGTTCTACAGTGCAAATGTGAAAGATCTAAAAAAGAGGTGAGTTGTACTCGTTCTACAGTTTAATTATTTGTCTTATTTCCTAGAGCTCTTCAACACAGACTCTCACATCTACCTCTGAAAGATACAGCTATCATGCACATATTCCATGCCAAAGGAATTTCGCTCTGTATAGCATTTGTCTTGTAGTAGACATTAAGCCCAGTACAAAGACTAACACAATCATCTGGAAGTCTATGGTGAAGATTTCTGCTCTGGTTCAGTAGTGAAATATTAATTCTCCAGTGAGAGACAAAGATCAGACTTGCGCAAAGAAGGTGTTTAAACTTTTCTGGAGTATAAAATCATAGTTGTTACTTCTCACTAACATTAAGAGTAATGTTTAATTTGTTTTGTTTCAACAAACAGGGTGAGTTTCTCTCTTTTCCATAATTTCTTTGGTCTTTATTTTAACCACAGTATCTCAAATTCAACAAGAACAATTAAATATGATAATATTTGGATTTTTAGTCATTGGCAGAGTCTTCTTTTTGATGTGCCACTCAAATGCAGCACAGTGATTTACAGACTACTGTAGCAAAGGAAGAGTGTTAAGTGTGGCGCAGCGTTACCTATTGAACACAAAAATATTAACCAACATCAAAAACTCTCCACCTAGGCACCAAAGGATATAATGCTTAAACAGATGGATTGAAGGCTTCATTTAACTAATTCTTTTTCTCCTTGAAGTGGAGAGACTTATAATCTGGGACCAGATCTTCAAAGTAACATTGGTGTCTGTATTTTGCTTTGTCACCTCTGGTGAATCCAACATTTGCGTTACATTAAAAGGTATCCCAGTCAAGTCATAGAAGTCAGTGTCACCCTTGCAAATCCTGCCTAGCCTCATGGATTCCTGTTTTTATTTAAAGACCAATTAAAGTAATTTAGCAAAAAATTACGAGCAGTCATTGAGTATGAACAAGAACCACAGCAGTTTTGTCTGGCTGAGATCCTGAACACTAGGACACACCACCAGCCCCTGGAACTGGTCTGTCTTGTTCCATTAGTCTCAACACATTTAGTCAAAGTTTGGCTCACAATTTAATTTGCTTTATTTTCTCAGTCCTTCAGACAATGGAGTGTAAGTTTTAAACTATGATAGAGGATGTATATTTTCTCAGTTGGACACACTGGGTTTCAGGTGTCCTTATTTGCTGTGTGTTAAAGTTGTGTTCTCACAGTCCCATGGGCAGGGTCTCCCCAGTATTCAGATGTAATGCAATTGTTTTGCTTTGAAAGGTGGCTACAGGAATAGAATATGCAGTTCTTGGACAACAATACGATCTGTTCTGTTTCAGGTTTGCCCAGATGTATTTAATACAGAAGATACAGAGACAGGTGAACAGTCCAAAAAGAAATGTAACCAAGAAGTTTGCGAACTGAAAGAAAACATATCTAGCCTTCGATCCTGCTGGAATAAATTTGAAAAAATAATTTCCAGGTGATTCCAGGTGAATCCTGCTCTTTTCTTCTGAAGTGGCATTACTTGGTATCTTTGCATTTTATATGCATTCTTCAAGTAAACTTGCTCGCTTATATGAACACTTTATGCCAGAATTCTGATGGAAGGCTACTGTACCTTGTTCCTGGAGATGACAGAAACAGAAACGGCTGAACCAAGCTGCTGAAGTCTAAGAAGTGGAAATAGAACACCCGCATTTGACACAAAGAACTCTGCAGAAGTCTGTATCCAACCTTTGTGCTCTGGAAACGACTTTGAGTTTTCTGATTTTTCAAGTAACTTTATGATACTATCATATGAAAGCAACCACTTACATGTCTACTGGAATTTATAAAAACATCTTGGAATCTGCAGGTGAAGAAAACAGTATGAAAAAGTAGCTGGTTTCTTTATACCTATGTAAAATGCATCAAGGACCAAAAGCAACAATTTACCAAAGCAGCAGCTTATCTTGGGTATGTTCTCCTGACACAGAAGTGTTTTCGGTGTGGGTCTGATGGGTCTGCTAACTGATTTGGGTTTGGAAAAACAGGGAAAAAGTTAGCTTCTTAAAAAACTTAGGAAGGGTACTGATTTTTGAGAGATGTAGCATGCTTCTGCTGGCTGAAGCAGAGGCAAGACAGTGAATCCTGTGGAAGGAGAAAAAGGAGATGCCTGAATGTAAGTTTGTGCAGTTGACTGGAAACAGCATTATCCTCATGTATTTGGTCAACCCAGAGTTAGCTGCAGGAGCTAGAATTCCTTAGCTTCGGATTATGATTTCTCATATGCAATTATTTTATATAACATGTTTTAAGATGTTAGGCAAACATGACTTAAAATGTGTGAATATTGTCAGAGAATAATATATTGGCATTTATCTAATAAAGTGCTCATATTTAATTTTGAATAAATATAAGTATTTTTATAGTTGTTTATAACTCTTTTGCAGTTTCTTACTTTGATATAACTCCTTTGGTAATAAAATATTTGTCTTCTATGAAATTGGGCTGTTCACTTTTTGACTGCCATTACTCCGTTTTTAGGTTTTTTTCAGAGACAGTAATTTGAAGCACAGCTGGGGACTTCCTGTTTTAAAACACCTTTTTCTTAGCTGCTTGTAACCTGCGCAGTTTAGGTAAACATTTCCATACCAGCCCTCTGCCTTGGACTGCATACCTCAGGAAAGCGTTAGTTAAGCCAACCTGTTGTATCTTGGTTGAAAGTAAACTAATATAAATTGTTTTATCTGTGCTAAAAGAATTTTTCTGTAAAAATTTTGGTATTCAGAATAAACACCTGAAAAAGCAGTAGGATGTGCTTCGAAGAACTGTTTGCTCAGTTGACTGTAAACAGCACTAGCCTTATGTATTTGACTGGAGTAAGATCTGAATCTATGAGGGAAAAGGTTAAGAGCAAAGCAAGCATGCCATGCTTTCCTGGAGTACACCCTCTCCAATCCCGTATCTATTTATGGTGACAATGAGGCAGGAGTGTTAACTTTGTAAAACTGTGATTGAGATTTTCACGTATTCTCTTCAGCTCTTCATGTAAGAGATTGCAACTTAAACTCCAAACACTTTAAAACCAACCCCAACCCATTAATCTTTTATGGAACAGGGAAAGGAAACATTTCCCACGAGAATATAACCACAGTTGTAAGGACTTTGCTGGAAATCCCTTCTTCTGAAAGATGACCCAGGAGACTGTGGATGCAGTTGGTCTGTGAGACTGAAGAACAGTTGTTCTGATATTTTTTGGAAATTCAGGAACAGTTGAAAGCCAACACTTATTTCCTAATAACCAGTTGGCAAGGAAAGGACAATGTGAAGTAAGGCAAAAATACACAGATGCAGTATTAGCTACTACAAAATTGAAAGGTCAGTCAGTTTAAATTACTTAAGCAGCAGTCCCCAACATAAGTCTTGAGAGAAATAAAGCAATTCCAGGATGACCCTGGGGGGGAAAGACCAAGGGTAGGTGCAAAGCAGAAATTTAAATAGAGTGATTACGAAATTGTGGATTTTTTCTGGTTGCTTCTTGTAATAAATATCCTGCCTGATTCTTGTTGCTAAATTTCTTGACTCACCGCTTAAATGCAAACACTAACTGCTAAATGCAGTGACGTGTGCTCTTTGGTTTGTTCCTTCCATTTGAGAACTTCCTCCTGTGTCCTGAGCTTACAAATGTGGCACTGAAGTGCTTTTCAGGAATTGGCAAAGGGATGAAAACCATGCGTGGTATTACCACCATCATGCCTACTTCCCTGCCACTTTCACTTACGCATTTATTTATTTGGCCATAGAAAATAGAGTGAGTCGGTCAAAACCAGGCTTTAGAAGTACATGGAATTTATTGGAAGGTGTCAAGGATAAAAAAGTAGATGTTCAAATTAAAAGAATTTTAGTACTGTTGTTGCAAGAGGTTCAGGCTTGAGACCATCTAAGGAACCTGACAGAACCTGATGGGATACATCTGTGGTTTACTGAGGGAACTGGCAGAGGAAGTGTCTAAGTCACTATCCATCATACTTGAGAAGTTATGGTAGTCCAGTCCCTTTGGATGGCATCCAGTCCTTCTGATATGTCAACTGCACTGCTCAGCTTTATGCCATCTGCAAACTTGCCCAGGGTGCACTCGATCCCACTGTGTCATTGATGAAGATATTGAAAGAGCACCAGTCCCAAAACAAGAGTCCTGAGGGACAGCACTCGTTACCAGCCTCCACCTGGACACAGACACTGACCACAGCTTTCTGGCTGCATCCATTCAGTCAATTCCTTTCCCACTGAATAGCCCACCCTTCAAATCCGTATCTCTCCAAGTAAACTATAAAGAGCTCAGCAGAAGGAAGTCTCCCCTAAAAAAAGGAATGAAAAGATGAATTGATTTCTATTCATCCATATTTAGCCAAAAAATATCAGCGATCCAAATCCTTATTTTAATTTCTGCTCACATAAGTGAAATCTGAAGAAAAATATAAACAACTGCTTTTTTTTCCTTAATAATTTCATCAACCAAACAGTGCTCAAATGTTTGAAGGAGAACAAACCCAGATCAAGCATAAGTTTACTATCCCTTACAGTTTTATTATTAAGAAATAAAAAGGAAAAAAGAACGAAATACTACAGATGTCAGAGTGATGGGCTCTATATAAACTAAATTCTCGGTATAGTTAGAGAATAGAGGAGATACAGAGTGAACTTTATATAAGCAGATCACACTGATTTAAATATCTGGTATGTTTTTCAAGGTGACTTAGGAATCCAAATTTCATCTCACTCAATTTAAAAACCCTATTTTTTGTGTACCTGAGATCAGACATCACAATATTCCTAAGGCTGAAATTATATTACTTACCTGTATGCTATTTAAGATAATTTCATATTTGACTACAAAAATTTGCGCATCACAAGAAGTTTTATTGGCATATTTGCTTTATTGTTAACAAGTGGCAAATTAGCATTAGGTGGTGATTTACATTAATTAATTAAAACAGAACTGACACTTTAAAATAAACAAAATATATGAAATAAGATGCAAACAAACCCAGGAATTCTGGCAAAAAAAACCCTCACTGGATGGTCACAAACAAATATTCCACATACTGAGGGGCAAGGCAAACATAATAAATGCAATGATGAAAGAATTAATCACCTCCAACACATGAATGAACACGCCATTTAAAAACATGGAACATCAATAAATAAACATACGAAGAGAAACATATTAAATGTCATATGAAGGATGAACACCAAGAGTTAGAGCAATCATATAAAGTAGATTTTGTAACAGTTGTAGCGTACTCAGCACTTTACAGATCCCACCCAAATCCATCCATGGTTTTGCCAGAAAGCCAAATAGAAATACAGAACTATGGTAAACCATGCACTTCTATTCAGAATGTGGGTTCAAAATTCAGCTATATTAAACTGAGTATTTGATTTGCTGACTCAAATGTTCAAATTGGGGAAATATAATTTCCCTACTGATCATTTTTGTAAAGAACAAACACTAATTAAGAGAAAATATGAAGAAACTGTTTTCTGGCAAGATGAAGTGGAATGGGGCTAAATAGGATCCTCCAGAAATGTGTGTTATTCTGGAATGACATAACACCAAAAAATCAAACCCAAAACAAAACAAAAAACAAACTAGTATGCAAGACTAATCTCGTATACTGTGAATACTGGAACAAAAGTATCAACCAAGTAACTATGGAATTCAGCTAATGGAGTCTTTTACCTAACACTTCTTCCAACAACACAATTAGGTCACTCAAACCTTACTTAGCAAGTTGGAAAAAAACCAACCAAACCAACCACCAACAAAACAATCACAAGTTGGAGTAAGCTGTACTTGAAAGGCAATAAAACTATTTTCACCAGAGTCACTAAAACAAATTTTACCAAAGATGAAAATTCTACCATCTCATACAACCCATACAACTATTCATAGCTTAGTCAAACTGGATAGAAGTAAAACGGAAAAAAGTGCTCTTACTAAACACAAATTTTTCAGCCAAGATTAAAAACACTCATAACAGGTTTGTTCTTTGCAGATACACAAAGTCAGTGTGATGGAAACTAGCACTTCTTGTGACCTTTGTAATACATAGACAATACAATTTAATTTTATATGCAGACCAATTACATAGTCTGCATCAGTGTGCACATATCTTGTTCATTAGCATATAAAGTACTGCAGTCATACCTCCTTCCACTGACTCGGTGAGCAGGCATCATGGAAATGCTCTCCCCGCATTTCAGGCACTAACTCTCAGCTGTGATGGTGAATTAGGAGCTAGTCCCTTGCAGCTGACAGAGAACTTCCATGATACATAAAGACTGGGTCAGATGTTACAATAAAATTTGGAGTTCCCATCCTGTGAAGGCGCAGGATGCGTGGCTGCACTGGAGCAGCTGCTGCCCAGCACTGCGGGAGAGGCTCAGAGCTGGAGCACCATGGAGAGCTCCCCCCGCCTGCCACCCTCCCTGCCAGGAACTCTCAGGTGGAGCTTCCCCACTCCCTCCAGCGAGTTCAAGGGCTCTTCGAGTCTCTTTGGCAAATTCGAAAAATTCTGCCTATATGTTCATTTCATAGTTACAACCTGAAATGGGTTGAAGCACCTCCCTGTGCCCACCTCCCTGCAGTGGTGTATAAGACTAATTATCCATATAAACACATATTTTAATTGCTGCATATTTAGAGATTCCACTTCTGAAACTACCTAGGGTGTGGGTATCATGCATAAATATAAAACTCTGTAAGGTACATCATATAAAGATCAAGCTATATGCTATGCTGTTTTCACTGTTGAAGCTAGTATTTTTCATAACTCCATTGCACTTCTATCAGCATAGTTCCAATGATCCTTCACTACTTCCTGGCACAGAGAGGTCCTTTGTATAAGATACAATCACAAAAGTAGAATGGGAACGCAAACTCCCTCAGGCCAAACATCAAAACCAGCCTCTTCCTTGTTTCTTTAAATGGAATTTTACCTTTTCCCCTTTTCCCCCCCCCCCCTTCTTTAATGAATGGAAGAACCTTAGTAAGAACATTAGGAAGATAAAATGGCAGACAGTAAAAGAAAATCTGTCACAGGGTTAGACACTGGTAAAGGAATCATCACAACAACTGTATCACTAAATTTCACAATTAACAGACAGTGCATAGTTCATGTTTTTCCTCTCATGAAAACCAAGGCATAAAGGTGTGGGGAAGACTAGGTAGGGCAAGAGGGTTTGGATGTAGATCACCAATAAATTAAATCTGGGAACTCCCTGACACATGTAATACACTAAAGATTGAAAATTCAGTCTAACTCCCTAAATTTTTTTTTTCTTTTAATATAACAAATTTGTTTCCCACATTCAGTTCTGCAGGGACATTATGAAAACCAATCTACTGTTTTGTACAAACATCCATTGAGATGGAATTACAGTTATCCGTGCTGGTAACTTGAGTAATACAGGCTAGGGTCTGTAACATCACATACTTCAGAAACCTATGTCATTCAGTAACAAAACCAGCTGAGATAAACACGAAACATATTGGGCCTCTCATAAGTCTTACCATACAGCAACAAACTATACAGTCAAAAAGAATTTCATCATCTCTTTATATTTACTGTAGATTACAACACACACACATTATCCAATGTTACTATCAACAGTCAATTATTTTTCATAGACCTTCTTTGTAGGGCCAAATTAAAAGATCAGTTTTAAAAACCTTTGTTTCTGTTCAGGTTTAATTTCCTATCTTATCCTCATGATAAATCATAGGAGTGTAAATGAAGCAAATTAGGTGCTATTCGAGTAATTTACTAAATGCTGCACTGAAAGCACAGAATCTCACAAACAGCTCACAAAGCAGAAAATACAGTAACTATGTGAGGATTGAGTTGAAACTAGGAAAGCTGCCACCTACAATTCAAA
This sequence comes from Machaerirhynchus nigripectus, assembly GCA_013397975.1. Taxonomy (NCBI): domain Eukaryota; kingdom Metazoa; phylum Chordata; class Aves; order Passeriformes; family Dicruridae; genus Machaerirhynchus; species Machaerirhynchus nigripectus. The sequence continues at coordinate 325,211 of VZRQ01018916.1, read as the reverse complement.
GGAGAAACAGTCAGTATGTTTTTTCCTACAGTTACAATAATCCTGGAAAGTCTGAAAGGTATTTAGTACCATACTAAACATTCCCTTTGTAGAAGGCATTTTTAATTAATGGTAAAATGCATTTTGCAGTAGAAACAACTGAAAACTCATCAGGTCAGAGTAGATCCACTATCTAATCAAACCTATTCTGGACTGGTATCTTTGCTGATGGACTCCAGTTTGCAATAGTTCAGTTTGCAGACCTCCATGGCCCAAGTCCAGGGCAATTTTTCCAAAGCAGGTTTATCTATGGAAAGAACACAGAATTCCAGTTTTTCCAAGTACAGATATGAATGTGCCATAATACGGATCCTAGACTCTAAACTACCTAGAAAATAAATTGGCTAGGATTTGTCAGTTCTAACTATCATTACCAGTCATCTATCCTATAATGCTTGGTAGCCATCTTGCACCAATTATAATACGACTACACTGAACGAAGGATAATTTTTAAAAATTTTGTATAAAAAGTGCAAGACATTCATTGAACTAGTTTTAAAATGTCAAGAGCTTGTGGCCTGCAACATGACTACATCATGTCTCTTAAATCTCTCATTCTCTCAGACTGGTATCTGCTTTGAAGTAGCTTTTCTTCAATCATGCTTTCTTCCAAATTGGCCCCATTGATAATAATAATTTTTGAGAATGCAAGCAATGACCATAATACTATCATGGAACACTACATTATATTTCGTGTAAGTTACAAAGAAATTAAATTAATTGAAACAAATGGTGTTTGTGAGCTGAAAGTACCAGTTTCTGACAAAAAGCGTATTTACTGTGGGAAAGGCACAGTTAAGTTGTTTCAGATTGTTCTGACACGCATAATGAAGATGGTGCAAGTATCTGAAAGCAAAACTTCACAAAATAAATTACTACATTAAGATACAAGTTAAGTGATTTGGCTTCTAAATGGTTTTAGTATCCTGTGTAATTAGTAAAAAACCCAACAACTTCAAGTCTCTCCCTTCTTCCCAATGGATTAATGTGAAGTCTATTACTAACTTGAAGAGATTGCTGTTCTGAGATCAGGAGTACACAAAATTGCAAAAAAAAAAAAAAAAAAAAAAAAAAAAAAAAAAAAAAAAAAAATGTATTGACACATAAACCTGTGAAGCACAGTTACTCCCTTATGCATTCACATGTGTAAGCTGTGCTATTTTCACAGGAATAAAAAAGAGTCACTACTTACATCAAGGTCTACTGCTCTAATAGCATTCATTTTTATAGAACTAATTTTTTTTTGGTATTGGATACATCAAGAAGGCTGTTTTCAAAACAAGAATTCAACATTTAGGTAGGATAAGCAAAGACTCTGACTTTCCTTGAGGAAATGAGGGAAAAGGAAAAAAAAATGAGCAGGACCTTTGGAAACAGGACAAAGACAAAGCACAACACCTTTATATATGCTAGTCATGGTGGAGCACAGGAGGAGGAAGACAAGTATTTTAAAACTAAAGGAACTTAAAAAACAAATCATAATAAAAATGAATACCATATTTTTCCTTATAAATAGATAAAAATATGAACACGTTCTTACTGAAAAACAAAACACGGAAAGCCACAAAATCTTGCCTTTCTTCTTATATGTACAGAGAATTTTCAGGTAGTCTTTCCACTTTGAGTCTTTAAAAAATCCTAGGAAGCAACTGGAAAGTCCAATTAGCATATTAATGTTAAAGAGGTTAAAGATCCAGACTTTTTACACTTTTATCCACGAATTTATAAGGAGTTGCTCATGTTGTTTTAACTTAGAACACAGCATCTAAGTTACTGTCACAGATGAAGGAAATGCCTCCACAGAGAAACTTCTGAAGCCCAAGTTGTTCATGGCTAGTTCCCTATAGGTAAGTATTACCCTACATAAATGATTTTAAAAATCCTTTGTCTAGGAGGATTTACAAAAAAAATAACATTGAACCACTTCTGCTACCTAGGTTACTTAACACATTTTTACCTTAGTTTTAAATATTTTCAACAAAGAGTAGAGTATTTCCTTGAATGGCACAGTTTTAGGTAGCTGCTATTTTTATATACAGTATATATATTTGTTTATAAATAACTGTGTAACCAGAAGATTGCACTCAGAAAATTACAAAATGGTGCTTTGATGTTTGCAGCATGAAGTCTAACTGGATGGAGTGCTCAAGCTTTCCATGCAACACTACCTAGCAGATGTTCCAATTTCTTCTTTTCTTTCTGCTTTTAAGAATGTGTTCACACAACCATTCTTCGAATTCCACACTCACAGCAGAACTTCGCCCATTCCACTGGATACTTTGTTCCACATTCGTGGCAGAACTTGGATAACTGTACAGGTGAAATTCCTTCGCTGCTTTTTGCACTTCCTCCATTGACTGAGGATGAGCAGTCTCCACTGTCATACCCAGTTTTCCCGTCAGACCTAGAAGTTCCCAGATGAAGAACATTCTCTGTAAGTCAGTTCAGTATGACTTGATGTAAAGTTAGTCTAATCCTTGCAATGAATATAGTTATTGTTACTGTTATTTTCATGCCTGCACTTCCTATTTACAGTGATATACCTTATATACAATGCTACCAAGGCTCCCATATGTATCTCCAGATACTTACTTTCCCTGCAAGAAAACAAAAACCACCAAAGTTCTAGGAGCAGGATCAAATATTTCATTGACTAAGATTAACTGGAGTGTTTGAAAACTTAAAACTTAGCTTGTCAAAAAAAGAAAGGCTAAACCAGCAATACAATTTTCCATCCTACCCTTAAAAAGGGCAAGACAATTTGTGTGCTTAGCATGTATACTTCATTCAGTTTCTACTGAAAGAATATTTTCTTATTTTTTCAACAGCTCCCAAGTCATTTTTGACATTTCTAGCAGGGTCTTCTGTGCACAAGTGAGACAGCTGATGACAAAGGCGTGCTGTGAGATGATAAACATGCAAAATATATTGAGCATCTTAAACAAGCCAAATAATGATTGATCATCTATTAACTGCCGAGAATAATACATTCCCCAACTTCTTCTGTAGTAAATAATCCCCTTCAATGAAGGCTCTATTGAGGACAAAATCCATTAAGTTAAAAGCTACCTTAAGTAAGTGTCTGAATTGCTAGTTTTTCTTCTGTTTGTTAAAGCACCCGTGCTCATGGCTCTTGCCACACTAGGAGGGGTTGATGTCCGGGTTTTTGTTGCACCCCTAAAATAGAAGAAACATCTGATGATTTATACAAACACAGAGAAATACATGCAAGAATATGCATTTTCATATTTTATATATATTTATATATATATAATATATATTAAAAGTGCATTAATCTACACATTAGTTAATTGTATGAAAAATCACTAATTCCCTACCAAATGCAGACAGAGGAGCTTTGGCTTGAACTTGCATGGTTTGAACCGTTATGACTGGAATCTTACAGTTACAAATTAAATGAAACAGCAAGTCCTTTCCTGTTCATGTCTCACTTTCTAACAGGTAGATCCTGCACTACTGGTTGCTCAGTACATTCTAATGTCCACCTTGACAAATTATCAGTCACTTTTTGGAACTGGCAGGTCTTTAAGAAAAATAGAGAGCAGCTGACTGCAGGTTTTAATAGTTTAAGATCTGTAGAAAGGATAACATTCTCAGTACTTTGTGACCAATAGGAAGTTAGTCAACAAGACTTTTTTCTTCTTAGATAGTGCTGTAAATCCTTTTTCTTCAAAGCATAATTATATTTATGAATATAAATAGGAGAAGAAAGAAAGAACATCCAGCTGGGCATTAGGGCCTCAATTTTTTCCAAACTGTCACAGTGTTCCTAAAGTTGGCGTCAACAGTATGACCACACAGATATGAAAACTGCCTTCCTCAGGACTCATGAGTTTTGTGAGAAGCCAGTATACAATGAACAGTACATCCCAAACACTGAAAACATCTTGCTTCTTGCTTTGATGAGTAGAGAAACACCAGAATCCCCTAAAAAATCTGAGTGGCACTAAGAAAAATAAATAGGAAGGGGCACTGTTTTATCTTCAGTGACCAAGGACAGACGTTTTCATCATTGCTCAAAAGAATTACCATTCACCAGGATTTCTTCTTACTTCCGCAAGTCTTCAGACTATGACATCTTGTGCATGACCAAGTTTTTCTGTTCTCATTCTTGAACACCAATGCATAAATGAAATTTAAGTTGGGACTTGCTCAAGGACATTAAAAAAATTAAAAGAAGACTCCATTAAAAAAATTAGTCACCAAGAGACGATTCATTCCCTTCAGATAAACCTAGCTGCTCCTTTCAGAATTATAAACTATCTGGTCTTGGTTTGGCTTTCAAACCACATATAAGGAAATGCATTCAACTTCAGTAGCTTGAAATGCAACACTGACACAACTGAGGAACATGTAATAACTCCTGAATTATAGACATGCTGCATAAAACATTTCTCCCTTCATGTCATGAACATGGAATAAAGATGGCTTTTCAGCTCCTCTCACTTCAACCAGTGGAAAAGTGATCAAATAATTAAGCACAAAGGGGGAAATCAGCAACTAAATTAAAGATTAAATAAACTGAAATTATATCTAAGTATTCAAGTCTAACAAGAACGGCTTCTACATGAAACAGGTAGAGTGGAATGATCAAAGTTTATGGCTCACTGGGCAGAACACTAACCTTCTACATCACTTTTCCTGTCTGCCCCCTGATTTAGCAAGGTGATTCTAAAGATGGACTTAACTGAAAAAAAAAAATACTGTGCAGACTGAAAACCACTGCATCAGTTATATCAGAATTAAAACTTATTGAAAGTTATGTCAGCCTTTCAGAAGGTACAGAATTCCAGAATAAAAGTTCTAAATGTAACCTAAATTACATTGCAATGATGTACAGATGCTAAATACTCATCTTGTGCTATTTCCCCCATCTCATTATACAATGAAGAGAGACCTTTGCTTATAATTGAGTAAAACTCATTAGAACTCAATAGTAGAAAGAACATACTGGGCTGTTACTTTGCTGTTATTGAAGACAGAAAAGCATATAAAGAAAAATTCAACTGTATACACAGAAACATGAGACCATCATGGATCAGGGATGATCAGGCAATGAAGCAAAGAATAGAATTGGGTGTCAATTCCTGTTTAGACTGATGAATGGCTCAAGGCATCAGACACCTCCAAGTAATTGAAAAAAAAATTTTCAAATTTATTACTGACTCAGTTTTCTCTGGATTTTCACCTTGGGACCAACATACTACTTTTTCAACACTAACAGCATTAATTTTTTAAATTGAAGTCTTTTCAGAGAGTACTTTGAATCAGTTTTGAACATCATGTTAGGAGTCGTAGATATTTGAAACAAATTGAAGTGAAAACCAGTCCACTATTCTTTCCTGTATTTCAACTGTATCATACAACCTTCATCTCAAGAAGTACTCTCAAAATTCACCTGCTGCTTCAGTACCAGGTATACACTCAAGAAATTTCAGAGAAATCAGTGTCTTAATACAATATTCAGGCCACTGACTGAGCTGGTGAGGGGAAGAAATTGAGATACTGAAAAGCCACGTTCAAAGTGCACAGTCCACCCTGTATATCAGAGGAGGCAAAGTCTCATGAACAGATAAAACATCATTCGCTAAAGGTTTAACAGGACATCTTCATTCCAGGATGTTTAAACACAGCTTTCTGCATAATTTCTGCAGTCTTTTTGCACAACTAGTGCAAAATTCTACAAATATAGAAGAAACCCCAAATATGTTTTCAGACTAGAAACGTCCCTTCCAACCTTACCCATTCTCTGATTTCTGACATTTTTGATGAGTAAATCAACACAAGGAGTAGGCTGCCACTGTCTACAACTTCATTCAGCCCAAATCCAGACAAACAATTAGCATCAGGTTTTATGTATGTTTGGTGACAAATCTTGAAATTGCATCCTTAAGTAGCAATCTGATCTCTAGAGACAGATGTTTCCCAACAAAGTCGTATCTTTGGTTATTTCAACTTGTGCCACCACAGCTTGGTTTCTTCTCATCTGCCCCATCTCTGCCTTCTCTATCTACTTGATCACTTCTGTTGTTTTTCTCGTTTGGTTGGATTTTGTGTTTTGTTTTTAAAAAGCTATATAAATCCCTGCTCTACATTGTATCACATGAAGTATGAATAGAGCCTGACAGCAGATGAGGCTGTGCACCAATACCAGCTGGAACTCTTAAAATCTGGACAAACTTTAACAAAATTTCTTATCCACTCTCTATTTTAAAAGAAGCAATGGAAAGTGACTTCCCTTCCTAAAGCAGCTCATGTTGTACATCTAGTTGAATTGCCACTGCTTGCAAAATAAAAATCTGAAAGTAATTTGTAAAAGAAGTTTGTCTTTTTCTATGCATACATTCATGATTTGGTTGAATTCTATCATAAAATACTGATATATAAAGCTTGCTTCTTAGACAGAGTTTTCAGATATTCTTGACAGCTGTCACTGTTACCCACAACAGCTCACAGTTCCGTGCAAAGTCGTAAATAACTTTCTGTTGACTAATGGCATGCATCCCAAAGTCCAGAAACCTCTGCCATAAACTGCAACAATCCACACTGCTACGCTGAATTTATGAATGGTTAGGAACTATTCATGCTTGCTGCATGCTGTTGACATGCAACATACTGAATAACCTACTGCAAGTAAGGCAGATTTAATTCCTGAATTCAATAGATACTTGAGGAAGAACAACAGGGATGGTATGAAGAGCAGAAGAAGTGCCTATATGCTTAAAGAATTTCTCTTAAGAAGAAAAGTCAAACCACTGCTCTATGGATAGGGACTATTTTAAGCAATTGTAGTAACTCATTAAGCTAAATTTTCAACACCTTAATAATGTATTACAAAATTAAAAACTGAGCTAATTTTTGATGGTTCACAAGACTTATAACTCTAACCAAACATGCAAAGGAGCAAATAAAAATGAAGAAATTCCGTTTGTCTTAAAAGAGCTCCCATTCCTTTCATTGCTTTTGCTTCTTCAGATAAAAACCAAAGTCAAATATTCTATCCTTGTCTCAAAGATACTACAGCTTTGGTTACAGCATGAAGAGATTCAGACACATTTCTACTATGTAAAGCAATACATTCCATGTATGTGCCACATAATTCATTACTTATTTCTCTTTTATATGAAAAAGCAGCCTATTTGAATTTGGCATCTTCCAAAATATATCAAAGACTTAACTACAATTTCGTATCTATTTCCTTTTTAAAAGATTAGAATAATTGGAATAACCTTCCTTCCAAACTTAGATCTTATAAAGACTTGTGAATATCCAAAAATCTTTATATGAGGTAAGTTAGACTTAACCAAAGACTTTATCTTTCATTACAAAGTCTGCCTTTCTCCTGTTTTTGGACCATCCCATCTACCTTACAGATGTAGGAGTTAGAGAAATATTTGACCTTCAGAGAATAAAATTACTTTGTCAAAACACAGTACAGTTCTCAGGCTTAAATGGTTACTTCAACTTTGCATCATGCAAATCAGTTTATCTTGGGTTTAGAAAGACACAAGTTCAGTACTTTTAATCTGCAATCAAGCACTCACAGAAGGAACCACAGCTGAGGGAAACCTTCATCTTTCCTATCCTACTATGAAGCTGTTTACCTCACACTGATACTAATTATATAATCTAGTCTTCTCCCACAGCATTTATACTGAAGACATACTGGGCAGCTGATGTTCATCAAGAGCACACTCTTCTGCTTAGGAGAAACATTTTTGCAAACCAGATAAACCACACTGATTTGTAATACTTACTTCTTTACAGGCAACAACTCATTTGGCCTTTTGACGGTACTGTCTGTTTTTGTATCAGTGTCATAAAACCTTTGCACATCTCTTCCAGTTTGCAGTGGTGGGCCTAACTTGTCCATCTTACTATTAAAATATATAAAGGGGTGCTCATAAGGACAGTGCTAAATTGCTATTCATGTAACGCAAAAAAAAAGAAATTAAAAATACTCACAATTCAATACTTATATTACCAAAGAAATCCCACTGACTTAAAAAAAAAAAGTACAAATCAGACTTTAATTATTCAGCAAACAAAAGGGTTTCTTCTTGTTTTGAAGAGGAATGGATTTCACAGACATTGGATTATATTTTCAATACATTTTTTAAAATTCTTTTTCAAACAAAACATTAATGGCAGTTATCCTCGCACTCTGCACAATGTACTCACATTTGGTCTCTTTTAAGAACAGCTTTCATGATGTCATACAACATCCTGAAAGGGAGGCTCATTATTACAAGTCTTAATAAGTTTAAAACATTAGAAAAATAACAGATACATAAGTACAAGCCTCCTTAACTTTAGACTTAGCATGAAGAAAAATTTTTCCTTTTTTCTTTTTTTTTTTCTGTTTTAGAAAGGCAGAATAGAGGACAGCCTGAAAGAAACCCAGCTTTGTTTTAACAACAAAAACCCCATTCACAATAGACAGTACTATATACACAGCCAATACTTTATTACTTTTTTTTTTTACTATTATGGATAACATTTCCAAACCAAAAAGAATAAATCAAAAACCAAATTTAAAAACATTTTTTAAAAAGTCAACTAACAAAATAATAATAAAAAAATCCCTCCCTCCCATCATTATAAGGAAAACTGTAGCTTTTCAGAAATCACAACTTAGATTAGAAAATTAGATCTTCAAGTTAAGTTCTGCATTTTTATCATCTTATCATCGTGCAGTAAAACCTACAAATAACCTCCCAAACAGATGTTCTAGTTCAAACTAATTAACTCCTGTTTGATCCAATATATACTCTTTACATGCTCCCAAGAAACTGAGAAGCAAGATTGAGGTCTCTGACACTTCAAAACACATACTCCAAACTAACATTATTTTCTTGGTTATTTTTGAACTTTAACAAATTATCAGCATAATCTGTGAACTCGGGGCACATACAGAGTAGAACATCAAAGAAATATCCTAGAAGCAATCATAATACTGTCAAAATAAAGACCTACACTATTCTTTCACACCTTAACAAAACCAAAACCCCAAAGCTGACACCCTTTTCATGTTCTAATGAAAAAAAGCATGATCACAAGAATCTTTTGAAATGCAAAGATCTCCAACACGACTCCTTACATATCTTCATTTGACTGAACAAAGCTCTGTAAGTTATGGTCTTTATAAAAGGAACAAACTGTTTTAAAAAGATAATGTTTTTAAAGGCTACAAGTGCTTTGTGGCAAACATGTAAGTGGAATTTAAAACTTACTGTTACTGATTTGGTGTGCTGTTCGTATTGTATTTCAGCTGTAAGACAGTAGTGGATGTGTCACTAACTTATTTTCCAGGAGAGAAATATTAACATTAAAGTGTATGTCTTACCCCTAAAATACAACATAAATTACAGATTAAATTCTATGGGTTCGTTTGCCGTATTAAAAAATATCATATAATTTTCCAAGTCCCATTAAAAAAAAACCAAACATAATTGTTCACAAATGAAACATGTACAGACAATCTGTACAAGCAAAAGATCCCTGGCTGGCCACAAACAGTGGTGTCAAGTTCTGCAGGGCAAAACAGTTTGCATGTGGGTGTGGAGTTCACCTGTTTGAGTACCCTTAGGTTAGGAAGAACCTACCCATTTTTTTCTCCTCAACATCTGATTACTTCTGACAGCTTACTGCAACTGCCATACGCCTCAAGAAATGTAAGACACTGCTAACCTCTATACTATTATAAAATACGTATCAGACTTGGGTTCATAACATGATATCAAATTATAAGCCTAATGACAATTAATGTAGAGTTTTCCTTTTCTCAGTTCTTCAATATCAAAAAGAAAAAACCTATTTTCACCCAAATGAACGAAGATCTTCCTACTGACTGCAACAGTCACATGTGACTCTTGCACCCTCATTTGCTTCTCTATGACCCAGAAATGATGCCCTTATGCAACACTTTCATTCATACTGGAACAACTGTCTGTGTTCTTACTCTGTCCAGGCAGAAAAAGAAAACTCTCAGCAGAACTCAGCTGACACATCCTGATCTACACGTACAAAGTAAGCCTCACTGGCACTAACATAGCTTATATTGATGATACTGTGCTGTGCTCTCTCAGTAGTCCTTCACTTCGGGAGCAGAACAGGAGAATTCAAGTATTTTAAAAAAAGGACACTGCACAGTAAAAATAAGTGAGCTCATAAAATAGGTTCCACTTCTGCTCATACAAAACCGAAGTGTACGCTGTGATGCTGCACACGAGGGTCACAGGCGATGAATTCCCAGCTCCCTCCCCCTGCGGAGCTCCCCCGGCGAGGCCCGGCCCGGCCCCGGTGGCAGCGCTGCGCCTCCGCCACCTGGCGGGCGCGGGCTCAGCACAGCGGGCTCAGCACAGCGTCACCTCCTGCCCCTCCGCGCATCCCTGTAGGAACAGCGACCGCGGCTCCACCGCAGGCAGCAGTGCCCCATTACATCGCCCTCTCCAACCTACATAGAATTCATCCTTGATATTGCACAGTATAACTGTCATTCTACTATGAAGCCTCTCTACTATTACCTCTCTGGCAAATCCAGAATTCCAACGATCTGGGCAAAGATGGAAGGTTAGACACTTGAGTAATACCTAAAAAACCCCCAGAAGTTACAGTTTCCCTTAGTGCCAACTGCAGGAACTTGTTTCTTACAGCACAACCTGCAATTTAACTTGGCCAAAATAACGTGTGTAGGTTCTTTAACACTTGTCAAGGAGAAAAGAAAAAGTGATTGCTTACCATTCCATTTAAAAGATTGCCCTTAAAACAATCCCCACACAACACTGCTCGGTAAATTGTTTCACTAACAACTCAGAAAGAAAAACATGGCATCTTCTCTTACAGCATAAGCTCTCTCTGACTTAGGTATAACAGAATCCCAGATCTCTGGCTAAGGCTTGTCATTCTACTGGTTAAATCATAACTGTAGTAGCAAAAGAAATCTTGTTTAATCCTACTGAAGATTATTGCTCAAAAGTTCTTCTGTTTTAGAAAATAATTCCACTGCACTTAGCTACAGCCTAAATTATAAGATGTTTTAATGCTTAAAATCCGTCACTGCAGTATTTACTATTTTCACTCTGATGTAGGACGTTGACTGCTAGTGTCTCAGTCCCAGCTTTGGTATCATTTTGTAGGTATTTCAACAGAACCTGATATATTTCCCCCTCATGCCCCAATACTAAGGCAGAAGTAGAGATGATTAAGGCCAAAATTGTCACCAATGACCAATCTGTGATATCTAACTCTTCCATATTGTCACTGCTCATAAACCTCTTTGCTTTAATATAACTTCTGATAAATTTGTTCCCAGAACTGAATGCAATGAAGCTAAAAAAAGAAATGACAGGTCACAGATACAACACTCGGGAACAAGACGCATTTAACTGGTTAGTATGGAAGACTGGTTAGTATGAGCAGCAAATATCGTAAGGGCTATTTAGAAAACAAGAGAACAAGTTTTTTAGAGCAGTAAGAAGGGCTGCAGGCAGAAATACACTCATCACACACATACTCTTAAAATCTGGAAATTGTGTAGGCAATTGAGGTTATAAGCCAAGCTAACATTTACTGTCTTTCAGCAGAGACCATTACCTAGAGCTGTGCCAACCAGAAGCCATCTATTTGTGGTTAGCAGAATGCACAAACAGAAAGAACCTGGGCAAACATCTCCCCAGCTGCTATTTGGCTTCATCATGTCACAGTTCTTTCTCCAAGCAACAGAGGAGAAAATGCAAGACCACACAAAACAAAGTCCAGTAAACAACTGTGAAAACTATCAGACTTCCTGTGTCAAGATACAGAGATGCTTTGAGTTTGTGGATAATTCACGAGGCTGTTTGAGCAAAACCGTGAGCTAAGCCACTCACTTTTCTTGCACTAGGCTGGAGCGAGGATAATGAACTGAACGATGCCTGGGGTGAGGCAGAGCCTCACAGCCCAGTGGTGTCTCAGTCAAGCACAGGAGAGCACCCAGGCCTTGGTACCAGCCTCACTCTCCCTTATCCACACACAACCAGCCTCTGCTACAAATCTGTTCCTCTGGGAAGATATTGATGAGGTTGTCACATGCTGACGGGAGTAATGTCAGGTGGCCTTCACTGCTCCCTCAGCTCATGGAGGACGACACTGAAGTATTAGGGATCTGTGCTGCCTTTGTTACAACCAGTTCAGCCAAAGGTATCCAAAGATAATTAATACATTGAAAAATGCACCCACCAATACGAGAAAAAAGCTGCCTCCCCACCTACTAGGACCACAGCAAGTGCTAACCAATTATATTTGACTATAGTCACACCTCCATTTTCCCAAAATATCTAAAATTGGTATTTGAAATCCTACATTTTTAGAGTATGAGAACATGACCTTACTTCATGGACAATGCGCTTGCTCCTCTCTCCCCTCCCCAAAGCAGGGACAACTCTTCAGTAAGATTTGTGCCTCCAGCTGCATCAAGAGTACAGCTGGGAACAGTTATACATAGCACTGTACACTTACATTTTGTAGATCTAGTGCATGTATCACCAGCAATCTAACAAGAGTCAATAATCTATTGCTTCAATAAACTACACTACTTGTGAATCTGAAATAAGTTCTTATTGAACATAACCAGACATAGTGCCTAACTGGTTACAATTGGAAATTAAGCCAAGATGTACCCCGGCCCTCTGATCCCTGAGGAATAGCTGGAGCACAAGGGGGTTTATTTTCTACTAAATTTCATATGCTGATAGCAACAGCAACTGATAGGTAAAATTAAATAGAACTTCCTTGTTAACAAGTGAAGACCAGAATTGCTGCACCTTCAGAGACAAATACAGACTTCAATTAGGAACTTTCAACAGGAAAAAGCCTTTCCAGACAGCTGGGATACTACTGGGCTCAGAACCATGCCTTCAAGTTATCTCAGCTGACTTTTTTGCTGTGGTTTGCAGACCTGCTTGTTTGCCACTCATCAATAGGTGTTAATTCAACTTCTAAAAATGGAGAAATAAAGAAAACAGTGAATAAGAGGCTGGAATTTTCTGACAGTCACAGCACAGATGCCTATAAATGGTAGGGAAGCTGACCAAAGCCTAGTGAGACACCAGGAGAGGGAGGAAATAATAAAAAAAGAAAGGTATTTGTCAACCTCATGGACTCTGCATGTGACTTGTGTCTGAAACAGTTACCATGAGTAGGCAAAGCAAGGAAGGACAGAACTGAATCCTGATGCTACAGGGCATTAGGAAGGAAGCTTGACAGAGCTGTTATTCATATTCATGCATAATCTGTAAAACTTAAGAGTGATAAACTCTCTAAAAATCTCTTAAAAATCTCTGGTTTTGTGTAATTGATGTCCAACCCCATGAGTTTTCAGAATGTCCTTTTGCTTCCTCACAAACTTAACACATAGGTTTTTTTCCACCTTACACAGTCTTCACCAATCTGATACTCATTTTTATAGGAATAAATCTTTTTCAATCACCAATGTTATAACTGCAGTCACTTCCTTTTATGTTTTGTGTTCTCAGTGCTCCTTTGAGGTGCTCCTCAAACTCCTGTAGATTTGCACTGCTTTTCTTCCATCCCTTCCACAGTTTTCTCTTTGAGATTGCGTGAACTGTCTCCCCCTCCAGCAAAGTATGAGTCACAGCCTTGATCACACCAGCATTTACTCTGAACTCTAGTAATCTTCATGTAGCACTCCTTGCTGCTGTAAGTGCACTGGTTTCCATTTGTCTTATTTATGCTCATTCATTTGTTACCTCTTAAGACAAGAAAAGGGAAGAGAGAAAGCATCCATCCTTTTGCGCTGAGAGAAGATCCTGTCACAATTGGCTTGTAGTCTGTGGCAGAAGCCTCTTTCTTCTATTTCCTTGGAGTGTAGGAAATTATGCCTAATGTTTTCTGCTTTTTTAAGTCCGTTCACTTTTACCAGGAAAAAATTCACTGCTCCAGCCACTTCTGCCTATTTGGTGATTTTTAATATAATTTATATTTATTTTTATCGCTTGACCTCCTTTGCTGTTACTTCAACTTGTTAAAACCCACCTTTGCCTTCTCCAATGTTCCTTAAACATTAGCTATATTTACAAATAAAGAATAAATGCAAAACACTGTACTTCTGAAGTTGATAGGAAAAAAATAAAGATAAGTGAAACAAATGACAGATTTCTAGAACTAGAACAACATATATATGAAATTAAGCACAAATGACAACATTAGATAGAACTTACCCTGCTTGTGGGTTCACCATTCCCAGTGAGTTTTTGTGAGCTGGTGATAATGTCTGAATTTTGCTCCCACTGGATCCAGATGAAGATGGTGCTTTACTTGAAGAGGCACCTTGCAGTTGAAAGTAAGCATGAAAATATAAGAAAACGTAAGATTTTGCTGCTGAAAGGATACAATTTATTTAAAAAATTTTCATTGCAAAATTCAAAACAAGAGCTTCAGAAATACAAAAATATGAGCCAGTACCAAGATAATACAAAAAGAAAAAATGTTTCAAAAAATGTATAGAAAACATGTAATTGAGACAGTGTTTTATTCTAAGAAAAAATACTGTATCTCAATTACTTTCCTCAGAACAAAAGGACAAGAAAAGTCAAAGTATGTACAAACAGAACTTGTTTGATATCCGATATCTGAAACCCAAATTAATCACTGTTTGCATAATTATAATGCACATGCCTTGACTATGTATTTTCACCAATTCATGATCATATTCAGCATACAAGTTAGTTACAGAATTAAACATCCGATAAATTTCAGGTGAGGGATCAGTATTTGATAGAATCATGCATTACTACACTGAATGATTTTTCATATTTGATTCAGAAAAAGAAAATTTATCTGATATATAAACCAGAAGCCTAAGTGCTCAAGAGTCTTTTTAGATGGCAATCAGCACCCCTTCCAACTTTATTTTAAAAGAGATTTTACAAACCACTATACCAAATAAATAATCAATTTTTACTGCATAGTTTGAGAACTAGTGTTTAGAAAGGAAATGGAACAATTCATAACATGAACTTCATACCTACAACAGTTTTGCTAACACCACTTGGCTGTGGTAAGCGTGATGATGGTGATGGTGTTGATCCTACAGAAGGCATCTTCTTAACTGCAGCAGGTTTGTACTGTAACAAAATACAACCTAGAAATTTAAGCAATTAAATCAAGCTATCTATATAACACAACAGGTAGTTCTTTCAGGTACTGTGGGAGAACATATGATGATTTCCTACTAGGTAACCTGTTTCTGGTATGGGAACATGCAAATGGTTTCTGATAGTCTGTTTTCTAATACTTACAGATGATACTAGCAGGAGACATTCTCTAACTGAGTGGCTTTGTTTTGTTGTTCAACTGTATGACTCTCTGCATCTTTTTCTTTTCTACAGCTTTTATCACTTTTTTCATAGCTGGAATTAAGCTAAAGTTAAGATTAAAGTACCATCTCATTACCAATTAATTTAAAAAAGAATAATCAAGGGCAGAACTATTTTTGTCTTTCAAATCCAAATCTTACTTTCACCTGTGGGGTCTGGACTAGTCCCCGCACTGATTCAAAATACTGTGTAGTACACCTGAATCCCCCTAAAGCCTCTAATTAGCCAATATACTGCTGTCAGTTGTCCTGTAATCAGGTACCTTTGTTTGCCCCTTAAGCAACAAACAGTCTTTAATTGGATTCAGAAACTAGCACAACAGAAATTCAACTTCCTTTACAAAAACTGCATCTCTATTTCCTCCTGCTATCTTTACCTGTCATTCATACATGTCTCAGTTACATTTATGACTGGTTTTGGCTGTGCAACTGCTGTCACCTGACTCATGGATCTCCTCAGTTTAAGAAAGCAAAAGCCTTGCCCATACTTAGTGTCTAATTTCAGTCAGTTCAAATAATAAAATTACAGAATAAAATAGTTAATTCCATTTAAAAGCAACACACTATTTAACAAGCTCCGTTTGATGTTGAATGCAAGTTACAAGTTAAGAAAAGTGTTACAGCTCACCTGTGTTCGAGTAGGAAGCTTCCCTTTGGTATCAGCTGCCAATTTTCCCTTATTAGTAATACGAGCAGCTTGCTCCTTACAGAAGTTGATGTGTCTGTCAGCTGCATTTTCATTAAATCTCCTCTGACAGTATGGACACTGAATGTAATCTTAAAAACATAAAAATCTAACATTAATAATATGTTTTAAAAATGAGAGTGTTTTAAAGTCTTTTAAAGACAAGCCCTTCCTCCAGGGGAAACTATGGCTTCCTGAATGTGAAAATGAAATACAGATTGCTAGGTAAAAGAATATTATCCACATGTAACACAAAAGATGTTTCTCATTTGATGGATAAGAATAAGAGTAGTTGACGAATAGAAATAGCCTAAGCAAAATCAAAAACACTTTAAGAGATGCTGTTCTGCAGAGAAGATAGCCAAAGAGGTACAAGGACATGGCAGAGACATCAGCTGGAAGGAAGTGGAGAAGAAGATAAATAAACAAACAATCAAAAATTTTAAAAAAAATCACAAACAGCTCAGTTTGTTCAAGATACGGGAATACATTCAAAACTTCCCCACACAAGCAGCAAAAGACAACAAAATCTGTTTCCTCTGGCAATTTTGAAGTAACCGAGAAATACAAACAGCAATACTGGAAGTGATCATTACAAAAAAATAAAACAGAAATTTAACAAATAAAAAGAATCTGAAGAAATTCAATCAAAATTAGGAGCTGTCTCCAGAGACATGCAAAAGAAAGTAACAGGTGGCTGTACTACTTTTGCAAGATTAATTTAGACACATTGCAAACAATATTACATGCAGGAAATATTACTCTCACTGGTAAAAAACAGAAAGGGCTACATAAATGCTTAAAATATTAAAAGATACATCATCTGTATGCTGGAAATACACACTTTAAAATACAGTACTCTTGGAAAATTGTATGTGTCCAGTTTCAGACAGGTATTTCACTGTCTAGAGATACTGATGCTGTACACCCCAGATTACAGTATTCAAAACCATGTAAGCTTCAACTTTAAATAGCTTGATATTGGGAAAGCAGGTTAATTAGTGTGTTTCTAGTCATTTTAGAAATGTATTGAAGAAAGTGAGGTGAAATTCAACAGCCCAGCCACTGCCTCCAAAATTACAATTAGGTATTATAAAATGTAAAATAAATTTTGGATTACATGTTATTAGTCCAAATGGTGTAGATCTGGCTTAAATACTTGTCCCTCTAAAAATTAATAAACAGTTTTGAGTAAGTTAAATGATGTAATGGCCACCAAACCATGAACTGTGACCCAAGAAGTGTGAGCTAAGGACACAGGAAGAACACAGAGAAGTGACAGCATGGGAATCTCATGGGGTAAAACAATAAATTTTTATTTATTTATTTAACATATACTCCACTACTGTCAGAACACTCGAACATCAACTACACCTCAAGAGACAAAAGTTCAGAAACAGAATTGTAATATCTATGTATTCAAACCAATATTGTTCCAAAGAAAGTAAAAAAGAGAGGGGGAAAAAAAAAAAAAATCAAGAAAGCAGCTGTGAAAGCCCCTAGATAAAATGCCATTTCTGGCTGGTGCAGAGCTCAGTTCCCACAGAAAACTTTCAAAGCCCACAAACGTATCAGATTGTGGAGGATGAATGTATACTCTTAAGAATCAGGAACTGTATTTCATCCTTTTGTAAAACACATAGTACCAGTCAGACACCTGGCTGATGCCTTGAAGTGGCTACCTGAAAACAGAGGCTAGACAAGATTAAGAGAATAAAAGTAGGTATTTATTTGAAAGGCCTTCAAAGGTACACCTTGGGCAGTCAAGAGGCTACACCCAAGACAGACGATGGGTCGTGGGTTTTTCACACTTTTATAAGTTTAGTCCATTTGTGTGTCAGGGTTAACTCTCCAATTAAAATTTCAGGTAATGATGTAATTACCCCAAGTTTGTTCCCCCTCCCCAGAGGCTTAGTTTACATATTTTGGGGCCTGGGACAACAAGGTGTCCTTGAGTCCAGGCCCAGAGAGGGTTTGCTATGTCTAATAGTAGCTAACAGACTATGTGAAGTTTTAGAGTTATACACTAAACCAGTACAGGGTCTGAAAATATAAAAGCCAAATCCTAAGGCATCATGGCTATCCAAAAGTACTGCTCATATTGTCCAGAAGAACTTCTAGGATTTAATGTAAGCTTTATAAAAAAACTAATCAAAAT
The DNA here is from genome assembly GCA_013397975.1 of Machaerirhynchus nigripectus. NCBI lineage: Eukaryota > Metazoa > Chordata > Aves > Passeriformes > Dicruridae > Machaerirhynchus > Machaerirhynchus nigripectus. The sequence goes on along the minus strand of VZRQ01018916.1, from coordinate 306,932 downwards.
AAGCGAGCAGTACACATACACAGTCAAGTTCAGGGTGACTTAAGGTCCTTCTTAATAACCTGAGGCTATTCTGCACTTCCTGAGAAAAGTGGAAGAGGAGATAGAAGAAACAGCAATACTGTTTATCTGCCAACTCAGAGCAGTTAAGTAGAAAATATGAATATGAGATTCTTTCCATTAAAAGGAAAAAGACTCACTGCTTGTTAGAAACAAGCATGCCAAAGACAAGAGTTGACTATGAGAGGATGGATATACTCATGGTACCATGCACAATCTACCCTCTCTCCTACATGAGAAGTGGAAAAGGAGCAACAGTAGCTGCCTCTGCTCTATTTGTAAGAAGAGTATCCACTGATCATTTTGTGGATGTCTCTTCATTCCTGGTTTCCTTTTCCTAAGTCTCACCCACTGCAGCAGTACGAAGGCAGGAGACTAAAACCAACTACAACTAGATAGATTATAGATATGCTATATAGATTATTAATGAGTCTTTCCATGATCAAGCCTTGTGATTCCTATCCACAGCAGTAGCTATTAGCTATTGCTTTTATTTTAAGATGGCTTTACTTTTCACGATTAGCTATACGGCTTTTCAAGATTATGAGTACAGAATGCTGAATAATACAGCTTCTTACAGTGAATGCACAATTACAATCCTAATACTGGACTAACACATCTCCTGTAGAGAAACAAGGTAGGGAACACTTTACATCCTCACTTGACCAGAGACAGGCAGAAGCAAACACTTTTTTTTTCCCAATCTTTCTGAAAATAGCCATTAAGCTGATCAAATGGTTTAGCTCTTAGGACAAGAGGAAGAAATATATTCTTCAACCTATTATCATATCCCAGAAGTTAAACGAACAGTGTATTTCCTTCTCATTCACATCAGACTGCTTGAACACTTTATCTAGTCTCAGTTCTGAAGGTACCCAAGGACTGTCACACCCTTGATAATACAAACTCCACACATCTCACATACCCAAATTCACACTACATGAGGAATTAAGGCATATACTGCACACATGAAACCAAACATGAATTCAGCAAGAAATGGGAGATATTACATTTGAAGAATACAAAAGTGCATTCCCACAACGGAAATATGTTGTGGAAGTCAGCTGATCAAAAAGGCAGTCTGCTCTTTCTGAGCAGTTCCACTGCTGTGAGCACAAACAAGGCATTGAAACAATTTGTCCAGCCTATGGTTTACCAGAGAGTATCAAGCTGCCAAGCTGGCCTTCTACACATTAACTTAAAAAAAAAGTATGTAAGGAACTTGACTGTTTTACATACCAGGGTCATATGATGGTGGAGGTGGTGGAGGGAGTTTTCCACCGTCTTTAAGATTAAGTCCTTTGGCTGCTCGTATAGTTGCTATAAATTCCTCATGCTTTCGTCTCCAGTTAGAAGGTTTTTTGGGTGGTTCTGGCTAAGAGGCAAAAAAGAAAGCTTTGTGTGCTTGAAGTTTCTACTTGAAGCTAAGTATGCACCTTATTTTAGTATGTAACATCATAGTTAGATTTCTTCCAGATTTTAGTTGATCTAATTAACACAAATTGCCAGCAGAAATAAGCCTTATTAAAATGCATATAAAGTTTGCCTAAAATGTTCATATTCAGAGTAAATCATAACATACCCGTGGCTTAAGAGGTTTTACTGTGGGAATGTCAGTTCCTTCTGCTCTCTGTCGGCTGGAATCGAATGTCTTCCTTTTCTTGGCAGAAGTTTTTTGGCAAATGGGTCCATGCTTTTTCTACAAGCAGAAGCAAAATAAAAGCAGAGTACAGAACTTAGTTTGAAAACAGAAGTTATTAACACATTATTTCCCTCTTTCTTGATATAAAAGTTAGCAAAAACGGTCCAAGTCTTGATGAATAAGCTCAGACTGTTTTCACTCAAACATTTATGCCAGCCACTACCTTTAAAATAGAACTACAGGAATTCACGAAATACAGTCACAAAAATATGGGTGATAATGAAGAAGAAAAGTAGAAGGCAGCTGTATTTGCTCCTTGCACATAAAAAATTGATGATAGGTAAGCAGCATTTTCATTGAGGGGCAAAACAAATCATAGGTATCTGAAATTCATGTTGACATTTAAGGACAGACCGATTTCTATTAACAATGGAGAAGAGGGTTTTGGAGATGGCTAACAAAACACTTCATTTACTAGCTGAGACCTAAAACTGCAGAAGATAAGGATTGATTCTGTAACCCTAGAGAAGATGCTTTTTGAGGCATGTATTTCAGAAAATGATGGGAATCTTAAAATAAAATTAACCCCCATCAAAGGAGCTTCAAAACTGAGACAACTGGAATCAGTAATTATTTGGGGGGGAAAAAACCCAAAAACAAAACCCCTACCAAAACAAAGCACCTATAAGCTAATATCTAGCTATATTTTAGCTATAGTGATTTACTAGATTTTATTTAGCTATAGTGAGCACTGCTAAACTTTCATATCAGCTTATCAAATCTAAAACCCAGCAGTGCTCACACCACTTACCAGTGCTGCTGGAAAGAAAGTTCTTCCACAAATCTTACATGGCAACAGATCTCCAGTTTGCACTGTAACCTCACCTTAAAAAAACCAACATACTTCTTTAAGAAAATTTGATTAATGACAAAACATTATTTCAGAAATGCTAACCTCATATACACTTAGCAATCATAACCGTTGTTACTGTAAAAGCATGCATCCTTTGACTTGTGCAGAGACAATGTAGATGAGAAAGGCAAAGAATATACCGAAGTCCTTAGGTACTTTTGGAAGCTGTCAGGCCCAGCAACATCACCTGCTGCTGTCACCAGCAATTCTGTTAATTTAAAATACATAACTCCACTCCCTTAAAAGGATGCATGTCAACATGCAAATGACAAATCCCCTGTAAGTCCCAATGACAGCTCAAATACACACTAAGAACCAAGCTATTTAGTGGGTATTTCTATGTCTTTAGAAGAGATCAAATTTAGTATCAAATATAAAAAAGACAGATTCCGTCATTTACTTTGCTTTACTCAGTCAAACTATTCCACTTTCTCTGGTAAAGAAAACAGTATTTAATGTTATTTCAACTATATATTTTATTCAATTTACTACTGATGGTTACAGAAGTGTTTCTGATGTTGCTTTTCAAGCATTAGTAATAAAAATGTAAACAGCGTACTTGACATACAGCAGATCCACAGAACCAGACAAAAGACCAACAAGTCAAAGTATCAAGCCCTATGCAAGCAAATACATTTATATAGCATGCATTATGCAACAGAGTTGTGGCAGAGACAAAAAACTCCAGGGTTTCCCAATAAAAGGCATCATATACCTGAGGAGTACGGGGATATTTTTATATCATGTATACATCAAGAAAGAGGCAGTATGTTTGGACTAATTTTGAGACTTACTAGTAGATTCTCTGTACTCCACCTAGCTATTGCAGACACTACAACTGCCTCTATTCACAACATGTTAAACTAAAACCACTTCAAACTGACTTGTATTTTAGGCAAAGCAGCATCTTAAAAACTAACAAATTCATCAGCATAGCAATGTTCAGTGATTTGATCAGCTATTGTTCCCAGCTTCCCAGTGGAAAACTGTTTTCCTCCTAAACATAAACACTTGCTAACTAAGTGTACGACCAGTCCTAAAAAATGAATATAATTTCATTAAATTGTTCACAGCAAACAAACAGATAGATTCAGGCAGCCATGGTTCCCACTGAAACCCTTTTCCCAAATGCAAAGATTAAAACTGAGTGAGATTTCTATTACCAATAAGCAACTATTGTCTATTTCTGACTTTTTCAATTACTTAAAGCCAATCCACCACCAGTATGTAACTACACACAATGTGTTAGTTATATGAACATACTATGGAGCACAATTCATTTTAAGAATCATAAATCACATGAAAAGTGCCGTTTAAAACATACCTTATAGGTATACCTTTAATTAATTTATATACCTTTTCCCTGTAGATATGAATAAGCCTTTCCTTACCACAACATAGCAGGACTGCACTGACAGTAACCAAGTTTTACAAATTAAAGTCATAATCAAGCGTCCTTTTGTGCCATCTAAATTTCTGTGCATTTAGATGTACACAAGTAGGAAAAGTAGAAAAAATGCAAAACACGCAGATAAATCTTGGTTTTCTTCTATTCTTGCATTTGAATTATCCTTGAATGCTAAGATTTACTAGGAACTTATTTTTAACTGTTTTTTTTCAATCTCTTTTTTAAAAAATCATGTCTGAGAAATTTTCCATAGGTCTGTTTTCTTAAATCCACAAGCCTGAGCACATGAACACTGGTACAAAGCTTAGATGGCTGGGAACCTGCCCTCACCACTGATCTGAAGGGTAAGCAGCAACGTTTGTAAGCTTTTCCACTCAAAATTACCAGGTATGCACAGATTTGTTTATTTCATGACTTCATTCTTCAGAGTCCCTAGCACTCTTAATAATGACAACCTACATCACCGCAAACTCACTTCTGTGAAAGAGTTCAACTTCTTTTTATGACATCATTCTAATCCAACCCTCAGCTTTGCAGAAACAAGTGATAGAGGCATTTCCCAAAACCACAAAATGACACTGTGTCTTTAACAAATTAGCTGAAATAAATATGAACTAGTGATCTTGAAATAAGGTATACAGTACATGATTAAGGATTTGGCTGAGAACAGAATTCATTCAAATACCTGCCTTATTAAAAGAAGCTACATGTCCCACAGTTTTCTTCTGTGTTCACTGAACTCTAGAATTCGAGCTGGTGTTTAAATTCCACATTAAAAGAAGCAGACTTGATAGCTGCTCACCTGAGTGAGCAGTATTTACGTACGGCATACCAGTGCACAAGGAATGCCAATTACCACTTAGTGCAGCTACAGTTACAGAGCTGGATTTCCTTACAGCATTCCTACCCTCCCTTGTTGCTGGCAGGTAATCACACTTGCCTAGAGCTATTTCTACTGCCAACACCTCCCATGTAACACAAATCACTGACCCAAAGCACGTAAGGAAGTTATTTAAAAAAATGAAAGTTCCTGAAGTTTGTTGAAAATGGGAAGCCAAGTGTCCTTTACATTTGCACACTTACCCTTCAGCTTCTTAATTCCTCTCTGATTTTCCTCACTTTTAAAGTAAAAAAAAAAACAAACCCAAACCAAACAAACCAAAACCACAAAACCTTAACATTTATCTCTAGGAGTCCATGAGTCTTCCCTCAGAGAAGGGTTAGCAATGTTATCTACGCAAAATCTGGTAACTTAAAAGACATGGGAATAAAATTGTGGAAGTTGCAATTGAGTTAGTTTTGGCTTTGTTTTGTTTATTTTTTTAAAAGACATTCATGTGTGATATCTATTGCATTTTTTCCCTGAAAAAAAAGTTAACTGAAATGGTTTTTAATTTGGGATGCACTGGGAGGAGGAGGTTAAAAAAAAAAAGGAACACTCAAATCAGGAAACAGAAGGAGGATATGCTTGACAAACTGGTCTGAGAACAGAAACTGGTAGTAAGATAGTTTCATGGCTATTTTCTTCAGTCTGTAAATTTAGCAACAATGCAGGACTTCTTTTAAAAATAATTTTGGTTATACAGCCACTGAAAACCCAAGATCCAGCATCTACACTTCTTTTCCTTTTTACCAATTTTAATACTGCTGATCCCCAGTAGTTTAGATGCTTGTGTTGAACATGAATGAATATAGTTAACTTGGAGAAGGACTGAAATAAATATTACTGCTTATCTAATCAAAACACATCTAGATAAAAGATAAATATGATCAAAATTGTAATGTGAATAGCACAGAAGTGGCATTTCAGTGGAAGTGATGCCAGAACTATGATACAGAGCTTTACAGCCTATTCTACTGCCTGCCTGAGACCAGGTCTCAGATAAAAACAAAGTGTACAACCTAGTATGATGCTGGGTGTCTGACCTAAACAACCAGACTGGAAGCTTATTAGCAGGACTACAATAATCTTATCATTTGCATTTTTAAACTGCCCCTGTCAGGGCTCCTCCTCCTCCAGCTACTTCCAAATCACTGGGTTTGTACCTACACAAGTTATTGCACACATTCCTTCTGAGTATGGTCACAGTCTAGTTGCCTATACCTTCTGATCTTGAAGTTAAGAGCTTAGCTGTAAAGTCTGGGTGGACCACTAAGTCTGACAGTACAGCTATACAGTCAGTCTCCAGGTGTATCATGGTGCTTTCAATATTATAGATCAGTTTAGACTTCCTTTAAACCTAGATTTTCAGGGAACAACTTCTTTCTTTCTCTCCTCTCATATTCAAATACCACAATTGATTTACAGCAGAAAGGGCAAGCTGCCAGTTCTCAGTTGATCTTTCTCAGTACAGTGTGTAGACCCATCAATACAAACAAGTTTGATCTGACACAGTCACAGCAGTAGCATTTGCTCTTGCTGTCATGTTTACAGATAAAGCAGTCGTGTAAATAAGACCTAGAGGGAGCAGAAGTCTTCAGTATTGCTGAGCAGCTAATAACTGAAGTTTTTGTTACACTTTTCTCTTTTGAAGAGCTCTATATAGCCAAGTATGTGTGCGCATTTAGATACAAATTGCAGAAACGAGACTGCACTTGGTAACAGTATTTTATCATGTTGTAAAATCTGTCTGACTGCCCTTCAAAACCTTCTATTTGTCTACAGCAGAGACAGTACTAAGCTATTTGGGCCAGACAACTATGATAATCAGAATCACCAAGCCTCTCCGAATTCAAACGTGCAGAAACACCCTGGTACAATTCTATGCCTTGGGACTAGGTACCTACTTGAAGCCAGCAAGTAATCTAGAAGTGTTGAAAGTTATCACTTGAGGAGCACTTGCCAAATTCTGAAAAACTGTATTTATTGCTTTTAGCATAACTCCATTCTCATCTCCAAAAGCAAGACATTTTTCACTTACGAGTTACACATATTTATGGTACAATAAAAAATGCAGTTCATTCCCCGCATTAGTTAGAATCTGCACCATCAAGCTACAACATCTGGATCTTTGAGGACTGCCCAGTCTCTAACGTATCTCCAAAAATCAATAATGACTGGGTTATATTTTTTTAATCAAAACATTAAATAACTATAGCCTAACTAATGGCAAATACTGCAAGCCAGAGCCACATAAAAAGTATACCAATGCAGTGACACAGGTAGGGAACACTTCACAGAACCACAGAATGGTTTGGGTTGGAAGGGGACCTTGAAGATCATCTAGTTCCAACCCCCCTCCTGTGGGTAGGAACACCCTCAACTAGACCAGGTTGCACAGACCCTTGAACATTTCTTTAAACAGCCAAATACAACAAAATAATTTTTTAAAAGCAGTTTGAAAGAGAGTTAAATAACATAATGAAAATACGAATGTACCAAAGTAGGAAAAAAGTATTCCAATAACGATCTAAGTTTTGCAAATTTGCATTATTTTGCCAAAAGGAATTTTGAAATACAAATGCAAGTCAGGCAAATACACTGATGATAATTCTTAACAACAGGCAGTACTTGCCATATTTTGGTCAAGTCTGCTTGATAAATGATGATGGGCATGTTTTAGCCCACCAAGCACATCCCTTCTCACCTGTGTTATTCTGCGGCTTGCAGGAAAGAGACGAAGAGGAAATCATAGCTAGCTCTGCCTCTTAGTAGTCAACCATTCATATACTTTGAAACTTTTAAGCAGTAAGTTTTCACAACTGTCTAACAAATAGAAAATCAATCTACTTTTATCTATCTACTCCCAATTTTAGAGGAAAGCCTCATGAATTCTCTAGTCCTGTATTGACAATCTTGTATAAACCTGTCACTTCTGCTTCCAAAAGATAACAAAAAGCACTGTAGCATCCATTCCTTTGAGCTGAAAAGACTTTTCATAGTCTGCACTCTATAAAGACTCTGCACGTTTTTGTATCAGCTTTTCATCCTGACAATGAAAATGCATTATATTTGTCAAAAACCCTGTTATTGCACTGTATATGAATGAGTCTGATGATGGGGAGTCTGGTTTTAGTTCCTTCAAAATAACCTATCAAGGTGAGACCCATTGCCTCGAAGTGACAGCCTGGAGGAGGATTCTATATAGGTTTTTTTGGTGACTGAGAAATGAATTGCATGCATTCAAGAATGATTGTAACAGCAGCACACACACAACTCACATCATAGGGTACTTCCCTTTACTACAACTGTCTGTCCTTCCTTCCTTCCTTTCTCATATGAAGCATGACTTTTAATGTGAAAACATGCCAGTCACATTACAAATCCTTAAAAATAACCAGCTCTCCTGGACTCCTCTCTACGGCCATATCCCATGGGACTCATGCAAGCAGATCCCTAAAGTCACAGCCTGCTCTCCTGAACTCTGGGGCTGAGGTCCTGCTATTTACCCAGCTCCCTCCTCTCAGGATCCTAAATTCAACCATCCTATAGTCACTGGAGGAAAGGCTGCCCCTGACATTTACATCTCACGTCTGTACATTATGAAGTACTGCAGGATTGCTTTCCCTTGTCAGTTCCTTGATCACCTGGGTCAGGAATTTGTCATCAGTGCATACCAGAAGCCTCCTAGCTGCTTGTGCCTTGCTGATTTGTCCCTCCAGCACATTAAAGTCTCTCCAGAGGTTAAAGTCTCCCATGAGGACCAGGGCCTGTGAATCCATGGTTCCCTCCAATTATGAGGGAGGCCTCGTCTTTTTCCTGATCAAGTGGCTTTTAGCAGACAGCCACAACAGCTTTTCCCACACTGGTCTGCCTGCTAACTTTGATTCATACTCCCCCAGGTGGTTCTAGAGCAAAACTCTATTGCATTCTCACTGCTCTCCCACACTAAGGAGAACTTCCCCCCTTGTCATCCAGCTGGTTCTTCCTGAAGAGCCTGTACTCATCCACCACAGCACTGCTGTCCTGTGAGCTGTCCTACCACCTACACATGATCCCAACTAGATCCTAGCCCTGCAACCGAGTGCAGACGTCCAACTCCACCCATTTGTTTCCATACTGAGTATTAATGTACAGGCATTCTAGAGAGTCACTCAGTCATGATGGTCATCCAGAAAAATCTATGAAACCTTCCCCTGCAAAGCCTATGGAAACACAACTAAACCAAAGGCAAATAAGCAGCACTATCTGATCAATTTGAATTCCCGATATATCATCTGGCCTTCTATTAACAAGTTTTAAGATCAACTAGAAGCACTAGAAAGCATGCTACCTGCAAAACATATGTAAATGCTACACAATTCTGCTTTGGCATCATAAGCACACTGTTTTCCTGTATTAGGCTACAGGCACTGTGATGACTGTGAGGGCAGTCAGGCAAAGACTCGCCTTCTCACACCAGCCTTAAAACAAGACTCTGTTGTAATTGTGATCCCGAAAGCAAATCTGGGCTTACACACTCTACAACACAAGTGTAATTGGACAGAGCAACCCCTACCTAAGTCTGCCTGCCTATCAGAATGTGAATTGGCAAAAAATAATGTGTTAAAAAACCTGATAATAATCTTAATTTATAATGTATTGATTCCTAGTTTGCTCTTCCCTTAGAATTTCTTTAGAAAGTCAGCCCATTCCTCAGCTGCTCCAGTCAAGTGCTTACCACATTCCCGAAACCAGGTTTCACTGAAATTCAACACCTGCTTCTGATGTCAACCACACCATGTGTGTGTGTGCAGTTAAAACATATTCATCTTCCCATCATATTCAATCAATTGAAGTCAATTAGTAGATCAATCTAGCTTCTGCAATTTAATTTAAAAATGCAAGAAATCTAAAAAAAAACTAGAAAAGGGATAAAATCTATTAGTTCTAGCCTGGAGCATTCTAATTCCTGACTACACACATTCCTGTCTACTTCCTCTCCTTTAAAGGTGAAACGTATTCTGGTAGTGCACTTCCCCATATCATAACAGCCTAAACTCAGCTTTCAGGATTTTTCCTTAAGAAAAATAACCATTAATTAAAAAAATAAAAGCATGATGGCTTTAAAAAGAGTGAATACATTGACCAGTTATAAAGTCTTAAATGTCAAAATCAGATCACTTAACAGAAGTGCAAGTATCCCCAGTGCAACATCAGTTCTATGCAAAGTCACATTTATCATTGTGTTTTAATGGCTAACAGAGATAAATAACTTATTAAAAATAATATACATTAATATTAGTTTTGCATTTCAATCTTGAATAGTTTATAAATTGCTGATTTAAGAACAGCATACAATAAAATGAATTCTTTCTTCTGGACAAAAGATACACCTATTAAAAAAAAAAAAAAAGCTTAAGTCTGAAGTCAAATGGAGCTAAAGAAAATGGCTGCCAAAGTAAGGAAGCTGCTGCATGGATCCAGCGAGGCAGGAAAAAGATCAGCTCTTAAGGGAAAAGAATACTCACATTAATATTATTTTTGTTTTAAAACCCAATAATTTTCTACACTATTAAATAAAAAAAATAAGACTGGGCATTCAGAAGTTCTGTCAAAGCAAGAATAAGCACTTGCTCTCAAGAGTCACATTACTAACATAAAACTCCAAAGGAGAAATCTTGCACTGTTAGGGGTGCAGCAGGGCATCTCAGACACTCCCCATGCCAGGGAAGGGTCCAGGGACAAATGCTATCACAGCACAGACCCCAGCTCTCAGCAGAAGATGCTGTACAGAGACCTCGAGGACACACCCAGGCTGCTCAGAGTGCAGACGCTTAATCACAGTAGTCCCTACGCAGATCCGCAAGGGTTCGACACTGCAGGCTATTTCCCGAGCAAGCAGCCACCCTTCCCACCACAACCAGACTTCCCTGGCTGCTCGAGCGTGGGGCTGGGCAAGCACTGCCATTACCTACCACAGAGAGCTGGACTTTAGCCCTCGGGCACAGCTGCCCCTCTGCCCCTTATTCCTTAGGCTGGGATGGGCTGTGAACAAGTGTGGGAAGCGGCATTTAGTTGGCTCAAGCAGCTGTTGTCGGCATCCTCCCAGAAAAAACAACTGACTGGAGAGAAGCCGATCAAACACCACCGTTGGACTGCTCTGGCTTAAATGAAGTCAGGAATTCAGTGCTTGGCTCCATCTCGCTCAAGCAAAACAGAGAGCAACAAACACGCCAGTGTGACAGCTTTTTTCTTGACATCCAGCAGTGAAAGCAACAAGAACATGTTAATCCATCAAAAACGGTCCTGAGATTCAGCACATGGTGAACTACTCATGAATGGATTTTTAAGCTCACCTTAGAGATCACTACATTTTCAGACAGAGCCAGTCTATTGCTCTATTTTCATCACTAAATTAAATGAAAATTGAAAAACAGCCAAACAGCACACAGCCTGCAAAGTAACAAATCCTAGAGACTTTAGACTTAATATCAGATCTGTCACCTGTAATGACAAGCGTGCACTCTCTACTTTTACAAAACTTTAAAGGTACAAATTTGACTCAACCTAGTAATATAACAATACTGATAAAAAAATAAAGTAATAGAGCAATAGCCTTAAGGGAGCAACGAAAGTAAATTTTAGAAGAAACTTTTAAGTGACACAGAAACCTACTTTGCCATTTCACAGAACATTTAAACTTGCCCAGAGTGAGAAAACGCAACTGCAACACTGAATGTAGTATTTAGCTTTTTAAATGTCGTTAATGCAGCTCCACATGCCAACTATTACACAGTCATCTCTCCACTTTCTGGAAAGGATCATTATAAACTGGGTAGATTTCTTTCTTATTAATAGCATGCTTATATACACCAAAATAAAACAGATCTTTTTTCTATAACGTTGAGCTTCAGCAAAGCAAAAGCACCAGCTTCTGAGGCTGGAAAGTCCAGAAATCATCTTGAGCCTGAAGGGGTCTCCCACAGTTATAGGCACACCAAGAGACTACTGTGAACAGGTAAAGTCCTGCCCTTCCTCATAACCATGTCCCTCGCACGCACAGCTGCCAAGCACCTACTGCACCAGTCAGCTCTGGGAAATGATTTTACTAAGCACTGATATAACGAGGCAGCAGGCTGAGCCAGATTTCAGAAGCTGCCCATACTTCTACGTCAGATGGGTATGACTGTGCAATTGCGCATCCAAACACAAATTTAATAGAACATGGCAACCAGCAACACTCTTCTGAGTTGCCAATGGAGGAAATGACTGAATAAAAGCATAATTCCGAATGAAATAATTTCTTATTATTATTGTCTTTACCTACATTTTTTCTGTCCTAGGTCGACCTTTCTACAAAAACTTAATCTCAGCCTAAGCTAATATGCATGAACAGAGATAGCCTAAACTGAAAAACTGCGAATAAAAGCAAACCCACTTGCTTCAAATATTTTGAAGCAGAAAGGCAAGTATTTTATTTTGTGGCAGTTTTTAAAAAATAAAAACATGGCCCAAAATGACCCATAAAAATGCAGAAGATTATTTTTCAGTTTCAAGAACTTCTGCATTCAAGGACGCTGGATAACAGTGTGAGATATGAGTGTTCAGCAGGCAAGGACAACAGGAGTTCTAGACATGACTTATTTCCTGTGCTATTCAGAAATTAATCTCAAGTGTTCAGAAGGATCATTTGACATGATGGAAAAAATGCTTTGACAAGCTCTAGCTTTTGAAAGTACTTTCAAGGAAAGGTTCAGTAAAGCATGAGATTTCACCTATGATTTAGCAGTTCTTCCTCCCTCCACTCCCAGTACCTTCTGAAATACATACAAGATATAAATAATTTCCAACGAAATCAGAAAGTGGAAAAATTTTACTGAAAAAAAATAACAAGTTTTCTCAGCATTCTGCTGTTATCTGTACGTCTACTTTGCTCCTGTCCTCTGTAATAAAGGTGCTAGAGCTTACACAACACAGCAAGCATAGCTGGCCTTGGTAAATTAGCACACAGCCAAATCAATTGATAGATGGGCTGCAGATGATGTACAGTCTCAAACGCAGTCAAACACACAGCCTACTCAAAATTAAGGCAAACTCTCCCCTTTTGGAGAGGTAACATACAATTGTCCCGAGAGCTGGAATGCCTGACAAGGCATTATTTGATAAACACTGGACACCACCTTTCAGATTTCAAAGGCATTAACAGTCAGCAAAGAAAGCTGAGTGAATCAAAGAAATCTCTTGGGATTTTAATGCCAAATTATGTCCAAACTTAGAGTCTTGATGAAGTCACTAGGCACAAGAACAGGGACTGATTACTGTAAAATCTACTAAAGACAGAACACAAGTACTCTGTGAAAATTACTTCAGTTCTTCAACTGTCCTAGAAGGGATAAAGAACAGAGGCTAGTTTGTGCTTACTCCTATTTAAGCACTCAGTTACCTCTAGAGAAGTAGAGCATGGAAGACTTAATGACTGTGTTGTACAGTTTCTCGGAACAGGTTTCTTATTTTTTTAAGTAGCATGGTTAAAGCAGCTTGCAAAACGCAGTAATGACAGGCCTACCAAAATGCTCAGACTGCAAGCTGTAACTTCATGAATTCCAAGCTGATATCTATGTTATGATGGATAACATCATCGTTGAAAATGATGCTATCATTTCGGAGAGCAAGGATATTTTCATTAATTCAACCGGCACGGGATAAAGTTGCAAATACCCTGTCAGCAAATTCATACCTAGTTTTCTTCGCCGCACTGAACATTTCCCTCGCACGATAAGCGGATCTTAACACCCACCTTAGCCATCTGTTACTACAAAAAAAGGGCTCCTGGCAGAGATGCCCGCACGCTGCGCCGCACCCCGCCCGCAGGGGCCCCGGCGAGCGGGCTCGGAGCGCGGCCGCCGCAGGGAGGGGCC
>VZRQ01018916.1:162245-292816 GCA_013397975.1 Machaerirhynchus nigripectus | reverse complement strand
CCCGCGCCCTCCGCCCCGCCCGGCCCGCCCGCTCTGCCTCGGCGTCCCGACCGCGCCCTATCCGCCTGGAACCCACCGGCCCCCGTCAGCCGCCCGTCGCTGGGGAGCTCAAGCCCTGCTCCGCCTTACCGGGCCCGGGTGGTATCACCTGTCCTTAAGCTGCGCCCCTGGCTGGGTCTTCCCAAGGGAGCGGGGCACCGGGTGTCAGCATCTCCCTGCAAAAACCAGGCTTATCCTGACTCAGGTGCGATCTGACGGGTCCTGAAAGCCCATACCTTGAGGTTATGCTGTGATCAGGATCTCCTTCCAAGAGCAGCGCTTGTACGTGAAACACAGGCTCACAGAATCGTTAGGGTTGGAAGGGACCTCTGGGGATCATCCAGTCCAACCCCTGCCAAGTCAGGGTCACCTGGAGCAGGTGATACAGGAACGAATCCAGGTGGATTTTGAATATCTCCAGAGAGCGAGACTCCTAGACCGCCCTCGACATGAAGACCACAGCGAAGCACACAAAGAGAAATGACCGTGCAGTCGATAAAGCAGCTGAGCCTTCAGTCCCTGGATGGATACGGGCAGCAAGTGGGATGGTGCCAGGGACCCTCCACCCTCAGCACCCAGTAGCTGAACGGATGGGTGCTGATGTGTGGCCGTATTGGGTGTCCCCTTGCTTATGGGAAAACTAGGACGACTACAGGAAAAACACAAAAAAATTGTTTTCACGTTCGTGTCCTGAAAATAATTGCAGACAATGGATTCCCCCACCCTTTTTTCTTCTTGTTATTTTCTTAACTGAAAGAGACGCTAATAGAAGATTAGTATCTTGAGGGAATCTCCTGCTACAGGATAACATCTGAGTAATGGATGTTTTTGGAAAATAGTGCTACTGAATTGCCTTTGGCTAATGAATTTAAATAATCCTTGATACATATTGAAATTCTTCTGTTCCTTTTACAAAAGGCCTCCACATTTTTAGCAACCAAAGCATTTCAATATTTCTTTCTTCAAGACATTATTTTAGAATTAATTCGTAAGATCTTTTATTTGTCTTTCTTGGGGCAATATTCCACGAGCAATTAATAAAGTTTTTCTAAACTACAATAAATCTTATAGAAATTACTGCTGTCTTTACAGGCACATGCAAATAATTTATCTTCTTATGCTAGACAAGTTGGTTGATACAGATTCACTGTACATCTGTGAATGTAACTCAAAGAAAGAAATACATAAAACCTACATTAAATTAGAAATTATGATGATGTTGTCTTCTCTGCATCCTCTTAGCACGGAACAAATAGATCCAGATGCTGCATGCCAAACAGCCAGCATGTAAATCATGATTAATATATGATTAAAATCATCATTCGAGACCAAAAGCTTGGATATATATGGTAATTCTAGCTGCAACTTTCCTAGTAAATTTAGTAAAAGTACACTTCAGATTTGCCTTTGGTCTCTAGAGTTTGTGCTTACAAAATTACAGGCCATACCAGAAGTAACTAGTTTGCCACCAAGTTGCAGAGTTCTAAACTTTTCAAATGATCCTTTAAATCTTTGACACAGAACCTAAATAAGCCTATAGCTAGCAAGCATTTGCTGATAAACAAACCATTAGGATAGTGTACCAGAAGTGCACTTCCTTTCATAATATTTCCATATGTGGATTACAAATTCAAAACCAGAGGAGAAAATGGTCTCAGTTTAGTGAAGGGTTTCATGTTAGAGGTGCATTTTGTTTGGTTTGGTTTATTGTTTCTCTTTGAAATTTGATGTTATTTTTGTTAAAAATTGGGGCGTATGATAACTTCGGGTCACCCACCTTTAAGGGTCTAAAATGTGGTGTTCACACCTGAGGTACCTGTCAACTCCCCAGCACAGTTTATAAAGATTTGTCTCTGTAGTTGATATGGTCTATGGGATCTGCTTGGCCAAATGTATCATCTGTTCCAGGGTGAGACAAGTAAAGAGTCAATACCTGCCTCAGAGTAGGATTCTGCTGCAAAGCTTAAAGGTTCTTCTGGCTCTTGTGGCTGGTGTCTCAACACCTGTTGTGCAACTATGACTATGGACAACATACTTTGAAGGACTCCTGATGCTGAAAA
Organism: Machaerirhynchus nigripectus; assembly: GCA_013397975.1. NCBI lineage: Eukaryota > Metazoa > Chordata > Aves > Passeriformes > Dicruridae > Machaerirhynchus > Machaerirhynchus nigripectus. The sequence goes on along the minus strand of VZRQ01018916.1, from coordinate 290,717 downwards.
ATAACTGTCTTTTAACTGTGGTGTCTGTGTGGGGAACAGAGGACTATAGCCACTGGGCTACATGAATGCCTTCATAAGTTTACCTGCATACTGAAAAAACCCCAGGCCTGTGTTTTCCTTCTAGAGACCTACTGTGCCAAACTCAAGGCTTTGATGCAGTGACATTCCTCTAACATTTAGAATTTTTTTTCCAAACCATATGCTAAATTTTTAATTGCTAGTTAGCACCATTTATGCTTGTGCCAGCATTTATTTCTGGCTTACATATTTCATTGTTTACCTCTTTGATGCATTTATAGGGAATTAGCATCCATTCTGTTTCAGTATTTGGCTTGTGAGCCTAAACAAAGTAGAGCTCTTCTGAACTGCCTTCAGAAACTATGCTTTCCATTTCCATAGCCACCATGGTACCCTTTATTGGGCCTATTCCATGTTAGTTCATATTTCATGAGTGATCAGAATCTTAAATTGTCACTGAGAGGTGATCTTACTGCATCACTTAGACTTCTTTGCCTCTGCTGGGAATATTTCTACTAATGCATTTTAGGTTACATTTGCTATGCTGTGGCAAGCCTGGAGGCACCAGTATATATTTAGCTTCTCTTCCATATCAGTTGTCTTGCAGAATCAGCAAAGATGATAGAAATTTTTCCCTATAAACGGTAATGCAGTCTGAACACCTACTGTTCAGAGTCCTGAATGTCTCTGAGAAGAATCAGGAAAAAACAGCCCTAAATGCAAAAGCCACATCTTCCTTACTCAAACTTGTTTCAAAGAATTGGAATACAAACACTAGCACAGCCACACTTACCTGTGCCTAAACTCCAGAAGAAATCCCAAAGAAGAGAGGTAAAAGCAGATATTGAGCAGGTATATAGAGAGGCCACCTAACACTGACACAGTTTCCAAAAAGACTCAGGTCTTCTTCTGCTTGCCAGTCAAGGGACTTTTTTTTTTTTTTTTTTTTTTTTTTTTTTTGTAAGAAAGAGGAGTTTGTCCACAGGGATAAGTTGCAAGAAACAAATTATGAGTTTGTGATAAATTAGAAAAACCCATTTTCCCTATGGTTTGTGGGCATAGATAAAAGTTACAGCTTAGTCTAGATTGTTGGTTGCATAAGTCAGCATTTTCAAAAGTGCCTAGAGACATGGAATCATGGTCTAAGATTTGAAAGGGTCCTGAATCTCAAAACTTAGGGAAGCAGTGACATCATATCTTTCTGCCAGAATCTGTCAAGGCCTCTTGCAGAAGAACTGGAGCACTGTCTTCACAGGTTCCAGGTATATTACTGATATGTAAAGTTGTCTCTTTGCTTGCTTATGACTGGCAGATATTTATGACTGGCACAGCCTGACTGGCAACAATAAACTCAACTCATTTCCTATGTGTAAGACCTGTTTGTCATGTAACCCCTCATGTGCAAGAGATACCTGGTCTGAGGTATCTTGTTCATCTGAGAGGTGCATAATGATCACAGTGTATATTTGGTAAAATGCAATGCTAAAAGAACTCTGACATTTATAAATAATCATATGCCCAACAGTTCCTCCAGATCAGTGGGGGCTGCTCTGGGAGATGGGCTATGAATCTTATAAGTAGTTTAGACAGGCCAAGAGGTACTGTTGAATAAATGTGGCTTCCTGTATATATCAATATAGAAAAATCCCTACACTGTACTGTTCCAAATCTTTAGTCAATTTAGAAAGTGAATCCAAGATCCAGAGTTTTGATAATACCTTGCCCTTTGACTTTGCAAAGCTGTGCAAATCATTCGTTTGGGGCAGAAGTGCCAAAAAAACTACTAAGTCCTGTAAAATGATCAGAATTTCATTAACATTTCAAATGCTCTTTTTCACCATTTGAATCTGTCACAATGACTAAAATCTTTATAAAAAATCAAAACCTTTCCAACTATCTTTCATGTTATTAATGAACACTGGATAAAGAAGGATCTCCCAAAGCGGTATTTTAATTAATACACTTTGCACTGTAACTAGCTTCTGGGAATTCAGATATGCTTGCACAGGGGGACTTTAAAATTTAAATATTCTTAATAAGCTCTTTCTTACAGTTAATGCTAATTGAGGACTACAGAAAAGAATGATTACTCTCCTACTAAAATAATTCCTCAGTTGAATTCCTACAAGAATGCCATTTGTTCTTTTATGGGTTATAGTCACAATTCATATTCAGGAATAGAGTATTGTGATTTTGCTGTCAATCTTTTTAGCAACCCTTTTTTTTTTCAGTACAGTTTTATGGATTTGTTTACTGTGGTTGTCCCAAATTAGACAGAACAAGACCAGAGACCACGATAAAACCTGGTAAGCAATACTGGAATAAACAGCTTTTGCTCTCTCAGAACATGAATTGCTCAGTTTATAAAGCTGAGTCTAAACTGAACATATAGAGTAAATGAGTTACAATAATGCCCAAAACACAAAGAAAATATGAGTTTAAATTCTTGGCTGCCATGCTGTTGAGAAGATTTTCTCAAGCTGAGTAGCCAGTAATATAAGAAGACCAGAGACTCTGACTTTATCACTGGATGTAGTACCTGCTGTTTTCTTATTTCCATATATTGACTTTTGCAACCTGCATAACAGTCTTTATATATGTGGTGGTGCATCCTCCCCCCCGCCACCACACTCCTTTCCAGGCTGCAGTGTGATCTGAGAAAATGCTTGTTAGGCCTCGTCCTTGAAAACACCACCTGGGCTCAGCTCTTTCTGAGCTTATCAAAAAACACTGTCCTCTCTCAAGAACTCCTAACAAGCTTCTGCTTTTCTCATGACCAGCCTTGGAAAATATTTCTCTGGCCTGAATGGCAGAACATTTCTATTCTCACACTTTCAAAGAAAGTGCCAACCCAAACTGTGGCCAGGATGAAACACGGTTATGACTAAAGCCCACTCTCTTGCAACCCTATAAACAGCAGTCCAAAATGAGACCCTTTGAGCTCTCCTGGACCTCAGCGGGCCTGCGAGCAGCATCTCCCTCTGAGGGGGACGCCTGTCAGAGCCAGCAAACCCTCAGGTCTGCAATACCTGGAGGATCGCCGAGACACGGCGTGTCCTGGGCCGAGACCCTCACTCCTCGAGGCCTGATCCTTCACCTGTCAGGAGATGCAAAAGCATCCCAAGTGAGGATTTTCACTGACCTCTGAGGGAAATTTTTCCACAGGTACCTTATCTTGCACTGACTGTTTCTGTCTGTGTGCATACCCTTTTGCACATATATTATTGCAAATCTGGAAGTTCGGTTAAGTCATAGTTATAATTCAGGCTCAGTGCTGTTAAGTGTTATTTCTCTGTTAGATCGTTAAGGCTAAGATATAAATTAAGGTATAAGTTAAGCTAAAGTACTATTAAGTGTTGTTAAGCTTTAGGCCACATTTGTGGAGGCCGGTGGGCCTGTTGACCAAGGGACCAGGAGGGTCCTCTGTGATGCCTTAAGTGCCTACATAGAAACAGAGACTAGACAGGAGTAAGGGAATAAAGGTAGGTATTTATTTGAAAGGCCTTCAAAGGTACACCTTGGGGAGCCAGAGGCTACTTCTAAAATGGACCCCAAGATGGACGACGAGTCACAAGTCCTTCACACTTATATAGATTTGTTCCATTTGCATATCAGTACAACTTCGCCAATTAAAACTTTAGCTAATGATGTAATTTCTTCAATGTCTCCACCTATCTAGGGGCTCTAATTTACACTTTCTGGGCCTAGGACAATCTGAGTCTCCTTGAACAGCTAGCTTGCAGATAAATTAACTGTATCTGTCTGGGCTAGGAGAGAAGCTAACAAGCTACAAAAAACTTCAGTGCTACACACTAAGTAACACAGAATTTGAACAGTATAAAACTGAATATTTAGGCCATCACCTAGAGCAGAGAGCCCTAGTAGGCACTCCGTGGTTATGGTGACAGAAAAGACCTCTCCCACCATGCTTTGTTTCACCATGCAAACGAACCCCAGTTCTGCTTCCCCAGTTGGCCCGTTGGCCTCCCTGCCCCTTTCTACCTTATCTGGGAGGTTCTCCTATTTCCCTGTTCTCCCCATTGGCCCTTGCTCTCTCGCCACTCCCTCAGGGTTTTCCCGTTGGCTTCCATACCCTAGTCCCGCCTGTGTACCGACCCCCTGCCCTCAGATTATTGGTCCCTGAGGCTCTCTCTCCGCCTCTACCCACCCCATATAAAAATCTGGTCCCTTCCACTTCCACTCTGCCTTTGTCCTCTCTTCCACTTCTTTTAGTCTTCCTGGATGCCACGTGTGGCTGGGATAAACTGCTCCCATGGACTCTTTGCGGCTGACTTATTGAAGAAGCTATCCGGTTTGTGTGTGTGTGTGTGTGTAGTAGCCTGCAGAGTGACTCCTAGCTGGAGACGCTTTTGGAAGGTTACGGCTTACCGCCACCAGATCACCGCCGTAACACACACTCCTTTTCATCCTGGTTTGCACTGTCTATACACACAGACACACACACACACCCCTGTTTTGATCATTTCTGTTTTGATTGCCTGGATTTTGTTTGGTTTTGTTGTCGCTTGCTTTCCCTTGTGCCTTACTTGCCCCTGTTAGAAGAGTAAATCTTGCCAACGAATCTGTTGTGCATTGTAGTCTAATATTAAATCTGACTTTTGCTCATATGCTTGCTGCTGATTTTTTGAGCAATCTCAAGCACACTCATTTGGGACAATATGTTGGTATGTTATTTTTTACAGTTCTACTAGCAGGCAAGTTCTTAAATAATAAGTGGGCAATTCAGAGTGCAGAATATGTAAGCCAAACAAATTGACTTTTTGTAAATTCCCTGCTCCGTTTGTATTTAATTTCCTACACACCTCCATGCCTCAGCTTGCTGGTTTAGGACACAATCTGTTTTATAAGGCACAGCACAAGCCAAAAGTGAGAGATTACTGAGAAACAAAACAATGCTTCAAAGTTGATTTTGCAAAGCCAGAGAGTTCCATGAAGCACTTATATGTTTGTCTTTCCTAAATGCTCACTTAGAAGATGGACTCTGCTAGGTAGAGATGTAAAACTTGGGTGCATTTCTGTAATGTACAAACAAATTGACCACCCAGCTGGTGAAATATTCTGCTCTTCTGGAACCCTCCAAATGTCTTGCACGGTAAATAAAATTAAGGTTATATATACGTACTATGATTCTGTCAATGAGATGAGGTGATTTCATCCTTTTAGGCAATTTTTTAAAATTAGAAATTAAAATGGCATTACAAATTAATCTATATTTATATTGTAATTTGATAGTGTGTTTCGTCACTATGCAGAGGAACAGGTCATATTAGATCATAGTAAGAATAGAAATTCTGGCTGAACTTAGACTTTGTTTCAGAATAAAATATTCTGGTGGAATAGAGGGGAAAGTTTCCTTTTTTATTTATTGCGTAAGATACTTAGCTTCTTTCCCAGAATGTGATCTTGTTATCCATCTATTCTTCAAAAAAAAACCTGGGCAGATTATTATGCAGTGCATATCATCCCTTATCATGTTGTGAGATGTGACTAAATTTGCACATTTGCAGTTTTTCTCTTTGGGAATACGTAGCCATGGATATGCCAGTAGAAGTCCTTCTTAAATCATTTATACCTAATAGTTTTGCAAAGAAAGAAAACACTAATATTTTATCTAGTTTCAGATGAGCATTTAGTTTTTTTCTAATCCAAGTATCATTAAATTGGATGTACTTCCCTTAAGTTAAACAAAGAGCCAAATCAGGGAATTCTCCAGGCCTGTTCTAGTGGTAGCTGATCTCCCAGCGATTGTCTCTCTTTATTTTTCCTTTAAAAGCCAGAGCCTCACTCTGTACATGTGTTAACCTTTCTCTCTCTATGTCTTGCCAGTAATATTTGTGCATGGCCGTGGTGAGAGTTCCCTCTGTCTCAAAATGAATTGTGATTCTTTTTGTCCCAAATGCTAGGTATCTGCTTGCCCCATGTTGTTTTCCGGTATTTAGATATATCAGTGATTACATCTACTGAGAGTGTGGGATGAAAACTGATGCTCCAGCCTTTCTAACACCCAGCTCAACAGGGTATTGCAATAAATTTCTTTTTAGGTACAGATCAGTAGACTGGAAGTTATCAACAAACGGAAAGTTATCGTGGCAAATGTGGTGGCCCTCAGTCTGAACTACTCTGAGATGGTTTTCTCTGTATAAGTTTGCTTTGCTATGTAGTCAAATGCTTGGATAAAAAATTATTTTGACCATATGATACAAATCCACTGATCCTTCCAGCTTCATGTGAGTACTTATGGAAGAATCTTGACACATTTGGCACATAGTAGATTGTAAAACAGTATTCATGGTGATGAATGGTTGCTCATGAGTGACTTTAATAATTAATGTAAATTTTAATATAAAGAACAAAATGTTGCATTTAATTTTTGAATTTGCCATCCGGCAGGAAGTTTTCTTTTTGGTGAGTTTTATAAAAACTCACCAAATATACACAGGCTGAAGCAAGAAACACAGAAATATTAGTCCGTGGCTCCACTTTGGGGAATGGACCCATCACACTGCAACATCACACTGTGGCATAGTTCCGTTTTTAATCACAGAAATCAGAAATAGAGGGGACATGTGCTAGGTCAGAATAATTTTCACAATATATTCTTAAATATTTCATGCCATTTGATCAAACTGTAGAATTTAGAGATGGAAAAAAAATCTTTGATGATTTGATTCACTGGATAGTATTTGATTAGACATAGCTTTTCCCTAAATGTCTTCTTTGGCTTACTGTGAAATTTCATATTGATTTAAATGATTTACATACATTGATCTCAGAAATGAAATTGAGTCAAGGTTTCTGTTCTTATCCAACAGCATGAGACACACTTTGAATTCAGGGCCTGATTAGGCTGATATTTGCTCTAAGATACTGAGTGTAAAAAACAACCTATTTGGATATAGAAGCTGTTACTTACGAGAATAATATGCAGAAACTATGGAATTCTTTTGATCTCAAGCTGTTACTGACACTGGCAGAGTAAGACATGGAAAGAGGAAATGAAAGCACGAAAAACCGCAAGCAGAATGAAGAGCTGAAGTTGTCCCCTCTGCCTCTTACTCACAATCATCTTCCTTTTGCTTGAAGAGAGGTAAACACTTGCAAAATAAAAATTTAAGTACGTGATTTTGGCTTTCATTTAATAGTGGATACAAAGGAGATTTTGAGAAGACAGTATTCCACATTGATTTTAACACTTCATGATGGAATTTTTGTATGTTTGTTTCATTTTCCTGATGCCACCTCCATGATATTTATGAGGATTTTGTTGATTTTAAGTGGAATTTAATTTTATTTTCTCAACAGATTATATCTAAAACAAGATTAAATGGGCCAGGCAAAATTCCTTCAATAAATATTATTTTATTTTGTGTCTCTGTATGTCAGTATTTCTTATGGGCCTCTTTTTAGTCTTTAACACCTGAGCATGTTTAAAGAGTTCAGTATATTTTTGTGTCCATTTGGAAAGGCTGTTTAGATCATAAATGTATCAGGTGGTGCCAAGTATTGTCAATTAAAATGCAAAGGAGTTAGTCAGAGATCAAACATAGGCAGTAATGAGAGAAAAAAAGTGTTTTGCTGGCAGGCACCCCTGGTTTTCTCTTTCCTTATTGATTCCTTCCTTTGATTTTTCTTTAAATACTTTTGGGGAACTAATTCTATAAAAAGTCTAATTAAAACTGAAGGGAGAAACAAGGAACTCAAACTCAGCTTCAAGCCCAGTTTTGTATTTTTGAATATGCTTTTTGTGTGCATCTAGCTGCCACTAAACCAGCACAAATCTTTTAGAGCTCTAGGATACTGCTTACACTGCCTGAAAATTTTGCAATACAGTGTCCTCTTACCTGCATCTCTGTCTACCTCCCTTTGGTTCTAGGGGCAACTTCATTCAGTTTCCACCAGTGTGAAATTCTTGCTTTTTGTGGATCTAATTCATTAGCAATAGAATGGAAAGAGCTGGCTTAGCAATGCTGTGCAACTGGCAGTTCAGGGAGAAACCCCACTGAATCTATTACTCCTCTGAATACTTTAAAATCAGCCTCTCATGTTACTTTCTTCGCTTGATTTTCTCTCAGTATTTCAGATTGGGCTATTTTCTAAGTACTCTGTCCAGGTATTCAAACATCTATTTTCAGAACTTTGCTCTTAAGAATTGCTCCTGCAACCTCAGGTTCTTCACTTCCCTCTCATTATTATTTCCCTCACTGATTTCTGTATTGTAAGCAGAACCAAACGAGGCCAGCTTCTCATTTGCACTTCTGATCTGGCTTGGATGACTATGTCTGTGTTATCCTTTGCATGCATTTTATGCACCATAAACAAAATTTGGGACAGCAGAGTCAGTAGAGACTACTTGTATCTACCTTTTCCTGAAACCAAACTTAAGCATACAAATGTCATTTGACCTTGTGAAAGGAGATTCTTGGGCATCTCAGAGTACCCCAAGTTCTCTCACCCATCCTGTGTTGTACATAAAACCACCATATGAAGTTAGGATAGATGGAGGTTGTTCGGTCATGTCTTGAGGGGCTTGGGCTGTTTGCACTTCAGATAAATATGTGACTAAGTGGGTTTCAAAGTGCCTGCAGCACAAGCAGACAAATGCAGAGTTTTGCTCAGAGCATGGTGGCTGAGTCACTGTAAAGCAAGCCTCATGTATGTCTCATAAGTCAGCACTTTGCATACCTGCTAAATATAGCCTTTAGCCCATATTTACAGACTGGAATACCCTCCCTACTGACCACTCCTGCAGGATAGGTTACCTCAAGTCTTGGTGTCTTTGCTCTTATGGCAAAGAGAGGGAATGATGTCCTGGACTGCACTGACAAAGCATTGCCAACAGGCGAAGGAAGGAAACTTTGCTGCTGTACTCAGCACTGGTGTCAGTACCGGTGAGTACTACACTACATCTGGAGTACTGTGTCCCATTCTGGATACCCCAGTCCAACACAAATATGGGCATACTGGGCCTTCCAGTGGAGGGCCAGCAGGATGCTGAAGGGACTGGAGCATGTCTCCAGTAAGGAAAGGCTGAGAGAGCTGGGACTGTTCATCCCGGAGAAGAGAAGGCTCAGAGGGATTTCATCAATGTGTAGAAATAAAAAGTGAGGGGGCAAAGGGTACAGAGCCAGGCTCTTATCAACAGTGCCCAGGGACAGGACAGGGGCAGTGGGCACACAGTGACACACAGGAAGTTCCTTCTGAACACCAGGAAAGAGCTTTTTACTGTGAGGCTGACTGAGCACTGACACAGGTTAGCCACAGAGGTTATGGAGTCTCTATTCTTGGAGATATTAAAAATTCACCTGAACATGGTTGTGGGCAGCCTGCTGTGTGTGGCCCTGATTGAGCAAGGGGGTTGGAGCAAATGACCTCCAGAGGTCCCTTCCCTCCTCAACCATCCTATGCTGATGTTGTCCTGTGATTCTATAACTAATTTCAAACATAAAAGTCCAGTAGAGTTCTTGGCAGAACCTGAACATCCCCTTGTACTGTTGTTTCTATGTCAGAACTACAGTGTATTATGAATGAGTTGATATCTTTTAGGTCATTCAGTTTCCCTACGTTCCGACCTCAAACTCTTTGGACCTTGGACCTTGTATTTGAATTGTCATTTTAGCTCTTTCCAGTTCCATACTCCCCTCAAAGTCCTCCACAGAAATCTCAAATGTAATTTCCATCAGCTGGTGTGTTTAATCATCCATTATCTTAATCAGTCATCTTTTGTGTATGTTATCCCATAGTTATGTGCATGCCAGTTCTGTTAATATGCTTACTGCATAAACATCTGGTTATTCCTAACAAAATTATTATTATTTTTTGCCATAAACAGAAACAAAAATTACATGCAAATGCTGCCACTGACATTCTTTGAGGTAATTGTTTTTTTCTTGCCAGTGGCTTACAATTACTGTGTTGCTATTTTTGTATATAACAGATTTCATAGTTCTAGTAGAAGGGATGAGGTCATATCTATGGAGATATGGATCAGCATGCAGTACTCTACTTGATACAGTAATTTAGAGGAGCTCTGCATTTTTCCTGTTTGCACTGTAAATTCAGAAATCTGTATTTGTTATCAAAATAGCATATGCACACCCTGTAAGGCAAATTGTCCTCTTTTTTTGTTTCCTGAAGAGAAATTCCTTCTTTCCTGGAACCATTTCAAGGCTTTTGTTTGCAGCTTTAAAACTCCTGCCATTCCTCATTTGAGAAAACACCATTTTAGCAGAAAGCGTTGCTTATTTATGAAATATTCCCATTACTGCTATGGATCATTAAACCACCATGAAAACAGCAGAGAAGCTGTTGGATGCTGCTGTGGTACAGAAGATTTATGTCCTTATGCTTCTTTTGGTAACATTTTGTGAAGTGATATTGACAGACACAGGGTTTCCTACATGCAATATGATTGTAGGCCTTGGCAAGGAAACTATTTTAGTTTCATTTTCTTTGGACAAGATTTTTTAGAAACAAAAATTCCTCCCTTCCCAGTAATCAGTTTTAGCTACAGTTCTTTTAAATGACCAGTAGAAAGCCTTTGTGTGAGTGGAAGGACATCCTTAAAGGTATGAAAAAATTTCTTGGTCTGGTTAGCTGCATGCTAAATAATCAAGATAGAAAAGTACTATCCAACCAAAACTAGGTGAAAACCAGATGACTTGATATGGGCATGCATTGTTGAATATCAGAACAACAAAACGAGCTTATTGTGCCTTTTTCTCACAGCAACTCCATAATTCCAGAAATATTAATAATAAGAAGGTATAAATTCTTTTCTGCACTTGAGAGTAGGTGTGAAATATCATTTTTATACGTTTTGATCATGCTGTCTATGACTATTCATCTATCTGCTATGGGGTAGAAAAACAGACTGAGAAATTTTTTTTCAGGCTCTGCCTTTCATTTTGCAAGATGTGAACATTTTTCCCCTTAATAATACCTAGAAAAGTGGTTCTTAAAAGGCTTGACCTGGGTGCTTGACTTTCTAACTAAAGAAGGCTACACCCACATAGCTGGTATAGAAAAAAATGTGACCCCTTGTTATTAGTAGATGCTAAAGCTCTCTTTTATCCTTTCGTAGGTTCAGTGTGTGCTTCCAAAGCCATCAGCCTGAGATCTGACCTCACATCCTTACAGTTTCTTAGGTTATTCTGAGATTCTTATACTTACTATGCAAACCTTTCCTTCATTGCAAAGAGGATTTTGCTTGAAGGAGTTGTGCAGAAGGTTCAGTGCAGTCAGGAAACTTGTAAGTAGGAGCAGAGAGTGAAACAATGATGTGGTAAAATGCCATTACAAAAATTCTATTGGTATTTGCCTAACAACCCTCCTGAAATCCAGGCAGGCCCTTCAAGAGCACTCCTTTTCCTTCTTATACAAGCTATTACAATATTATATTATATTAAACAGCAAAGGTATCAAATCCCAGAGCCTTTTATTAAAGCATGAAGGGACTGCTCTGTTGTCTTCTCTTACTTCTACATTGCTTAATTAACCAGTAAAACTTAGTTACTTATTAAGAGTTATCATTCTCTATCCAAATCTTACTAACAGGTGATGAAAAGCATGTGTCACCAATTACGACTATCATAACTAATTATCTATTGTAGCTTTTTCATTAGTGAGTTCTTCCATGTTTGTTAGCCTGTGACTTGGTCAAGCACTGTGAGGGGAACAGAGCTCTCTCTGCAGTAGCCTCTTCCAAATAAGACTTTATGAAAAGTGGTAACAGTAAAGCTTGTTCTGCCAAAGTAATTGTGGAGTCCTTTGGCATCTAAGCCTCTGCCCAGAGAGGATGTTCTGCCTGACTGCCTGTGCTACCTTTCTACTCAGGTACCCAGAAGTGTAAGTTGTCATTGTTTTGGGTACAGAGTACTGGCTTACAGGAGAAGCTTTGTAAGTGTTCTTTCCTTAAAGAAATACACTCAAGCAAAATGCTTGAGAAACTTGACAAGAAATGTTTTTTTGTGAAAAAGAAGAAGAGACTGTCATGATCTGTGACTGCCTTAATAGGCATCCATCTGCTATGTGACTTCATATCTTGGGAATGCTATGCTGCATCCATCTGCTATGTGCCTACAAATGGCTTTCTGGAACCCTTAAAGAAAAGGATCTCACTCCATAACTCAGGCTTAGAAGCCTTAAAAGATGAAATGGAACATGGTGAAGTGTCAAAGAGGGAAGGTTCATCTACAGTTATTCAGGAAAACAAAATTCTGACCTGTCTGTACAATTCTCGGAGGATGCTCCAGTCTGGGATGTCTGACTTGCTGTTGAAGAGGTCCAGTCGTAGCTGGAAGAGAAAGGTAACATTTTCCATGACCAGCAGGACTGGAGACAAAGCCCAACACTTCTAGAACTGAAGCTGCTAATGACACACTTCAAAAAGAAGAGTGAGGCTGGGAAAGTCAGAGGAAGGGCACTAACAGAAGCAGCAAATAAGACCTGTCATTGCAAAGAAATCTAACTGCCCTACCTTTTCTTAGAAATCCTTCTGTAAACCAGAAACTGAACCAAAAACATGATGTTCATCAGGTTTCCGGAATCTCTGTGCACACTTATGTCTGTCTGCTGTGTTGTTTGCTTTGTCAGTGTTTTAAATTCCAACTGTCCTCTGTCATTTCTTCTGAAGCATTCAAATAAAGAAGAATACCTCCAGTAGATCTCACGTGTACTTACTATAATTAAGTGTATCTTGGAAGTATATGATGTTGACAAAGTTACCTTCCTCTGCATATTTTGAGTGAACAGAAAATGTGGAACAGTTACCAGACATAGTATCTTAGAAAAGATCTGGTCTGTAGGGTCTCGCAAGCATGGGATGAACCCTCCTAGAATGCAGCACTGAACATCTAAATTGTAGGACTAAGGCTTGGGCCCTTGGTCGTTGTCTTGGGATGATTTTATGATAGTACTGTATTTCCCTATCATCTGCTTTATGCCCAGAAATGGGTCTCATAGCTTTAAGCTGGGGCCAGGAGAGGGGGGAGAGAAGCCGGGAGAATTCCTCAGCGCAGTTTGTGTTCAAGGACTCACACACACTCCCCCCCCTTTTCACCGCTGCAGAGCTGAGGGAGCACCTTCCTGCTTGTAGCCAGCCTGTTCGCTGAGGCAAGAAATCTTCCCATACCAGCACACCGAAATCCTCCAGTAACAACTTCTTCCTCTTCTGGAACTGTTCAGCCTAGCTGTGATCTGAGAGCCAGATCATCAGACCCTGTGGACTGGCAGGGAGGCTGCAGGGATGCCTCATCCCAACCTCGGACCTTGGGAGGGGCCAAGCCAGCTAATGAAAAGAACTTTGAATCCACCAGCTTTCTCTGCATCTAGGAGGTTTATTATCTAACACTACTCATTTGTTTCCTGTGTCTTGCCAGCACTCTGCTTGTTAAATAAATAGTTTTTTTCACTTTCATCCAAGAAATTCCTTTTGTATTGGTGGGGGAGGGAGTGCTGAAACCTGTTTTCTGGGGAGGAGACGTTCCTTCCAGAGCGTTTCCCCCTAAGCTTGTCTCAAACCGAGACAATCCTACAGGGAAGTAAAACTTCTTTGTGTACCAACTCACTGTTCTCATTCACTCTAATGGTTTCCATCAGAAGGAAACTACATCTGCTGTCTTATAAAACCTCTGTTTTGGACAATGAAAAAGTCAAGTGTACTGATGACATCCCTTGACCTCAGCAAATATCAGTAACAACTTCCAAAAAAAGCACCATGTTTCTGGTAAAAAGGATTTAGCATATGAGACCTTCCTCTTTACCCTTCCCAGTAAAAAAAAAAGTGAGAATGATGCAGAAAGATGTCATTACTCAGGTTCATGGGTATGTCAGTCCCCAGGGTAGGGTTGTCCTAAGGATAAAACTTGGAGGCATGTAGATGATGCATACCATTATATTAAATTAATTAGTTGCCATGTATTAAATCTATGCATGCAGTGATCTTATTTTTACTGTTATATGATGTCCCGAATGAGTGTGCTTGAGATCGCTCGAAAAATCACCAGCAAGCGTATGAGCAAAATATTAAACTACAAAGCACAACAGATTCATTGGCAAGATTCACTCTTCTTACAAGGGCAACTAAGGCACAACAAAGGAAAGCAAGCGACAACAAAACCAAACAAAATCCAGGCAATCAAAACAGAAATGAATTGAAACTACCTAGGGGTGTCTGTGTGTCTGTGTGTAAAGACAGCGTAAACAAGGATGAAAAGGAGTGTGGCCTAAAGCTTAACAACACTTAAAATTACCAGCACTTTAACTTCAGTTCTGCCTTAATTTATATCTTAACCTTAACAATCTAACAGAGAAATAACACTTAACAGCACTGAGCCTAAATTATAACTTAACCGAACTTCCAGATTTGCTGTAGCATATGCGCAAAAGGGTATGCACACAGACAGAAACAGTCAGTGCAAGATAAGGTACCTGTGGAAAAATTTCCCTCAGAGGTCAGTGAAAATCCTCACTTGGGATGCTTTTGCACCTCCTGACGGGTGAAGGATCAGGCCTCGAGGAGTGAGGGTCTCGGCCCAGGACACGCCGTGTCTCGGCGATCCTCCAGGTATTGCAGACCTGAAGGTTTGCTGGCTCTGACAGGCGTCCCCCTCAGAGGGAGATGCTGCTCGCAGGCCCGCTGAGGTCCAGGAGAGCTCAAAGGGTCTCGTTTTGGACTGCTGTTTATAGGGTTGCAAGAGAGTGGGCTTTAGTCATAACCGTGTTTCATCCTGGCCACAGTTTGGGTGGGCACTTTCTTTGAAAGTGTGAGAATAGAAATGTTATGCCATTCAGGCCAGAGAAATATTTTCCAAGGCTGGTCATGAGAAAAACAGAAGCTTGTTAGGAGTTCTTGAGAGCAGACAGTGGTTTTTGATAAGCTCAGAAAGAGCTGAGCCCAGGTGGTGTTTTCAAGGACGAGGCCTAACAAGCATTTTCTCAGATCACACTGCAGCCTGGAAAGGCGTGGGGGGGGATGGGGCGGGGGGAATGCACCATCACAAATGGATTTCACCACAGTTCCATTTAGGTGACTGTTTTGTGAGAAAGTTTCGCATATTCAAGCTATGATGAAAGAAAAATGAACTCGGTTTTATATAATAAAAATTACAACAATAATAGTAATAGTAATTCCCCCTCATGTCTCCTTACAGTCTCAAAGCTGAATGTCAAGTAAATATGAGGGGAATGAAAATAATCAAGATTTTGTTTGAATTATGGGGATTTTGTTTGTGTTTCAAATGTATTGTTTGATCTTCTGAACTTTCAGAACAATATACTATTCCCAGATGCTGCCATACAGCCCTGATGCTGTAAGCAGTAACAATATTTGTAGTCATATGTTCAAAGAAAGAAGTGAGCTCTGTAATATCTTCACTGGATTCTGTTAAGGTTAATTTTTTAGGATACAAACATTTTGCATTAAAGGAACCCCACTACACTGTTGGACACCTCTCCCTCCCCTCCACTGATGGATCTGTAGAGGCAATTTGGCAGCAAATGCCCTAAGAATAAATGCATCTATGCACAGATTTAGATTCTGATAAAATATTAATCTTATTTACAGCATGGGCTTGATTCAGAAATTAAAGGGTACAGTCAATTCCTGCCCTCAAAGCCAATAAATAAATGTAATATTCACTTCAAAACCATTAGCCTAGATTTGCACCATAGGAGCTGAATTTGCCTCAGCAGTCTCACATCTACTCAGGAACAATGGATTTTAGAGAGATGGAGTCAAGGGAAAATGCCCACTTGTAATTTTCTTTTTTCAGATGACCACTTAATTTCAGTTCCTCAGTTTCTCTGGTCACACTTACAGATTTATGGTATATTTTCTGTCACATATATACCTATTTCTGTGCATATCAGATAAATCTTTCTGTTAAACACAGCTGCATAAGTTATATTTTTCCTATTAGTTTTAAATGTAATTTCTTAGTGAAGAATAGGTCTTTATTTTTAAAAGTGTTGTCAAAATATTTGTTTGGAATACTATAAAAGTGACTGCTGGGTCAGAAAAGGACTAACTCCAAGGATTTTGTAGAATTTTTTTCTTCTTCTGTCCCCAAATTTCATTCTTCCAGTTGTATTTTTTTCTTGATAAAGGAGGTTTTGCGTTTTTGTATGAATTACCAACATCATACAGGAAAAAGGCAGGTTGTGTTACAAAGTTAAAGCCCCTAGGATGGAGAAGCAGTGAATAACTGACAGCTTCAAAAGCAGCTGTTTGTCACTAACTTCTCCCAAAATTAGCCTGGAATATTAATGCCAGAAGGAAATCTACTCCTGGATGCCAATGCTTGGTTGAATAGTTATAGTTTAAGGATGTTTTATTATTCTTGTTGTTGGACAGAATATGTTGGTTATATCTAAATTTCAGATTGGTTTTAGCTTGTGATCTCTCCTGTGAGAAGAGTTAATAAATGTTGGACTGTGTTCGTGAGGAGGATGCAACTCTAGCAATTCTTTGTCCTTTGAGGATGCCTGGACTGACTCTGGGTTATGGGCATAGAAATGGGATCTACAGACGTCATGTGCCTGTACTTAACCCTGTAAAGAATAGCACAAGGTGGTGTCTAAGACCTGCTTGTCAAGGATGTAAATGTCTCCCTTTGAGCTTGGGATGCCTTTCTCTTGTTTGGCTTGACTGCTCTTAATAAGTATGTGAATTCCTTTGAGTAGTTCCCTTTGAAGATGAGATTATCAATCCTAGTCTTTTTCCTTAAAGAAAATAATAAGTGTAGTTTTGGACCCATTGTGAGGTAATCTAGTGGTTATGGTATTCACCTGGGAGAAAGTAAGTAAGGCCTTTAATTTCTTTTTACACAGTAGGGAAATGCTTTAAAAGAAAGGCTTGAGAATCTCAGCACCAGAATACTGTCTTGCCTAGAAGGTAGATGATGGATATTCAAAGCCTCAGACAAAGCATGGGAATAATGCTAAACCTTTGATGCCACAGATCAAAGTTTTATTCTTCATACTGTTGTGGAAACAGGCACTATTGCTACATCCTATGATAAAGTGGTGTCCTAGGAAGAATGACTGCTAGATTAAGACACAGTGTACTGTCATGATCATCTGGCCTTTGTTTTGTTTCATGTATGCTTGAGATACTTTCTTTAAAGAGTAAAATGCCCCAAAGTTTCTGTGGCTTTCAGCAGGAAAGAGGAAGAGATCTCACCTTCAGCCACAAAAGGACATGGCATCTGGACCTTGAGCTATGTTTAGGACTCTTATTTCAGGTTTTGAGTTTTGACTTTAAAAGATCATTGGTAAAACTGATGAATAGGTGTCTAAAAGAGTAGGAACTCGACTTCCTGGAAGAATGAAGGGTTTAGGGAGTACTTTTGAGTCTTGTACTCAGTGGTTGTCATATTCAGAGAGACTAAATGAGCTGAGTCAAAAACAATCCTTGTGCAGAATGCTTCCCTCCAACGTTTATTTCAGCTCTCTGGCAAGGACAAGTGAGCATATTGGCTTATGGCTAAAAGATGGTAATTTAAAGAGAGGGCTAACCTTTCCTATGTGTGAAGCATCAAGGTTATATGTGGCACCTTCACTTCACGTACAGCACATTTGTACTTCCTTGTGATGCAGCCTGGCAGAATGGCTCATAGAAATCACAAATTTCAAAGCCCAAGCTGTCAAACTGCACCATGAAAGCTTTTAAGACAAAATTGTTTCCTTGTCCAGTAATAATATTTCCTTGTCCAAAATTGTTTCCTTGTCCAGCAGCAATATGTCTGCAAGAAGCTTTGTGCATTATCTTTACTGGAATATAAATGCTAACAAAGACATTTGAACAAAGACAAAAATAATCTCATCCTACCTGAACTTGTTAGGTACTATAATGCTCAAGAAAAATATGTTCTGCTTTTCTTGTTGCTGAAGCTGAAAAAAATAATAACTGAAGTGCCATGTGATTATGGTTGGTGAGCTGAGCAATTACTCTGCTTGGAAAATTGTACTTTTCTACTCATTATAGATTACAGAGATGTGTAATATATACCTATAATATCCCTATATATCTATATGATTGTATCTGTATGAATGTAGCTAGTGTATCTGTATATGGCTATATCTAATCCATACGATTAGATGAAGATATAAATAAAGATATATAGGTCTAGATATAAATACAGATACTGTATTGATGCACTGCATGGTTCAAGAAACAAGTAATAAGAGAGGGAGCCTTTCACTGCTCTGAACTCATTCATATATTAAGTGGGCAAAAACCTATTACTCCTGGCTGAGTAGTGGAATAGATTGATTTTCTTAGTCAGTATGCCTCCACATTATGAAAAAAGTGCCTCATCAGTATCCTTCTGAAACTCTTCCTAAGTGTTCTCTGTGCTGTAGGTAAAAGAGCAGAATCACATCGAAGCTGTTACCTACAGAGTTCACATGCTTCTCTGAAACCGTGTATTTCCTATGTAAAAATGTTCAAAAAGCGTTTGTAATTGACTTAAGCCCAATGGGCTACTTTTTAAAGCATTAAAGTAGGTGTCTCAAGCTTAAACAAGCAATAGCTTCAGAAAGCAGAGAGAGAAATGTCAGTATGTGGTACAGAAATAGTAAATAAAGAAATAAATTTGCTAATATTGATGAAACATATATTGGTAAAAAAGTACTAGATTGTATTTAATTGCATTAAATTCCATTAAATATATCCCGTTTCAGATATTACCACTGGTTTAATTAATTATGCTAATTCTGTTATATTCACTGCAGGACTACTCAAATGTTCAAATAGAAAAGAACACAGTATAGATGGAAAGGAAATACATTCCAAGTTGACATATATTTTCTACCTCCTTCTACATGTGAGTGCAAAGAAACAAGATAATATGAAATACAGTAGTGTCATCCTGTCCCTTTAAAATAAAGTCACTGGTACAACTCAATCCACAGCTTTTTCATACAGGAAGAAGTTTTCAAGATTTAATGTAAGAACAATTTAAAAATTCACATCAAATAGCACTGAGCGTGCTCTAGAATGACCCTGCTTGAGCAGGGAGGCTGGACCAGATGATCCACTGTGGTCCCTTCCAACCTGACCCATTGTGTGACTCTGTGAAACACAGCAGAGACTTGTAGCTGTCACCACTGAAGACACTTAATTGTCAGCTCGGTCATGGACTTCTATGCATAATACAGTTGCTAAAGTGAACAAACTCCAGATGCTGGGGTTATTGTTGCCCTTTCTTTAGAACCTTTCACAGCTGGTCAAATTAGTGTCTTTTGGAGTACTGCTTTGATTACCATTTCAAGCAGGGTTTTTTCAGGTTGGTGGATCATCATATGTTGAGTAGTTGATCACTGTGTTTATGAACTGCAACCTTGTTGTGAATCATCTTGTGTCTAAATTTGCAAACCCCAATTCACCCATTTATTATGGTTTGTAAAATATATTGATGACTATAGTGAAACTGGTACCTATGTTTGAAATACCTGTTCCACTTGTGATATGAGCCTTTGCTATCTCATTTCATGAGAAAGGGAAAAATTAATAGAAAATGAAGGTGAAAAGACAAGTTTGTGAGTCCTAATTCTTCATCATGCAGGCTAGACACTGAAGGGAATTGTCTGTGTAACTAAACCAGGAAGTCCCACCAAACATTTTTTGTAGTGTGCATTTCAAAGAACCTAAACCAGACTGTGCTCCTTAATCATTCCCTGGAGAAACTTCTCTCTCTCTCTTACTCTGTCTCAGCCCAAACCAGTACAATTGGTTAGATGAGGGATAGAAATTTCTGGGTTTAACTGGGGCAATTTATTTAGTGAAACCACAGGGCAACAAATACCCCATTAATTCTCCTTGTGATTGAAACTTGAACACCAAAAATTTATCAGCTGAATCTGCTTCTGGTAGTCAGAGTGTAGCTCCATATGAGTTTTATACTTTTCCAAATCTGTTATCCTTAGTGAAGAGAGTTTTTATGAGATTCTCTATAACATGTATCACTCAGATCCACATTTAAAAAGAAAAGGTATTATTTTTGCAGAATGTACTGAGCACAGTCTAAAATTATTGTATGTGCACTGTGCCAAAAAACTCAAAGTTTTTACTTGCTTTTTTTCTATCTTGAAATAAACTGCTCAGTTCTTTACATTTAGTATTACTGTGAAAATATTTGGGAAGTTGGAAAATCTACTGAATAGTTTTACATGTCCTAAAGAAATAAAAACAGCAGAGAAAACAAATCTGTTTTAATATGGGAGATAGAAGTAGTTAGTCCTAAATATTTTCTGACTTCACAACACATGAAGAACAGTCACTGAAATATTTTAGAGAAACAGGGTCATGCTTCAGAGAACAGACACTAAATATTTAATGGAACACAGTAAGGAGGAACCATAAAGAAGCTGTGAGGTCTTGGGAAGATGTTGACTGGCCTTGCATGTAGCTGACATGAAAGCAGGTCTCCTGCAGGTCAAACAGGGATAAAAATATTATATTGATGGATCTGTGTGCAAGTTTGGAAAACTACTGCAATTAGGGCTAGGGTTTGCTAAACCACCATGGTAGGATAAATAAGATACTTTGTCTTTTGGAAACAGCGTCTTCAGGACAGCACAGTACAAGGTGCTGACATTTACATTAATGTCAGATATTTTATCACCAAAATTTGGTAGAGGAATGCTCTTTAGTAAAGGATGTGGATTTTTCTCTAATATTTAAAATGTGAACTTGTTTTTCTTTGACAAAGAACCACAGAATCCCAGAATAAGCTGAGTTGGAAGGCGCCCTGCAGGACCGTAAAGTCCAGCTCCTGGCCCTACATAGCACTATCCCCAAGAGTCACATTATGTGCCTGAGGGTAAGGACTGTCTGCCTAATTTTCCAGTCCTTGAATACTTACACAAACACACATATAGGGAAAGTAGATAGCTTTCATCACACAGATCTATCATTTTCAGCTCTGAAAAAACAGGAAGTTTTGAAGAAGAATGTGTTCCCAAACAAACAAAACAGAATTCACAACTGATATGGTTGACAGGTGGCTCCGTACATTGAGGTTGCCAGTAACTCCTTTGGAGAAAGCTGTGCACACGGTAGAACTGTGTTTGCAATAGGGAAATAGCAGTTTCTGGTTTTTGAGTGATACAAGCGTAACACTTTTGCTACCTATTGAAGAAACTCATTACTGTGAGGGTGTCAAGGCACTGGAACAGGTTGCCCAAGGTGGTTGTGGATGCTCCCTCCCTGGGAGTATTCAATGACCTGGTCTGGTGGAAGGTGTCCATGCCCATGGCAGGGGGGTTGGATGATCTTTAAGGTTCCTTCTAATTCAAAACCATTCTATGATTCTGTTTGGAAGTACCATTCCAAAACAACTTACCACCCCTGTCATAATTCGTATTAACAATATTCTGTGGACTCTGTATTTGTGAAAGCATAGATAGGCGACTTTAAAGGGAATGAAATTTCTCTGTGGCTTTGTCTTATGCAGAACTGGTTCATAATCCTAAATGATTGGTCACAAGACTTGTTGGAGAAGGAATAAATTAAAGATAGTGAAAAGAAAAAAATTGTTGATAAAACTGAACCCACTGCAGCACTAGGTCACCTTTCAGACATCAGGAAAAAAGGTAGAAAATAGGTTTACTCACCAGAGCTCTCTTCTGTTTTCCTTTTCTCTTTGAAACATCTTGGGCTACTTATGGTAATAGCCACCAAATCTCTTCATTATTTGTCTCTTTAACACCTAGTTGTTTGGGCCTGATCATGGGAATAGGACAAGGAAAGAGAGGTCTATCATAAACAACCTGTAATGCTTAATGCTTTGGAATTTCCCTTCTGAGTTTGCCTTGATAACATTTCTAAAGGTTTGTTAGTTTGCTTGTTTGTTTTTTTTTTTTTTTTTTTTTTGTGTTTGGTTTTTTTTTTTTTTTTTTTTTTTTTTTTTTTTTTTTTTTTTTTTTTTTTTTGTTTTTGGGGTTTTTTTTTTTTTTTTTTTTTTTTTTTTTTTTTTGTGTTTTTTTTTTTTTTTTTTTTGTTTGGTTTGTTTTTATTTTTTGTTTTTGTTTTGTTTTGGGTTTGGGGTTTTTTTTTGTTGTTGTTTTGTTTTGTTTTGTTCTGAGTTTGGTTTTTTTTGGTTGGGGGAGGAATTCCAGTAAGCACAAACTTTCCATAAATTTCAGATGACTATTCAGATGACTATTCTTTGGCTTTTTAATTTTAATTTAAAGCCTATTTTATATACTCAGATTATGAATTTCCTGATAGTAAATGTCACCAGGAAGGTACACTGTTTTGTCTGTGCTGCCAGACTGGTGATCATAGGCTGGAATTCTATGGGCTGCTCTCAGAGCTATCAGAGTTTGCATGAAGACCAGCCAATAATGCATTTCTGATTTCAGTTCATCTACTGCAACCAGTTGCAAGGCCTACTTTAAAAACTCCAGGTTTATTTCCAGTAGTTATGGAAATCTTATTTATGGGGTATGGGTACAGTGCCTAGGGAAACTCTAAAAAATAATGTGTTTTAAGAGATTAAGTACAAAAGCCAAGGCCATAATTCAATCATGTAAAAGATGTATTTACAATACTTTGCTCTCAAGATTTTCAAAGATTTTTCTCAATCCCTTAATCACCCCAGATCCATCGTGGCTGTTTGGACCTTTGTTTCTGTGGGTTGGTTTAATTTCGAGTCCTTTTATTTAAAAATACTCCCCAGTGCCACCAGGAGGTGTCCGTGTGCCATTTATTGGTTACTTTCCGGGGTGCTTGCCTTTTTTTATTTTTGGGGGAAGAGCTCCATAACAACGCCGTATTAGTAGCAGTTTCTATAGAATAATAATAATTATTATTATTATTGTACACTGTAGATGTTTGCACTTCCAAACAAATGAGGATGTTGTGCTTGTGTCCAGAGTGTTCTTAATTCTTTCGATGGATGAGAGAATTATGGATGAAAAAGACCTGTTGAGTCATCCATCTTCTTCCCTTCTGGCATGCCGTGTTCTCTGAAATATACTGTATAATGTATTGAGTGAGGATATCAGTCTGTTGCTAGGGAAATGATGACTATAATCAGATGTTACAGAGTCTACATTTTGACTGCATTGCAGGATCGAAGATGAGGCTGTGAAAACAAAGATTTTTACTGAAACACTTAGGTTGTGCCCTATTAATACTTGTGTATAATTTCCAGGAAGACAGGAGTGTATACTTCAAAAAGCTAAATATCTCACAGTATTTTTATGCTGCATATTCCCATTTGGTCTGTGATGTTTAACTGCAAAGTATATATTGTAGTTTAAGTGCAAATACAGGCATAAAATACGTACAGATCCGTGGGACTTTGCAAATAACTACAAGATATCCTATTACACTTCAGCCTAAAGCAGAGCCATTTTTATTACCACATGGATATTCAGAAGTATACATCAGAGTGAATAGTAAATCTATTTTCATTTGAACATCAGATAGGAAGAAAGAATTAATTGATAAAATATGCCTGGTGATAGAAGGTATGGTTCAGTTGTACTCCACAGGGTCTCCTGAAAATCCTGTTCCAACGAAACTAAAATACAGTGTGTTGCAACAGTCACAAGCATGACCCGTAGATGCTGTGTCTGAGGGAGGGCAACGTGCAGGAATGACACTTTTTTCATGGCTGCAGAGTCAGATTGACTTTTTCTACTTCTTATTGCATCTTCTAACCAATGTATTTTGATAAAGTGCACACCATCCTTGTTGAGATGAAACTGTTAGCCTGAAAATGATTTCCAAATACAATGGTGTGTTGTATGGGTTATGGCAAAACTTCTTAAAATGTTAAAAGCTTTTTAAGTTTGCCAGATCTAATTTAGTAGCCACATTTCTGTGAGGATGTGGCTTTCAGGCTAGCTGTGTAACACTGTGTAAGCTTAAAGCCCCCCTACCTCCCCAAATTTATGCATAGCGTTGGTCTTTTATATTCATCTGTAACTATAATACCATTCCACCAAAAACCTAGCATAGCCTCTTCCAGGACCAGTTATTGGATTCCCACAAATGATGGCAGTCCCAGGCCATTTTAAAGAAAATCCTGACCCAAGGACTCATATACGTCCTGTTCTATTGAGAGAGAGAAATACTAAAGCACCGGATAGATATCATTACAGTACACGTGGTCTTGCATCAGTAGCCAGCTACTCACTGAACTGGAAAGAATGTGGATAACAGAGACATTTTACAGGCAAGTGAGTTGACTGAACTAGTAGGAAACACAGTGAAATTTCACTGAGACTTAATTATAAGATTCCCACATCAAAGACATGGCTAATACACATTGGCTAGATACTTGCCATTTGATGACCCCAATAATAACTGAATTCTACTAAGAAAAATGCATGGTTTTGCCGATGTGCACATTGTAATACTGAATTCTTTGCGCAATCATGTGTTGTTCTTTTCTAATTGAAAAGAAGGACCTGCAAATAAAAATATATGAGTAATGAAACAGATCTGTTAGCATGCTGTGTGGTTAAAAATAACGTTTTCTTCTTTGCTGCCTTGGAAGTCTCTGTTTCTAGGTTCATACTTAAAAACTGTTTTGTGTATTTGTTTGCAGTACCCATGTTTGATGAACACAATGAGACACAATTGACATGCTAATGCAACAAACCAGATGCAGAATAGATCAACTCACATGCAGAGCTGCTCAAGATTTGATCTCTCAACAAAGATCTCCCATCCCTGCAGGTGATACGTCACTATTTCCTATAAATTACTGCCAAGCTACCTTTTTTCAAAATTTCATCTTTTATACTTTTGTATGTAAAAACCTGATTAATTTTTCAGGATCATAAGGTGTTTTTTCATGAAACTAGATCTAAGCATTAACTGATTAACCACTGATAGAATAGGTTTATTATTTAGCAAATACAAAACACGTATCATCTGTCTCTGCAAGAAGGTGGTGTGGGTATTTAATGAATATTTTTGTCTCGGACATTTTGGGAACACTCAAGATTGTCTGCCTCGGTCAAACTTTTATAAGGCTACCAACTAGCACACTAGACCCATGGACCAGCACCAGAGAATTTTTTAATAGCAAATAGGATTGAAAGTGTATACTGACGGCTAATTTGCTAAAAGCTTACCTTAAGAACTCATAAGCAAATCATCTCTAGCACTGGTCTTTTTATAAACATTTGGTTTCAGGGTACTGAAGCATGTATTGCCAGAAAATACCAAGAGATCATTTGTACACACACGTCATGTGTTGACAAGTCTGTCCTGTCCTCTATCCTAAAACATCAGCAGCTCTAAAGCCATAATGTAAAAATCAATGTAAAAGGATAGAACATGAAGTCCTGCTGCTTTCAGAAGATGGGGATGTTTTTTTTAAGTGTGAGTGAGTGGACTATATTTTTCTTTAGCTTTACTCTCTGAAGACTTGATCATATTTTGTTACCTCACTCCTAGATGGTGAGTTAACATTCATTAGATAACTCACTATGTAACTCATTATTAGATAGTGAGTTAACAGCAATAGGAACTGATTCAGTACCTTGTTATCTGATTTGTCCACACCACTGTTTGACCATTGTTTTCTCTCAGACAGATACTGGCAGTATGTTACAGAAAATAGTGGAAATATACCAAACATCCACATTGATAATTTCTGCCCCTACTCTCTTGCAGGAAAAATAAATTCAGCCTGAAGCTGTAGAGAACAGTGAGAATATTCCTGCTACTACCTTTATTTCTATAATTTTCTTATCTGTTAAGCATTTCTGCTTTTTAAAGAGCATTCTGTGTTCTGTGTTAGAGAACAAGAGAACAAGGGACATCTTTGATTTCATTAGAACCTGTTGATACTATGATTGGTCTCAAGGGTACGTGCCACAGATTTATGGATGCTTCTGTTCTAGAGTACTGTTGAGAACCTGAAGTTGGTTCTGAAATCAAAATATCACCTAAAGTTGAACAATTTGTCTTCTTTTTCGCTAATATCAACACATCTAACTGTTTATCATATGGTGGAGAAAGCTATTTTGTGCACTGGGCCCACCTGCCTTACTCTTAAGAAAAGATATCTTCCTTATATTGCTGGCCTATCTTCTTGAATCCACACTTCCTTCCCGGCTCTATCACTTCTCTTGTGAAAAGAACTTTGAAACAGATCCCACTCTGTGCATTGATCAAAAAGATTACGTGAAACAGTCTTTCCACTACAAGACTTTAGTCAGTCAATATACAGTAATACAGCACTCCATGTACTTCTAGGATATTATTTTACACCAGGGAACCACAGGACAGAAAATAAACCAGCCAGAAAGAGATGCAGAGCAAAACAAATTAATGGGTCAGCAAAAATACAGCAGTTCAACATAGGAATACTGCTGAGGTAAGGCAAACTTTGTCAAAGCTGAGGTTACTATACTGTGCTCAGTCTCAACAGCAGCTCTCAGTCTTTCCTCTGAACAAAATTCAGCGATGTTTCTGAAACATAAAATACAAACATTAAGAACACCTGAAATTCTCCAGTTTAGCTGAGAAAGGCATTCACACTGTAGAAATTCCATCTTAACCAGTTTGGTACTTGCTTCTTCTGGGCACCAGCTAATTAGGTTATCCATTTGCACTCCTACGAGGATACACCTCTTCCCATTTCAAAATTGTGGAAAAAAAAATGCAATAGAAATGATGCAGATGAGGAGCAAATACACTGACATTTTTTCACGTTCACTAATTGTGTTATGGAAGGTTATGGTGAACTTCTGGCTCTAAAATGATAGTTTGATGAAGTAACAAATGTGTGTGCTTGCTGCTGTCTTTTAACACATGCTTTTTGAAGCACATGGCCAACATTAATGGAAATAAGCAGAAGAAAGAAAGGCCAGTATCTCTGTCCAATTCTAGTTCTAAAAGTTCAGTGTGTTTCAAGCGGACAGGGAACCTGAACCCTGCAAGTGCAATGCTTGTGGATATAGTCATAGACTTTATTATGGAAACAGGAACATGAATACAGAGACTTTTTAAGAGATGGTCCTTCAGAGTGACAAAAGCACTGAAAACATCCATCTAGAGAGAGAGCAAAAGAAACCCCCAAAAATGAAACAACAAACCCACCACGATCCCATCAAAGCCAAATCTTTTAAAGGTAAGGAGTATTCTATTATGCTGATATTCCAGACCTGGCTTTGTTGTGTTTATATAGCTTTTTGGGAAGATCTTTTTAAGATAATCATGGATTAAGCAGACATTTAACTATCACGAACACAATAAAATATAAAGAAGATACTGGAACAGAAGCCAGAGCGTCAGGTTAACTGAAAAAGGTAATTAAAAAAAGCAAAAATAATCCAGTCAAAGTCTGGTTCTACCATCAGTGTCCCTGTTATATGATGCAATTACACAGCAGTAAAGGTGTGAATATATTTAAAGTAGCTCTTCTGTACTTGCTTTGGTAACAATAATAGTCAAGATACAGTGCTGTGACTTGGCACAGACTAACCACATGTTTACATTAAGGCCTGCTTATAGATGCTACAGAAATATCCAAAATTAAGACAGCAAGCACAGTTCAAGTGATAAAGCAAGCACTCATCTACTTTTGGGGGAATAGGAACATAAATAGCCTTTTACTCCACTAAAATTAACAATGCTATTTTCCATCACAAGAGATGTGTTTCAAAAACCAGCAAAAGCCTCCATAATTTGTTTAAAACAAGAGAAAAAAAGAGGAGAAATAGAAGAAACAGGTACAAAACAGACAGGAAAGGCTGAAATTAATTTTATTTAACAACACAAAAGAATTAAGAAGGAAAGTATACTGAAATAAAGAAAAGCACTGAAGGAAAATAAGGAAAACCATCACTTTCATATACTGTAAATACTTATTTCACTACTGCCTTTTTCTGCAACATTTTACTGATGATGTTTCATAGATCATCAAAGTAACACTATAAAAAAACTCTGGAATCCTATTTCCTTCTGGCATTTGTGCTAGATTGACAGTAACTAGTCCATGACAAAGGGGCGACCAGTTCAGCTTGAAGACTTGATGCAAGAGCAAAAGGGGGAGAAATAATTAAAAAAAAGACCAATAATAATGTGTTAAGTTTGAAAGGAACACCGAGTGAAACAAATGAATAAAAATTGTTTAAGGATAACAGTATTTTCAAAGCAAATGGACTACTTCTCTTACCAAGAAGATAGGGCATTTGACAGCTAATAAGACAGCAAGGCAATCAGCTTCCAAACACTAAAAGGTGAGAGTTAATATTACACGCATGAGCCACAAGCATACGGCTGGCTTGTTTTTTATTAACACTAATAAATGATCTCATAATACTAATCAGAAGTGGTTTTTTTCTTCCACATATCTCACAAAAGATTTTCAGGTGACAAGTACTATGATACATATGGTAGAAACAAACAGCTGTGGCCACGAAGATGTTTTGTTAACTGATGATTAATATATTCAGGAAGCAATCACACTATTCATTAGTAAAAGTTTACAAACATTAAAAAGTGCATAACATTTGAAACCAACAACACAAAAATATATATAATATATATATACTATATATAAAGTGACATCACCTCCTATTAATAAAAGAAAACAAATCTTCTGACCTTGTGATTGGTGCTTGTGTGATTGCCATGGTTTACTATCAGTCACTCTCTTCACTCACCTTAGTCACACAGAGGTGTGGCTGCCCCATTTTGCAGCATTCAGCCTCCTCTATGGCCTTGTCTATTGGGGCAGGATGAGGGGGGAAAAAAAATCAATCAGCAATAGCTACTGCAGAACAGGTTATCAATTTGTAGATATTTTAAGTGATGTCCTGGATGGACAAGCTATCCTGGTATTTTGATGAAGGCCCAGTTTGGACTGTCATTTTGGAATAGATGAAATGGGAAAAAACCTAGTCTTTGGGTGCTAGATGCCAAGTCTCTCACTTCTCTTTCCAACTCCAAGCCAAAAGGCTGCTGTAGCAGCTTCTAGCACTTGGCTGTTCTGGTGCGTCAGTAACAGGCTACTGGCTGTGCAAACTCAACAGCCTGATCAGCTGAGGCAAAGGCAAGGAATAGTGAAAATCGAACCCCTTGCTGGATCCAGACCAGGATCCATTCATTGGACTATACTGCATTCTAAAACTCATTCAGAATACATAATTGGCAATAACCTATGCCAGTTATTTTCCCATGTGTAAACAAGGCCTATCTTTTACAATGTGAATCAGGAAAACCTCTAGCACCATGGAATTAGTTTGAATTTTAACCCACATAAGGTTATAAATGTATTCTTAAAACTACCATAACAATAAAGTACTGGGAATAACATTTTAAAAAAATATCTCAGAGAAAGATTAAGAAACTGGGACCAAAATTAGAAAAATGGGGAAGAATAACATAAAAGATTCAATTTGAGTCTCTGATATGCAACTAACTACAGGCGAGTGGCAAAACTGTACCAAGGACACAACACACGCTCAAGTATTCACATTAACAAATCGTTTTGAAGGCTCATCTAGTAACAAATTAGAGTGTTGCTGAGTCATTTAGGTTTAGGCATAATCAATTTAGCGGTTGACGCTTAGATCTATCATGTGCACATCACCACCTTATGCAAAAAACCAGCCCTTTCAAAACGTGTGGTAGAAAAATTCACAGTAACAGAAATATTCTTCATAAGCAGTTGAGAAGGGGCAGTGTGGAGCATCTAAGTCGTACAATACAAAAACCATTGTAAATAACAGAGCTGTAAAACAGATGCAAAGTTCTAAAAACAGTGCTTTCTTTACAGTTCTTATAATGGGCAAACACTTTGGCCAGAGAATTTTAAACTCTGAGGATCACACAAGCCTTTGCTTAAGATACACAATTAGATCCTCTGATGCTTCAAAGGCCATTTGCTACAAGATTTACCTGTTCTACTTTCTAAAAGTGTTCCCATCGAGTAGTCATTATGAAGGGATCCATCTGATGACACTATCCCAAAAAATCAATACATGTTCAACCATTGCTAATGACAGAGGTAGAGAAAATTCTGTCTTCTGTCACAGCTTGTACCCAGATTTTTAGCATTGTGTTGAGTGGGTTCCAGCAGTGAAGACACATGCACTTTCTTTTCTATCAGCTTGCTCATGGAAACAAATTTGTTCCAGCACACTCTTGTAGCCTGAAAACATCCAGCAGCTGCTCCACTCAGTCAAAGTCGGATGTCAGCTTTCTTGTTTTGCTGCCTCTCCTTGGGCCTCCCCGGTTTGCTCACTTGGATTTCGTTGTGCATCTCCTTCTCCTTCTGTAACACAGGAAAAAAGGATGAGTAATCCACCCTAATATAAAGAGGTCTTGCTACCAGAACCCTGATTGTTCATCCATCAGTTTCATAAACAAAGTAAAAAGAAATTGAAACTGAAATATGAAACTCTTTACTACTAAGATAGCTATACTTTGTTTTTGAAAGTCTCTTGAGAAGCAAATTCCTAGCTGCAATCACCATTATCACTTTAAGTAAAGACCAAAAGTAGCTAAAAAATAATGAATTTAACAAAAACAGTAGGGTATTTTTGAAAATTTATTCACTATGATGCTATAACAGTATAAGAGAAAAAACCTCGTTGTACCAATCTGAACATAGTTATAAAGAGAAGCAACTTCAATGAAAGCAATAGTTTGTTAAAGCTGCTTTAGTTCTGTGCATCCGTTTTCAGCACCATGTCCGTGGCATTCGGTCCAGCTGTCTCACTGCAAACTACAGAAGGACCTGAGGAACAGATCACATCCTACAGGGGCACAGTGAGCAGGCAACTCACAGTCTGTCTAAAGAAGGCTAAGAAAAGCATTGGCAAATGCAAAATATTGTGTTGTACATAACAATTAAATACCTCACAGGTTCAGGCAACAGGAAGGTAAGTGCAAGTGAGACACAAGTCCCTGAACACCGGACTGATCAGTTATAGATACGCAACAATGAATAATGTTAGGACATACAGTGTCTCTTGTACGTTGCAAGGATTCTGAGTAATTTGTACTGAACTGGCTTGATAGTAGAAGAAAATTCCATGGCTAGGTTGTAAGGAGGTCTAGATCGAGGCAGCAGTGCTTCTTAATTTTAATCTACAGATCTTTAGAATAAAGGCAGGGTTCTCAATGCAGATATTTATTGTTTCCTCACTTCAGATCACACGGTACATCTGCAGATTTATTTCTGTTCATAGAAATATGCATCATAAACACCTTCTCTTTTCTGCGTAGAAGAAAGGGCACACTGGTAGTGGAAAGAAGTTCTTTGCCTTGCAAAGAACACTGCAAACAGCTTAGACATGATAGCTGCGTTTTGTGCATCCACTGAGTATTTAGTCAGGCAAATACCTCAAAGGGTACTGTGAATTATCACATTCAACCTGATGAAAACTTGCATGGGAAGTTAATTAACCTATAAACAGTGAAGTTTGCTCTGTTCATTATGGGTTGAGTAATAAATACACAATTGTTTTGCAAGGCACTTTCTCAGAGAACTCTTCTTCAGTTTCATCTCTCAAATTAGAAAGGATTCTGTCAGGATGGATCTACATGTAATTATTTACTATTGGACAGAAATCCCTTTTACCCCAGTTGTCCAAACACTTTCTACAAAGCCTCCTCCATTTGTTCTGATACTGCAGAAGACCCGATGAGTGTAATCTCAGGTTTCTGTTCCTTTTTTGCCAGCTCTGCCTTCCATTTGTTCTGACTACTACTATGTGGGCAAGCCAAACTTTCCTGGTAGAAATCGTATTTAAAAAAATAGGAAAAAAACCCCAAAACTGAAAAGCAAAAAACACTCAGGTATTTGTGTATTGCAAGGTATTTGTGTTTTTTTAAAAAAAATCACTCCTGGACAAAAAGCTTTAACATTTCACTCCCTTAGTGTAAACATTTCACTCTCTTAGTGTAAACACATTCCCAGAGATTCAGGGAAAGAGCACTATGGTTCTAATATACCACTTCTTGAAAGATTCTTCTCAACTTGCTGAAAAAACTCACTAATTTAAATCCATTTAATCTATAATACACTATCTTGGTACCAACTTTTTCCTTCTGCTAACAGAGCTCTCCTACTAAAGGCTTTAAAATATATTTACAGAAACAAATTTGCCTTTAAGTTCTGAGAATCCCAAAACTCCTAAGCACATTGCTATTCTTCCTTTAAAACCTGATGGCTAGAAACTCTCAAGAGCAAGATCGTCATTTTTACACAGCATTTTGAAACCAGCAGGCAGTATTAAAAAAAGAAACAAAACCAAATAATACAATACTCTAAGCCACCATACAGTTGTGTGAGTTGGTCAGCTGGCTACAGTTACCAGTCCTGCTAATGTGCAGCTTTTAACTCATTTTTACTCCTGTAACATTACTGACTCTACAGTGTCTATCAGTATTCCCCCTGCTTACACCCAAAACATTTCTACCATGGACTAAAATAAATTTTTTCAATCACTAATTTCTACAGTCAGTTTTTCATTCCAGTTCTGTATGACTTCAACACCCTATTACCCCCATTATTTGCAGATTCTTGGACCCCTACAACTTTTACACGGAAACGTCCTTTTCGCTTCTGTGTTCTATAGCACCTAGAAAACCAGCAGTTTGTTTTAGAGATTAGATCTGCAGAGACTTGTCCTCATTCTCCTCACTACTTCATTTAGCTACAACCACCTGCAAGATGATCAAGTTTCTTGGATTGCACTGGTTACCTTGAGAGTGTTGAGCAGGAGAGCTACCTGCTGATTTCCCTCCTAAAAATCTTTCCTTTGCTTCTGTTTTACGATTTATCTTCCAGTTTTCTATCTATCAGATGTACACAGTGTTGCTTTTACTTAATTTAGATAAAACATGTTGACACAGTCTTTGGAACCTGTATTTTGGGGTTTCAAAAATATATCCATTCCATAAATAATAACAGGTTGTTAACTTGTTATGGACAAAGAAGACTGGGACAGTTGTTTTGAAGGGAGAGTATCGTACAGTAATTATACGTATTATACATAATTATGCAGTAAACCCTTGATTATTTCGTTGGCTCATAAATGAGGGGATTAACCAACACTCTCCTCAGGTATCAGCTACTGAGTAACAGAAAAATACATTGTCCTTAAACAAGCCTAGTGCTGTTAAAAGCTCTTCTGGTTTTTTACAGGAAACATATCTGCAGGCTTTTCAAAGTGAATGTACTAAATATGCTTGTAGTTTAATTTACATATGTTTTATAATGACCTTTTTTTCCTTTAACATCTGCATTATCCTACTCTGCCATTACTCCACGCAGTTGAAAGCAAACACACTTGCAGTTTTGCAAGAAAATACATACAGCTGTAATACGAGTAAAAGAAAAGGAAAGAATCAAAACTTGATGTCTATATTTATATAATTAGGTAGTACTTAGCATGAATTGTTTGACACGCACCTTGAAAGAAATAAGATATAACCCCCAAACATGTGTTTTCTTCTTAATCCTGTCAGGTGTGATGCATATATGCATCCTAAAAGGAGTAATATATTCTGAACTGGGATTTGACATGCAAAATATTTTTTAGCCTCTCTTGGTTTGGAAAGACATGAGGTGATAATACACTAATGCTCACATGAATGCTAGGTAAGACGGTGCCTTTTTCAGTATTTTTGGTTTGGAGGCTTTTATTTGGCCCCTGGTTGTACTAATAATACAGAATTTAAATGTATTTTCATTTTATCTAATGGAAACTGCATAACCTCCTGAGGAAGTATGCAGGTATGTCTGTGTTTCTACTGTCCAAGGTAATTTTATGAGCAGCTCTGTATACTTTTCTGCATTGCTTAAGTTACCCAGGCTGCAAAAGGGATCACCAAGAAGAACTAAAGAGACTCCTGAATTATGTATAAAAAAAATTAGCCTAACAGTTATTTAAACCATTCTCATCATTACACAGCTAACTGCATGTACAAAATGCATATCAACATATGTTGCAGGCACAGAGTCAGATTTTTTTAATAGCTCACAAAGGAATACATTTCTGGCTTATAACCACTCCACTGTTTAACTTAAAAATAGGGATTGTTTTTCTTCTAAATGGACAAGACCAAAGACAATTTTGAAAAGTGTAAATCTGAGATTGAAGAAAATTAAAGCACGAAGGAACATTGGCATTATGTGTTTCAAATGGCACCTACTTTCTATTTTTCCAACATTTTACACCTGTCCCCACTAAAATAAATAGACACACCTACACACATACTTATAAAGCATTTCTTTTTAAATAGAAATAAACTAAAGGCCCTGCCCAGATAGAATTCCATGCATCTAGAATCTATAGGTCCCAAACTGGCAACTGCAGAAGGAATGGCTTAGGATGTACATTAGTCCAGAAGCCAAAACCAGAACCCCTCCTTCAAAACAGCACTACAAGCACCTCAACACCGTGCTGCCCACATCTGACTGTGCTGTGAAGAGACTGCCTCTCAGAACTCATCTCAATCCCTGAGAAAAGTGTGTGCACAAACAGGGCAGCTGCTTATCAGCCGTTTCTTCTTCACTGTATTTGTTTTCTTCTGCTATTATTAAAATAAGCAAAATCACCTCTTCCCTAACATCTGCAAAGGGCTTTCTAATAGCTGTAAGATCCATTCATTAGCTGCTACTTGTGTAACATAAAAATAAATACCCAGTCATATTACTATTTTTATTTCTTGTAAGGTCCACTCTCCCTCCTTCCTCTCAACTGAATACACAAAAACATTTAAAAATTTGGGTAATATTAAAGATTTAGGATTGCATAACTGGTTGTCACCTTAAAAGAAGGACAAGTATCAGCAGAAAGGAGAAAGGGACAATTTACTCAGAAAAAAAGATCCAGGTAAAACAAACAACAGAGCATTCCTATTGCTATTTTCTTTGGCAGCTAAAAAAAAAGTTAATTTCACAACAACCTTTCAGCAGACACATGGCTTCTCCTACAGGCTTCAAACCAGAGAGCTTCCAATAAAGGATATTATTTAATAATATAATATAATTATTTATTATTAATAAAGGATATTATGAAGACTTGGGTTTTAATAAAGACTTCCTTATTTTCTTCCTTATATTCTACTTTTCATAAAATTTATCCTGATTTGGATCCTGCTACTAGGCACTCACTGCAGAACAACTTTTCTTTTTTCAGTGATGTGTTGTACCTGCAATTACCCACCCTACCCAATTAGGAAATCTGTGATTCCTATTGCAGGCAACCCATGTTGATGAGAGAAAAAAAAAAACAACTTTCTGCTGCTGAGGGACAAGTGAATAATGTGGGCACACAAATCATGCTTTGTGTTCTAGTTCTTCTAATTTTAGTTTTAAATAAATATAATAAAAGCCCAAAACATACTCACCTGTTTTGTTTATATCAAGCTCTGATAACTTTAAGGCTAGTTCACTAGAGTTCCCACCCGGAGAGGACACAAGGATGTCATGTAACGCATTTCTTCTACCTGTTCTTCCTGAAGCAATAAAGTCTGCATATGTAGATTCCACATCAGTCATTGCTAACAAATATCCACATAGCAGTACCTGGATGGGAGGAAAAAAAAGAAAAACAAAAACCACCATTTAGACCACCAGAAGAACAGAGGACTTTATGGATTAGGAATAGAACTGGAAGGTTCCCATTGTGGGATAGATTGAGGCATCTTCTTTTACTGGTTAACCAGTCTCAAAATTTGGAGAAATTAGAGAAGAAACAGAGGAGCAAGCAAAACCACTGTGTGTATTTTATGCCATCTGTATTCAACAATATTTTAACCAACTTCATTTTCCATGCTGCATAAAGTGATAGTGAGTACTTTAGAAAAGCAATGACCTCAGCAACATAATTTCTTTATAGAGTTGTCTCTGCTTTTAATATTAGCTGGGATGTAGGAGGAAGGTAGGGGGTGGAACAAAGTTCTTTTCTACAAAAAGCAGAGTGTAACGAGTAAGAAAGTACAAATTGATAATGCTTTTGCATGCAGCACCCTGTGCTCATGCACAGACACAGTTATGTTTTGTGTATTTTCTGTTCTGTTAGTATTAGTTTTGGCATTGCATACAGACCTCTTCAGGCTCAACTAATTAATTTTGGTGTGGCAGTTTCCCTAAAGCAAATGCATTACCATAATGTTTCCAAAATTACTGCAGACCAGAGCAAGCAGAATAGCTAAACTGTAATGCAGAGGTTTGAAAGCAGTGCTCTGTAAGCTAGGTATAAGCTCAGAACTTCTTTTCATTAGAAAACAATTATTTCTTGTCATTATGGAATACTGTGATGATGTGCATTAAGATCTGACAGATACATGGAATACAAGCTGCTATTTCAATCTCAGTAGGAAAAAGATTTGCATCCCTACTGCAATATAGGCTATAGACCCAAGCTATTAGAATTTTATTTTCTTAATTTATAAAATGTTAAAGAGCACGGGGAGGAGCACTTTCTCTTGCTGATCACATTGCTTTTACTGTAGTTTCACGTGTACATGTCTAAGGTTTCCTGCAAAATGCTAGGCAACCATGCTTTCCTCATGTTTTATGTTTCCATGTCATAGGGGAATCAGGAAAGCTTTCTCCTAGAGGAGTACTCCAAAGAAAAGAAATGCTACAGAACTACTAAACCAAAGCAGCACCCCCACAGTTTTATGCTTCCTTTATTTCTAAGAAGAATTTCTCTGGTTTTGCCCACTGCAGACAGAGGACATGGCCATACAGGCAGCAACTCACAGCTGCCTACAGCAAGAAGCTTTAGCTGTCATTACTAAAGTATACAAAACTTCACATTTGCATAGAGTGCACAAATCTTTTTAATCTGTTCCTACTGCAGCTGCTGGACACTGAAACAGCTCTTGAAGTCATCACAAACATTAACAGCAGCAAAAGGTTCAGCTTTCTCTCTTCAAATAAACAAAAAACCCCCTCATCTTGTATAAACACTTACGTTAAAAATAGATACAAAAAAGACAACAGCCAATCCTTCTCCACCCTCACCTCTGAATAACTTTACAAACTCTCTTCACTCCTCTACTTCATTCCATTCCTCACCTCCCCAGATTCAGTCAGCTGTATGAGGGTGTACATATGATGTGTCTGAGAAGCCAAGAAAAGGGTTCTACACCACATTTTATTTAGTCTAAATATAACTATATCAACTATCATTGCAAGACCGACTTGAAAAGAAGATCACTGCTATCAAGCTTTGGTGTCCCATGCCAAACAGTGAATGGCTGACAGACTAATTTTACTCTTATGAACAACCACTATAAAACAGGAAACTGCTTAAAAGACCCAAACCAACAAAGCAACAAAAAACCCCAAAAAACCAACAACCAAAAAAAAAAAAAAACCCACCCAGCCAACAAAACCTAACACCACCACCTAGGGAGGGAAAAGAGGTCAGCATTGACTGAAAGCCTGCCTGACACAGATAAAATAGCACAGTGCCTCTGTTTAATAACAAAAGCTGTTATGAGAATGAGACCACGTACATTTCTTCCTGTGAACTGCCCTCTTATTGAAACACTGTAAGAATACTGAAGCAAGTGAGAAGTCTACCATTTGTTCTTTGCCCAAGGTGCAGACACTGCAATGCCAAATGTATCAACCATGTAGTAAGTCAGCATGTAACTTGCAAAGGTGAATGAAGGGAAACAAGAAGGACAGTTTTTATAAAAAAACAGCACAAGTTTTCAGATTTATCTGACCCATTTACTAAATAGCATTCACCAAAATCAGAGACTAAAAGATTTTAAGCAGAATTCAGTTATATTCATTCATGCTTTTTATTGCAACTGACTTGTAGAAAAGGAAGTGCAAACCATGAAAGCAATCAATACACAGGTTTGCATTTCATATTAGTGTAGGACCAGTCCAAAGTCACCATAGCTGTCACCCCCATGAAGAGATTAATTTATTTTTAGCTGAGAAGAAAACCACTGCAGAGTTGTTTTCTTTTCTTCTTTGAAAAGTGCTTTTGAGTGCATTAGACCCAGAATAATCACAGAAAACTATGACTGAGGTGGAACAAGCTGCAGGGCTCTAAGATTTGCAAAATAATCCAGGTTGTACTCCTTGAGAAATTCCCTGGATATACAAACTGCACTCCACAGAATATGCTTCTGTAAGATTATACTGCTCTTGAAACATTCTATAAAAAAATGGAGAACACCAGGGGAAATCTCAAGCTAATTTAATTTTAGCTATGAAGCAAGCTACAAAGCCATAGAAAAATGTGCTTCTAGAGAACTTGTTTTGAAATGTTCATTTTCTGCATGCTCAATATGGGATTACTAACAACATTCTGATCAAAAAAGAATGTTATCAAACATACATTTATGACACTTCCAAATTTCCCTGTCTGTGTCTCCTCCTAAATATCAAATACCATTCTGTTTTGTATTGGCATTATCTTGAGATATTACTGAATAAATATGGAACTCCACTGACATCACCCAATAGCTCCCCTTCCAGTGAATGGCTCAGAGCCCAGCAGTTTGTACTTATTCACTGAACCAGTCATTAAGGAATTAACATTCACTTCAAAAAAATCTTTTTTTCCTCCCTTCTGTCTCTGTGGAAGGAATGGAGTTTGCTAACAACTCAGTGAAATATAATTTGAATTTCCTAAATAATTGCATTAACAGGTACTCCTGCATTAAGGATTGTGGTCACAGTCCCTCTAGTTCTACAAATTTAATTTTTTCAGAACATTGCAAAACCAGTACTCTGCTACGTGGTATTTAACTGAAACAAGAAGGCTGCAAACCTCACGGCTTCTGCCAACTGATCCAGCAAACTGAAGAAAAAAGCTCTGTGAGAATAAGGATTATTGAATCCTGCTGTTGCAAGATTGGATTCCTTGGTAACTGATAAGATACTATCTCATCAGAAATCTCCCCCAGCTGTGCTTCACCTTTCCTCCCATGTAGAGTCACTATGCCTGATAATGGGTTGGAGTTTGCATCACAGCCCAGGGGATTTTCATACAGCATCTTTCATTTCCTCAGATTCTTAGTTTCATAAACTTCTAGAAATGTGGGTATCTTCTGTCTCTTTCCCTTCCCAACTCCTTCCTCACAAAAAGTCGTGCTGAAAATTATTTGCAAGTACCTGAGGAATTACAGAGGATGAGAATGGCAGATAGGCATGGTTGTTACCTTGGATTTTAGCCAGTGTATCAAGACATGCCTGTATTGTTAATGAATATTCCATACTGAACATAACAGGTAGAGTAAGTATCCAAGGAATGCAGAAGGAGAAAAGAAGGATGCCAAGGATAGGTTCAACAAGGCCAGGTGCTGGATCCTGAATTTGCATCAGAACAACCCCATGCAACACTACAGGCTGGAGGGAAAGTGGCTGGAAAGCTGCTCAGTGGAAAAGGACCTGGGGATGCTGAACATGATCCAGAGTATGCCCAGGTGGCCAAGAAAGCCAATGGCATCCTGGCCTGTATCAGAAATATTGTGGCCAGCAGGACCAGGGCAGTGATTGTCACCCTGTACTCAGCACTGGTAAGGCTGCAGCCGAATCCTGTGTTCAGTTTTGGGCCCCTCATGGCAAGGACATTGTGGTGCTGGAACATGTCCAGAGAAGGGCAACAGAGCTGGGGAATAGTCTGGAACACAAATCCTGTGAGGAGTGGCTGAGGGAGCTGGGGGTGTTTAGCCTGGAGAAAAGGAGGTTCAGGGGGGACCTTATCTCTCTAAACTGCCTGAAAGGAGGATGCAGCCAGGCCAGTCTCTTCTCCCAAGTAACAAGAGAGAGGATGAGAGGAAATGTCTCTACTTGCACCAGGGGTGGTTTAGATTGGATATTAGGAATACTTTTTTCACTGAAAGGTTGGTCAGGCATTGGAACAGGCTGCCCAGGGAAGTGGCCAATCACCATCCCTGGATATGTTCAAAAGACATATAGATGTGGAACTTAGGGCCATGTTTTAGTGGTGAATGCGTTGATGTTTGGTTAATGGTTCTACCTGATTATCTTAGAGGTCTTTTCCAGCCTTAATGATTCAGTGATGAGAACAGTATAATTTAACAGATACAGAAAGAATCCGTATTTCTGAAAGAAATTCTGAAAGAAGTATTTGTGTTTTCAGAAAATTACCAGAATACTCCTTTAACTCCACAATCCAATTTATGTTAAGTTTTGCATTTCTATGCTATATGTAGCAAATGTTATCCCACAAGGTTCTGAAGATAACTGTCAAATCTGTGTAACTGAAAAAAAAAAAGTTAAAAATTTACTGGTGAGTTCAAAAATGCAATCCAAATTTGACTGTGTTCCATAATCATTCAGTGAAACCCAGCATTACACAGTGCCACTGTTCTCAAGGGTTTGGGAGGAGAGGTACAGAAATTATGTGGTATACCAGCATGAATTAACAATCAGTGTCCCTACTGCTTATGGCCTAGAGGTACCTAGGGCTGTTGAATTTAGTCTGTTTAAGGGACTAGATACCTAAAAGATGACCAAGTGAATTTGAAGTACCTCTGCTGATTGGTATTCATTATTATTTTAAAAGGAAGACCGAACAAGAGCGGGCACTTGACATACATAGGGCTTGTCCATGAATTTGGCACGTGCTGCTGGCGAGCACCAGAGAGCTGCCATTTTCTTGGCAAACCAGCAGTGTAAGGCTGAGAGGTACAATCCTTCAAGGTATACTCTTGCTCTTTCTGCATCTACGCTTAATGGCAGCATCACGTAAGAGATTTTCAAATAAAACTCTCCCAGGCTTTGGCTGCTAAATGTTGTATCACGATCAGCACATTATTTAAATGTAATTATCTATATTCAGCTTTCGCAAGGGAACAAAAAAAAAAAAAAAAAAAAAAAAAAAAAAAAAAAAAAAAAAAAAAAAAAAAAAGAGAGAGAGAATTTGTCATTTAATAGCATGTCTGATTTAGAGAAGGTGTATAATTATGCTTTTAAAATAAATTTTGGTTCCAAATCTAGCCTTAATTTAGAGACAGGGCTACAGGGTTCTTTCCAGTGAGGATGTAGATCTATTCCACAGCAACCTGTACCTAGATTTCTACCTTATGCATGGTCTTCTATGTTGAAAGCAAAACCAGAGGAACAATTTAACAAAAGCATTTTTCTTCCACAGAGATTGTATCTATTGTGTTATACAATAGTGTGCTTTTGCACAGACACAGATGAACAGGAAAATAGCATTAACTCTTGAAAGGCAATTAAAGAAAATATTAATAACAATGCAAGATACCAAGCTGGGCAGTATTTTAATCTGCACTTTGAAAATCCCTCATGTAGTTTTTTCTGTCTGAGGTTTCTGAAGTGACCAGCTCTGTAAAACAGTAATGCAGAACAGGTCACTTACCTTTGACAATTAGCATACTTTCAGGGTGCACATTCTATATGTAGCAAACCTAGAACTACTAAGATCTTAGAAGAAATTAGTGGGCAATTCAACTGGTTAAACAATGAAACAGAACAAAGAAAATTACCACCTGAGATATTTTTCAGAAAAAAATTAGGCTTGTTTAAATCTGCATAAAAAAGCACTATGAAGCTAGATATCCTTCAGCTCACAACCTATACAAAAAAATCATTCACAAAGACAGTTAAGAGGTTTTCCTTCTATGTTATCTAAGTTGCAGTTTTTCTAAAGAGATCTACAGAACTAAAAGCCAAATAATTACAATTCTTACCATGTCCTTGCTCAGGCAAATTTCATTATGCCCATGACCATAAAAGAATTTGGTCTCTCGTCCACCACTTAATTTGCATTCACAAACTTAGTTTTAGCTTTCACTGTTCCATAAAACTGGGAAGTGAAATAACAGCAGCAAATAAAGAAAAAAAAGAAAAGCAAACAAAACCAATGAAGCAATACTACAGAGGCCTTTGTTCTTTGGAGGGATACAGTGCAGATGATTATTGATGGTTTGGGGAGTAATTAAAAAATAACAATAAATGTTTTGATATTTTGAAATTAACATCCTATGGAAGAAACTAATCACACCATTTAAATATCCACATGGGGACACTACGTTAGGGAGCAGAAGAGGGTGACCTAGAATCTA
Source organism: Machaerirhynchus nigripectus (assembly GCA_013397975.1). Lineage (NCBI taxonomy): Eukaryota > Metazoa > Chordata > Aves > Passeriformes > Dicruridae > Machaerirhynchus > Machaerirhynchus nigripectus. The sequence continues at coordinate 248,653 of VZRQ01018916.1, read as the reverse complement.
CCATCACTGTTCACTGCCTAGCCTAAAGAGAATACTGATGGCAAGCAACACGTGTTTGTAAGAAAAGGCATCCAGGGCTGTGTGACTTTTTACTTGCAGGTTGTGAATGAACCTCTTGGCTTGTGAAGGGAAGGAGTGAGTTACAGCACTACTTTTCAGGACGCTCTGATACTTTGTATGAGCAACTAAATCCATTGCAAGCACCTCATAATCACAGAGAGAGACAAGGGCCTCAAGCCAGATGAGAGCATTTTAGCTCCTCACCTGACACACACCTGCTGAGCATCCTCACATCTATCTGAGATGTAGGGAGGTCAATGTTTTAAGATCCTGGGAGGATGAGGCCAGGTATGCAGCACCTTAGAATGATGTGGTGCTCCAAAGAGCACAAGTATAACACTGTACTGAACAAATAAGTGTGTTTGTTCAAAAGGACTGGTTTCAGCCTTTGGAGAAAGCCTGTTTATTGGGGTCTTTACCAGAAGCACTCCTTATAGAACAGTGAGATGAAATAAGCCCGTGAAGACTGTGACACAAAAGCCACCCCTCAGCAACAAAAATGGGCTCTTCCTCAACTGCTGGGTTACTGGAAAAGACCAGTTAATTGAGAATTCATAACTGACTGGCAGCTTGGAAATGCTCCGTGCAGAAAAGACAAGACTTGCAGCAGAAACGTGAAGTTGGTGTCTGCTTAGCATAAGGATGTTTAGTAGAGGGGACGGGGATTAGGGGGGAGGGAAATTTGTGTGGGCTTCGCTCATGAAGCTCTGTATCTTCCTAACCTTGCCTTTAATTCAGGATTCATGCTATAATCAAGTTTATTCTCTCAGACACTTCTGTCAGTAGTGCCAGCATTCACAGCCAGTGATTTAAAGGTATTGATCAACACAGGTCTCATTAGCTGAGACTCTGTTCCTTAGAGAATTTGATATAAGCACTGTAGTGACTATTTTTGTAAATATCTCCTTTAGTCACTGCTATATACAACTGACTGTATATGGCTTCATGGGGGAAACAACCCAAAACACTGAACAGCCATGATCAGTAACCTGCAAATATTTTGGGCCAAACTTCTATGAACCACTGTTTTCCTTACTGACAACTTTCCACCAAAAAAAAAAAAAATTTAAAAAAAATTATATGTATATACAGGGTTTGCAAACTTTTAACTGAAGGTCTGATAGCAAAATAGTTCCATGAATTACCTGCAGACCCATAGGAGCCTTCCAAACAATCAGTGATACATAGGCAATAATGTGGAAGCCACTCAGATAAAGGGTTTTCTACGAAACAGATAAGAATTTTTGGCAGAAGTTTAATGCTATGGAAGGAGCTAAGAATGAGATCTATTAGACCATGAGAACTGCATTTGCTCAGCCCTGAGAAAAGACGGTTTTAGGGGAGACCTTATCACCATCTTTTAGTAATTAAAGCCTGGCTAGAATGAAAATGGAGACTCCCTTCTGACAAGGAGTCACATGGAAAAGATGAGGGGCGATGGTTACAAGTTACTACTGGAGAGATTCCAATTGGACACAAGAGGAACATTATTCACAACAAGAACACTCATCTACTGGAATAATCTCTCTAGGCAAGTGGTGGATTCCCCAGTATTGGACACTTACAAGATTCAGCTGAGCAGCATGCTGGGCCTTCTTGTCTAGAGATGCTTTTGCCAAGAGAGGTTAGACTAGATGATCCTTGAGGTCCCCTTGTAACCTGGTATCTTATGATTCTATGAATCCTACTCTAGAGGACCTAAAAGGATTCTGGTCCATTGAATTTTCTAATTCATCATCCATAAAATGCTTTTATCCATGCAAGATCTATTTCCCTTACTATCTTTTTTTTTTTTTTTATTTTTACTTTGCAGTTATACATCTTGCTAGATATTACTTTACTAGGACTAAGGCTTTTGAGGTCAAAACAAAAACCTCAAAAAACCCCTCAAAACCCCCCCAAAAAGGCCTTTATTCTCATCAAAAGAAAAAAACAACCAAAAAATCCAACAAACAAACAGGAAGTGGTACACAGACCATATGTGGTGAACTTTTCCATTTGGGAACCAGCTGTGTTTTCCAAAAAATAGCTCCACGGCACAAGGCAGCTTCCATTTATAAGGGTTCAAATACTCAACTGAACTACAGATCTGAATGGCTAAACATTCCTAAGTAATTCGTTATAGTTGTTTCAATTCCATGAAACTGACGTGAAGACTCATGCTTTTTGTTACAAGCCAAGAAATGTAACCCATGTCTTCTATATTGACGTATGCTCAGTCTGACAAAATACACAGCTTTGTTATGCAAAAGGTAAGAGCTTGCTCTTCACTGTTTTAAAATATCAGTAAAGGTAACGGGTAGCAAGAAGATACTAGCTAGCACTGCCAGGACTTATCTGTGCATGTGCTGGGCTAGAGGAATAGGATGGCATTACAAAAACACAATATGGATGCGAAGAATCAGATTTCAGGTGGGGAGGTACCATCCATAAAGGGTAATCTGTCTGCAGAACAAGACCAGAGAGGAAGAAAAAAGCATATGGAGATGGAGAGGAAGCAGCAATTGCCTTAGATAAGGCAAGAGTTCAATTAGAGAAACCAGTTTGCAACCAAAAAGGAAGACTGTGGTGGACTCTTCCAGCTGCTCTACCAAAAAGCTCCCGGTGGGCTAACTTGACTCAGGGACTTCACAGAGGGCCACTGATCTGAACGCAGGGCTTGGCTCCCCCATTGCAATGGGTTGCTCCCATTCCCAAGGTAACTAAAGTTTGCATTTTGTGATGTTCTGCATTCTGTCAGTTTGACTGATATGTTTACAGCATCTACAACAGCCGCTTGCAGGTAACAAAAGCCTTTGAAAGGGAAACCATGCATCTAGAACAGCAGAAAGAAAATGTCTAGATAACAGTATTGTGACAGCATTTATAACTTAGCATTTACAACAGGAGGACACACCAGCATTTTCATAAGGTTTCTTCCCGACCTATTTGCTAGGATTCTTCAATGTTTCAGTACAATGTGTAGTCTGGCTATCAAATATTCAAGATACCTAAATGCACCACAGTTTAGTTGTCTTTAAATTCTTCCTTATTATTAAAACAAACAACTGTCCCCCCTCCAAGGCACCTTCCTCAAATCTTTAGGACAATGTAAGCTACTAAACAGAAGCAACATTTGTTGTATTACGTATCTTTTCAGCAATTTCTGGTGAAGTAGCTCAACTGTTTGCATGTGATTACCTTTTAAAATCATGCAGTCATGACTCATCATGAAAGTATGTGGTGCAGCATTCAGAACAGAAGAGCTTGAGCTTATTACTGTTTCTTCTTGGACAGTGGCAAACAGTGCACTGAAAGGAAAGGATTTGCCTTTTTTTGATAGCAGGATCAACCACAACCATGTTTTTCTAAATATTAAATATTGGTTCCTATTTGCTTTTAATAAAATCAATTACCTCTCACAAAAATAAAACTACTATAGTATAATATCCTTCTGTTAAGATCTCATATTTCATGTGCAAGCTTGGAGTTTCCAAAAATACTAACAATGACATCACATTTTTCAGTATTTGCAGAGATAAATACCATGGGCTAGCCTGAAGACCTGGGAACATGAGACATCTAACGTGTATTTTCAATGCCTGGCACAGGAAAAAAAAAAGAATGGAAAAGGCAATTTATAAAATACTGATTAATGTATTGTGGCACAAAGACATTCACGTTCCTGGTTTATCTGGTCGGCTTTTTGGTTTGTTAATAACAAATTGCCTTTTCCATCCTTTTTTTTTTCTGTGACAGGCATTTAAAACCTACTTTACATTTGAATTAGTTTTCTCAGCCATCAGACATTCTGCCTTTTAATTACTATCTAGAAGCTACAAAAAACCCCACACAATTTGGCTAACAGCATTTCAGGTTTTTTAACTTAAAAGCAGTCCAATTTGTTATACCTCACAAAATAGATTCACATTTTATATTGTATATAATTTCGCTTTGGTTTCTCCTATTCTCAGCCTTATGTTTTTCAAGGTTTCCATCATTTTTGCATTCTGTTCCCATGTGTACACTGACTACTTTAGAGACTAAGGACTGCCTGACTCTGTTGCTATGCAACAGCATAGCCTACTTAGGGCTTCCTGAAATAATTGTCTCAAATGTGCTTTTTTTAGACTTGTTTCCAGCAGGAATACTTTACAGATTCTTTATTATGGACCACTGATATTACCACAATCTTAGATAGTGGTCACCTGGGAAGTATTGGTAGCTACCTATTAAGATTAAAAAAAAATGTTACTGCTTGCAAAATTCCGGACATACCTCCTGCATTTTCACAGGGAGGTAAATATCACAAATATTCCTATATTTTTGCCAGATGTTATTCCTGTGTATGAGAGCCATATATTTATCAGAGGAAAAAATATTCTTAATTGTTGTTTTTTTCACTCTATTTCATTCAAGGGAAAAGAAAAGTTCTCTATTTAGAGTATGTCATCACTCAGGAAAAATGAACCCTGTTTATATAAAGTCTATTATAAATTTAATCACCTCAACAGAATGAACACATATGTAAATATTCTTTTATTAAATATATAAAATATATATATTTTATAGAATATATAATATATATTATATAGACTACATTAAATATTCTATTACAATTCATTATCAAATAAGTTGATTTTAGAATTCTTTAGGACAAGGTTCCAAATTTTTAAACTCACACTACAGATACCACAAACTTGATCTGTATTTGCTTTTTGAGGTATCTTCAAGCAGCCCCTGAGAAACTGTCCTGTGAAACCTTCAATCTTTCCAGCCTTCAACAGCATTTTTCTTGTTACAACCTTCCTAGTGCTGCTGCTTCAAGAGTGGAACAATATGTTTTGTTTTCTTATAGCTGGCGTCATTTGGAATCTTAAGTTAATTACTCTCTGTAAAAATACATACAGCAATATAAACACAAGTCTCTTAATCAAGCATTGATTAATTCCAGAGGGCCAAATGCCTTACAATGCACAAGGCTGAGGGATCAAAGGAAGGAGGTCTAACAGCACAGAGTATTTTAATGAAAGGAAATATTTTACCTCTTATTGGTTTCTCTCTCTTGTTCACCTTAGCATGTTCAGCAGCAGTTGCATTTACAGAGAGCAGTGTGTCAGTCCAGAATTGAGGTAAAGAGAAAGATGTTTTTCAGAGCCAGAGAAAATAAGAGCAAGGTTTAAATCAAGGTCCCTGCAGAGGCAAGTCCACCTGCAGTCTTTTAAAGGAAGAGGGGAAAGAGAGCAGTAATTTCATACTGTTTGCAAGTCTTAAAGATGACTTTTTCTTAAATGGAGTGGACTGTGCTAGGCTTCTCAAAACCAAATGCAGGAGGTGGCTTAAAGGGGTAATTTTCCACATTCATATGCATAACCACATACGTGCATAATAGCCAAGCTATCCAAGAAAATGATTCAGCAAGGTTTAGTGAGTGGGACTCTCCCAGAGTGATGCACTTCAAGTCTCTATTCTTTAAAACCACATAAGTAGTACGGCTCAGACTCAAATCTGTAAAAATATTGTTTTGAAAGCAAAGACATCAAGTCCTGAAGAGCAGCAAGACTTGGAAGGATCAATGACCACTTTGAAACCTCAAAAATTACCCAGAATCAGGTGGAGGAGAAGAAAGCATTAATAAAAATCTTTATAATGGTGAAATTGGTTATTATGTGCAGTTTGTATTTTATACTTTGCAGTATTTATGGGAATTTGGAAAACAATATAATTTCTAACCTAGCCAGAAGAAATTCCTTACATTTGCCACAATATGCTTGAAGATAGGAACCTTATCAACCTCTTTTGCATGTGTACATTTAAAAAATAATCTAATTAAGCAGAGGAAAAAAGCAAAACAGACAACAACTCTCTTGCTAAATAATCCTTTGTCACCTAGGAACATTTTGTACACTTTGTATTGAAAACTATCCACTAGAGTACTTTCCTGACAAGTTTCCATGTGCTGGAACTAGATGGAAACTGAAAAAGAAAAAAAAACCTGGCCTGCATATACTAATATTTAATTAGCAATTGTGCTGCATTACACAATCTGTCCATGATACTCAGATTTAAGAAGCATTTCTAGGTGCAAATCCAGGTACCCTGACAAACACAATACCCAGCCACAACTGAGGAACATACAAGTTCTGCGAACCACAGCTACTTAAAATCACTGTTAGTTACAGCTTTGAATCTGATGGTCAAATATTTCTCTTTGCCCCAGTTTCAAGTGAAATTAAAGCTCAAATACTTAACTCATATTCCTCTGATGTCCCAATTCTTCATCTGCAAAAAGAAACTGCCAAATGGAGGTAATATTTTGGGCAATTTACAAGCCAGCGATGGAAAGCATACAAACGAAATAGCATTTTCTGGACTCTCACAGAGCTCACTGATTTCAGCCAACCCTAATAAATTGCTCAATCACTTTAAAATATGGCCTATTAAAAACCACATGCAGTAGACATTTTACATTCATGCCAAGAAAAGTTATCCAAACAAACACATATTTCCTGCAGCTCAAGTTCTTAATTCTACCTTGTAACTCTCCCTTCCACAGAAGATGCTGAGCACTAAGAAATGTTAGAAAAGCCTAAGAAGGATCTGAACACAATTCTTGCCATATGCATAAACTCAATAAAATACAATAACATGTAAGCTATGTTTTCTAGATATGAGCATAAACACACAGGTATAAGCAGAAACAGGAGAACTTACAGAACCCTCACAAAATTCCTGAGAGGAATTAATGTTGTCAGACTACACAAATCCGTCTGTATTTGAACAGCTTACCCGAGCTTCGAGGCCATGCAAATCACAGATTCCCTCCTTTTTACTACCTGCTGGTGGATAATGAAAGGAAGTACCAGCTGTCTGCTTACAGTAAGAATGCGTATGTGGGCAGAATATTTCTTAAGACTTCCACTTCTTAAATCCTGGCACAGGGAAAAACCTCTCAAGAGTAAGAATCACCCACAGACGTGAGTTCCTGGATACCATTATCCCCATAAAAGGCAAGCTGCAGGTATAAATTCAGAGGAAGAAGGTAAAAATATTAAAAATGTTGCTCAAAATCTGAAGGAAAGAAACCCACATCTCATAGGCACTAAGAAAGTACCTTGTTTGAGTAAAAGCTAAACTTTAGCAATAAAGAGAATAAAAAAATTAAGTAATTGGGAGCCAATGAAAATACATGGGCAGAACACAGTACGAAATTGCATGAAAACAAACCCAAATGGACTCTCAGCAGGAAGGAAATAAATTTGAAGTGTCTCCTGACAGAGATAAGACTTATTTTATTTTAATTTATTTTACAGTTGTCATTCCTCCTGGAAAATATCTTGGGATGCTGACCGCTTTCTGTAAGCCTCTATCCCATCCCAAATACAACTGTCCACCTTTATACCTAGAAAAACAGGAAGGACCATAACACCAGAGAAAACTGGTAGAAACCAGTAATGTTCTTATGCAACAGTTCGAGTGTTCAGGGTTAGAGAACTTTGAATATGACTTTATCTACCCATGTAAATATACGTATGCATACCTGCCAAGGTGGGTATCATTAATTATACACTCCATCTGCATAACTATTTTCATTTACACATATTTAGCAGTAGAGTCTGTAAGCTTAGCAGATTTCCTATAAGCTGTAAGAGAACTGCCTTACATCCCAAACCTTTGTCTATTTATTTGTGAAATAATTAGCTTTAAAGAATCACTTGTGGGTTGACCTTGGCTGATAATCACTCTGCTCTCTCATTCCCCCTCAGCAGGACAAGGGAGATGATGGTAAGATGAAACAGTGAAAGAAACAGTGGGCTGAGATAAAAACAGGGAGACATTGTAGTAATTACCAGCACTAGCAAAACAGACTCGACTTGGGGAAAACTAACTTACTGCCAGTTAAAATAGGTTTGCATAGTGAGAAACAAAGACAAGTCAAAACAACACCTTCCCTCCACATCGGTCCCCACCTTTGCCCAGGCTCAACTTTACTTCTTCAGTTTCTGACTGCTCTACCCCCTCACCATCACCGAGCAGCCCAGGGGGATGGGGAATGGGAATGTGCAGCCACATCACTCAGTAACAGTTCCTCTCTGCTGCTCCTTCCTCCTCACACTTTTCCCCTGCTCCTGCATCGGTCCTACTCATGGGCTGTTCCCACAGTCTCCAGTGTGGGCTGGAGTTCTTTCAGGAAACACCAGGGAGCTTTGGTGTGGCACACCCTGGCAGGCAAATACCTACTCCTGTACCTATTCCACTGTGGTCTCTTGCACGGGCTGCAGTAGAACCTCTGCTCCAGTGCCTGGAGCAACACATCCACTTCTTCCTTTTCCTTCAGCCGTTGTGTTCCCTGGGTCGTGTCTCACCATCTTTGTTTTTTTCTGCTCTGCCTGTGTGTTTTGGGTTTTTTTAATTCCCTTACTTAAATATTTTCCCAGAGTTTTCCCAGAGACACCAACTGTCCTGGCTGACGGGCCCAGCTGTATCCTGCAGCAAATCCATGGAGCTGACTTGATCCGTGTCCAGCATGGGGCAACCTTGGCCTTTCCTCACAGGGGCTGCCCCTAAAGCCACCTCACTGCCAACACCTACCCAACAACAATATTCATATCTGTCAGAAGATACTCAGTGGCTATAAATGACCATAAGTACTTCCTGTGCTTTCCAGCATCTTCCCTAAACTCCACTAACCGCTGTGACTGCCCTCCTGTCACTTTCCTTCACTTAAGACTTAAAAATCACAAACATGTGAGGATCTCACCCTCGGTATCTCACAGCTGATAGGAGGCAGCCTCTTTCCAAGCAAAGGCTATGTGGATAAGCACGTTAACAGCACGAGAGATAGACAGTAAGGCACTATTCTCTACTCACCAGCTTCTACCATCACAGACCACGAAAAACTCAGTGTTCATGATCACTGTAGCCGTGACTTTTATAGACACCAGAATCAATGTATCTTTCCCCAAGACGGTAGCTCTGTTTTACATGAGAGAGGACAATGAATCTTTTCTGTTATTTTAAATAATATTAATACAAGATTAACTTTGACATTTTTAGGTTTCTGTACCAAGAAAGGTAAAAGAGGATTATATACCAGCTTTTCAAACTTACAGGCTACTTCCAAGAAAGCATTCACTATAGAAACTAAATTACAAGTCTTTTTCAAGATCACACCACATTATTCAATTGAACTAATGCCTCTCAGAAGAGCCAGAAGTGCCAAGAATGCAAACACACTGCAAGAGGTAACGTTTGTTTGTGGGTCTACTCTAAGCATTGATTAGCTTGTTCATAAAGTAAACATTCCAAAAGAACAACAGGTAAAAAGAAAACACTTGCCCATATGCCAAGTTTGGGTAAATTATTAGAGTATGTAGAGACTCATAATTCTCAGTTTCAGGTGACCAACATGAGATATTACAAAGGACCTTATGCTTCAGAAATTAGTATGAAGTAACCTTTGTAAAAGTATTTAGGATTAAGTAACGAAATAAGCTAGCAAATGCAAGCCCTCTTATCACTTCTGAAAATTTGACTTAACGTAATGTTGAAATTTAGCACACCACCCAAGAAATTTGAAGATAAAATGCAAATTTCAATACCAAACGTTGATGAAGAAAAACCCCTCTTAGACTGCAGCTCAGTCAGAAGTTCATCCAGACTTTAAAAAACATTAAGGGAAGAAATACAGGGGGCAGGAGAGAGAAGGCAAAGACTTTTTTTCCTACTCCTAACCAATTAATGCCCACATTTTCTACCATGGCTATTTACAACTGGATTAAAAGCTTCACTGAACATGTACTCCACAGGTAACCTTTAGGTAAGTAAATTTTAACTTTTAGTGCAATACATTTGAAATTTGCTATCTCACCCACCAAGAATTATCTTTTCTACCCTTCCCTTTAACAAAATTTTCCATGGCTACTACATACCTTATACCTTCAGCCTCCTCATGATCCAGCAGAAACACCGCCAGTATTTTCAAACAAATAGCACTGATATTTGCACAACAGATAACATTCCATATTTGTTTTCATCAGACTCCAATGAAATCAGAGCCAAGCTAAAAATGGAAAGACGATGTATCTTCAGTTCCGAAAAGCTTTTCAGCAGTCTGAATGAACTAACATTCTGATAAGACACAACTATACCATCCTCAGACTCAAAGTCTGTTTTAAATCTTTCTTCACAAAATGCTTCTACTCCCCCTAAGTAATTTGCTTGTTAACCCTTTGTCAGGAATATCTTTACAGTATGACTTTCAGAACCAAGCAGTATTTTACCCCTCTTGTATTTTGCTGCTTTTCTTGCTCAACCTGCTATGAGGATTATTCAAACATTAGCACTCAAATATTAAAGTAAATGAATTTTTTTAGAAATTATGTTATTAATTATGAATTTTAAAAGTTTAAACATGCAAAGCAGTGAAAGAAAAAAAAAAATTATCAAGAATCTGGAAGGCTACCTGCAATAGAAAACTATTTGCCCCAGAGGTGATCTTTGGATGAAGACTCACAAACTCTGGGCATTTCATTCCTGTGTGAAACACTGCTGAATCCACATGTCTTGACATATGTCCCCTCCTTTCCACAAAGCTATTTTTCATGATGTCATTACAGGACTAACACATTTGTAGCCAGACAGCAGTGATCTACATATGACAAAGATGTTTTTTGGGTATCACTACAAATCTTTTAGCCATTTGACTCGTATGCCAAATGAAACAAACTTATCTGTAAAGTCAAATTTGGTTATTGCCTGAAATTCCACATATATCACATATACATAACATGATGATTCTTAGGTTCATTAAAGCTATTTTTCATAAGTTCTCCTCTTGTTTGGCCTACTTCAGGATACCATTTAAGGGACTTCAAAAGTTAATGGGTTCAACAGAAAGTAAAATCAAACTTAATCAAAATTTCCCCATAAAAAACCCCCAAAAAACCAAAAAAACCCAAAAAACCAAACCTGAAGGATTTTTTTCCTTTTCTTAAAAAAGATATAACTGGACTTCTGAGAACATGTAAAGAGATTATCCAAGTCTGACAATCAAAAAAGGATATTTATATGAAGACAAGGATAAATTAAGTGCTATGCCATCCTCATGATAAAAACAGTAGAACAGGAAAAGGCATTCACCATATTCGCTCTAGAAATATAAGCAGAAAGAAGGGGGGTTGTTTATTGTTAAAAATCAAACCAAGCCTGCATAATTCCATGAAACACAAGCACACCTCTTTGACTTAGCGCATACAAGACCAAACAAATGCTTCTTACCCAGTGAAGTTTAGTTGGAACAATTGCAGTTAACTTTCTGGTTAAATGACAACTTCAAGACAAAATAACCCAGAAAAACTAACAAAACAAACCACCACCTGTAATTTGAATAAATACAGACTATGATTACACTGCCAACACAGGCAAACTGGTTTAGTTTGGTTATTAAGCAGGTAATCAAAGATTCCACTGAGCTCTAATGTTACTGCTTGAAGTTTTAATGAAGCACCAAAGCATTATGTCTTTCAGACGTTACAACAGTAACAACCAAGTCTTTTAAAGCAAAACCATACGAGACTCAGATAATTTTTGCTCTGTTCAACTTCATATTCTTTTTTCTGCATTCTTCCTACTACTCTTGGGCACTCTAAAACAACAGTAATAGAGCTGAGGAGGTCCAGAGACAGAACCATGCCTGATACTAGATAAGAAGGTTCTTAGAAACAAATCCTGATGAGGTACATCTAGAAGAGTAAGTACTTTGAGTCAGCTTCATTAAGAAAATTACTCTCATTATGCCATTATAAGGCTGAATATCTTTTTCCTTAAAACACACAGAGCCAGAAACATGCTATGTCACATGGGTATTTCTATTTGCTTTGAAGAAGACTGGAAAATATTGTGCTGATCATGGTTAACACTAAATAGATCAGGACAAATTTTAGAAGATACAATCCAATGGTAGTTTTGCTATAAGAAAGCAAGAATTACAAATAGGAAAAACAAAGTATAAACTATAATAGTACAGCATGCATAAATAAAAAAACCTGCTCTATACAAAGTGATTACTTCATGTTATGCCACTAGCAATATTACTACCAAATATATTTTTTTCAGAGAATCAGAAAGGAAGTGTTTTCTCTATCCAGAATGAATATTTTTCACAAGCTTTCCTTAACAGGTCTGTACAGAAAGACTTTGGCAGTTGTTTAAAGTGAATACACTTCAGGAGAAGAAGCTAAAGAGTCTCCTAGAATAATGTTGACAACATTCACAATTAAAAATTTTAAAAATGAACCAAAAACCAAAACACAAAACACCCCCCAAACAGTCTTAAAATTCTACTCTCTTTAATGGATTTCTGTGGTTTCTTGTGTCATTCTCTCCCAGTACAATATGAACGATATACCGTTATTAATTTAAATTAATTTACTTCCCAGGGTTCTTTTATGTTTCACAGATTTCAGCATGTGATGGAGCTTTTCTTGAATACCTTCTACGTGGGTGGATTTTATAGAAGGATAAATTTAGTTTGCAAGGCCTGTTGTCACATATCTGTGTTCTTCTGCACCAGAGTAAGGTACATTAAACAATGACAAAGTCATTAATACCTAAATATGGAATTGCTTATTTTATTTGTATCTCATTGTCTTAGTAAGAACTTCACATGTGGCAGCATATGGAAAACAGAAGTCGTCTCTTCACAAAAAAGACTGTGGTCATGTCTTGCAGGTTCAGGGGAAAAGCAGCTTGCCATCACTCTCTTCTACACACAGGAGTTTGAGACCCATTTCATCTTGGCACTTGAGCATTGCTCTGCTGCATTTGGACACTCTCAGGTGTAACTGAAGCTCTGTCTCTTGCATGATCTTACATCAGCTTACTCCTGTGAAATAAGCACTGTGTGATGGAAAAGCTGGTCAAGCATAACACCAAAAGCTAAGAGGACCTCCAGAACTGTTCACATATTTTACTCCAGAGACCATTACAATCAACGCACTTAATCTAAGGAGCAGAAGTGGAGGTTTCCTGGTCTTCAGCACACAAATCATAAGACTAAAGAGTTAGGCATCCTCATCTGCAAAAAGGCACAGGACAAGAAGGAAAACAATAGTGGTTCTAACTGATAAACCAGTTTCAACATACCTTTTATACTGGAGGTTGTGTCCATGGGTTCCTTGAGACTGAGGACTGTCACCCTGAGTTTTGCAGTCTTTCTATGTTTTCATTCCTGTAGTAAAATTTCTCAGGCACTTTACTGTAAACATCAGGCATGTTTACCTACCGGTCTCTATTATTATCATTCTTTTTGTAAGGCGGAGAAATATGATAGACTTTTGGTCTGACCAGTGTCATGGAGAGGTGGTAACCCCATCCTCCAATCCATGGTTGTCTCTAAAAAGATATATAACTAACTAAATAAAGGGCCGGGCCGCTTCTTCCTTCGTCTTCTTCCTTCATTTTGGCCCTTCTTGCTCTCTCTTTTGGCCCTGGCCCTATCCTGACAGAACGGTGTCTGCGTGGTTCTTTCGTGTCTGAGTACGACAGAGGACAGTCTGGATTCCAAGTCTCCTCCTTCCTTAGAATGAAGCTATTATGTGGAAGATGAGCAGTGAGAGTCATTTCTTCCCTATATCCACACAGGTTTTTGAGTTAAACTCGGACCTTGAGTCAGGACCGATAGGTCTGTACGGGCACACCTAGTAAACCACCACTCTTTGAATCACAGAAAAACTTTGGAAGGGATATCTGGGGTCATCAAGTCCAACAACCACTTGCTCATAGGTAGGCTAACCTTAAACTTCAGGTTGCTCAGGGACTTCAGATGAATTTGGAGTATCCCCAAGGCTGGGAGTTCCCCAAACATTCTGCCAAGCTGTACCAGTGCTAAACCATTCTTTAAGTGGAAGATTTTCCTTTCATATAGCTGGAATTTTTCTCATTGCAACTTGTGACCAATGCTATTTATCCTTTTGTTGCAGACCTCCAAGAAAAGTCTGTAACATCTCCACAATGCCTCCTCAGGTAGTGCTGTTACGTTTCCTTGTAGTGTCTTCCTCATGCTGGACAAATCCAGTTCCTGCAGTCCCTACTTGTACATCATGTGCTCCAGTCTCATGTTTTTTGTAGCCTCCACCAAACTTGAGTTGGCATGTCAATATATCCCTTTTGTAGCAGCTGTCTGAATGATTGTGATGGCACACTGGTGCCTCTTAGCAAGTTCAAGCTCAGGGAGTCCTACTTACCAGATCTTAGGTGAGACAGATGGTATGCAAATACAAAGAGCCTGGCCAGAAGTTCTAGATACTTACTGTTTTAACGTAAAATAGGAAAGATTAGAGTCTTGAATTCAGTTTCCTAAAGGCTGTATGTAGTTCCCAGATATTTTCTTGGCTCAAGAGTCCAGTCTCATTAAAAGCAGTGGAGAGGCGAAGGGTACAGGAACATTGGTTAATCCATGACTAGCGAGTTTATAAAGTTATCACCATGTCATAGGTGAAATACATCCCTCAACTTAGACACACAACTGAGTCTTAGCAAGACTATTCCCTGACATTAGTACAGCCTGCTCTAGACTTGCTCATTCCTGACATATAGTACAAGTAACTAAATATTTTCTGTTTAATGACACATCTGCACAGAGTTTGTAAAATCAGATTTCAGCTTTCTACTTACTGGAGCCCAGGTTTCCACTGAAATAGATGCTCCTTTGTATCCTGGTACAAAGAAAAACGGTAACATTACAGGCCAAAGCCTTGATCTACAAAGGATTAAACGACAACATTAATCCACAAAGGATGAGAGCTCTAACTCCTCACAAGAAATCTGTCCTCTCAGCTTGTGGTCTCAGGCAAAGACCACCTGGGTTTCTGCTTACAGGCCTGAGACTCCAGGAGGCTGCCTGCATGAACCAGGCACTGAAAGATCCAACTGTGAGACAAGACAGCATGTTTTAAATTACTGTCTGTGTAATTAGGCACAGTAAAGGCCACCTGGAGAAAGACCTGTTAATTACTTTGCTGCCTCCCTTCTGCTGCTATTTCTTGTCCTGAAGGACTAGCTGCCCTTATCCTCTTTCTCTTGCTTCTGCTCAGAATCTATTTCCCCTTTAGAAAAGGGGACCAATACCTACCTACCCCTCTCTTCCCACATACCAGTATTCAATTAGGAACATACCCCTTGATATTTTTAAGCCCCAAACAGTGCTATAGATTGAGTAACCATTAAGATTTGATTAATTAAGGTTGCAGAAAGTAGAAGTACAATCGGATACAAAATTAATGCAAAGTGTTCTCAGGATACCAGCTTTAATTAACTTTACTGGAGAATTTTCACTGGCTGAATTCTCACCAGATTCTACCCATACATTCAAAAATACGTAATATCTCAAGAGAAGCTGAGGATTTGCATACTTAACTCCTGAACTTGCAAGAACACACATTCTCTGGCCTTCAGCTTGATGATAGCTTAAAGGCTGTTATGCATTTTGCTTTTAACACATATTCTATCTAATAAAGTCTTACATATATACTATACCTACAAGCTCAGTAGCATAGTACAAGAGGCAGAACCATGATCTCCTTTATAAACTGGCCCACAAGCGAGCCTTTGGAACACAAAGGGCAAGCAGGCATTGAAATAAGGTTTTCTTTTTAAAAGAATTTTTGAAGTAGTAAAATAAAAAACTAGTAAGAAATTGTATTTGATGTCTCAGCATCTGAAAAAAATGACTTAATTATGCATTTTTGCAGAGAGGTTTCCTCATCCTAGGAATTTGTAAAGGAAGCTAGGAAAAAAAGCAGTAAATGTATAGTATGAAACAATCTCTCAGACATATGGTCTGAGCCCAGAGCTGACCTTCATATTTGCTCTTTGAGAGAAAACAAGAAGAAGGGGGAGGGATACAAACAGAATAATCTGGAACTGCTAGAGGCTGAAAACAAAGGATTCTGCAAAAGGAACTCTCATATGGTGTTCTGGCCCCAGAACTGAAAAATAAGTGTTTTAAAGCGGGAGGGTTTGGGGACTTTTTGTTTGGTGTTTGGGGTTCTTGCAGTGTTTTTTGGTTTGTGTTGTTTTGCGGTTTTTTTTAAGCTGCTTCTCAAGAGACTTCTTGAAAAGCTTTGTTCACTATAATTGTTGAGCTTATTCTTTGCATTTCTTCATCTTGTGTTTCATGTGCTATTTTCAATAATTAATTTGAAAGACCAGTCAGCATCCTCTGACTGCAACAGATACAAGAGGTTCTCTTCATGCTACCAGGTAACATGCACGCAGCACAGCTGGCAGTCGTCTGTTTTCACAGCAGTCAAGATTTCACTGTATCTCCTGCAAGAGGAGTAGGGAAGAGAGTGGGACATTAAACCACCCTCTTGATTTTTAGGCAACACGCTGATGTCTGGAAGACTCTTACCCTATTATAGACGGAACAAGGAGCTGTAATGGAGAACAGCCTATACCAAAGTTTAAAATGCAAAAAGACAAGTAAAACAAAGTTCTTATTGTCCTGTGCAAACAAAGTAGAGAGAACTAAGACACACAAAATAATGACAAGAAATTAATGAGGTGTAAAACATTTAAACGGGGCAAACAAAGTGATGAGTCATATGGAGAGAAACAGAAATGTCCAGCTTCAGTGTTCCAACAATTTGACAGTTTAACAGCAAGAAAAGGACCATTTTAGTGGATTTATTACGTAAGTTTGCAATGAACAGGATCACAAATGAATTACATGTAAACAGACAAAATAGCACTAGTCATGCAGGTCTTTTAGATGGTCTGGGAGAACTCAATCTGCTTTGTGCTGCCTTTGAATTCATCTAACAAACATTCTTAGTGAGTGTTATGAAGAGGTATTTTTAAGATACTGATGAGAAATTTGCTATACTTTTATATTCTGAGTACCTACACTTTTGAACAAGTAAACTTCATTTGCACTTCTTTGGTTTCAGAATTTTATTTCAAAAGGAAGATTTGTGTCAAGGTAAGTTATGAGCAAACAATTTTTTTCCAACTGGTGCAAAACAGAAGCTGTATGAAATCATGTAGCTCTCCAGATATTCACAGCTCTTTTGAGCACTTCTGAATTGTTTCTACTCTCAGCTGTAGGAAAACCTTCCCTATTGCTTTTATTTCTAGGCAGGGCGGGTGAGGGAGGGGGTTGGTAGTCAGGGAAGAGACAGAAAGGTAAGGGAACACTTACAAACATTGCAGAGACAGAAGAAAAAAGGGAAATTTTCCTTCAAATAGATACTGGTATTTTCTGAGGAGGTAAGACTCTTAACTCCATCTTTTAGGAATCTTTTCGAAGTGGACACAGGAGGAGCTGCTTACAGTGTGGGCCAGTACTGATCTAAACACCACTATGAACTACTTTTTGGGACGTCATTCATCACACATATAGGACAGGTACAAAAAAACCTTCAGTGGGTAAGTCATAGGTATGAACTTAACACATCTGAATGCTGAACAGTGCTGAAACTGCCACCGTGTTTGCCTGGCACAGGGGAAATAGCTTCAACTTCAGTTTTCACTGAGTGAAATAGGCTTAATAGTGTATTTCTTGTAATCTCCAAATTATGTAAAGCCAGCATGTCAGGGTCTCTTTGACAGGATCTTTTTTCATTAGCCATCAGTGATTTGCATGAATTATAATCCTGTCCTTCAATATACTTTACACTTACAGCTTTGCTTTTTCTACTGTTTTGCCTGGGATTTATCAGATCAACAGACCTTGGTAACTAAGTCGCTACATTTACCTTTTTTTGTAGAAGATTTTAGATTAGCTTTCTTTTGACTTCTGTCATTTCCTTGCTATTCCAAAAAAATTTAAGTGAAGAGTACAAAAGCATGAAAGAAGGAATGGTGAACAGTTTAATTTAGATTTGAGTGATGCTTGGGTTTTCTTGAGCAAGTTTATCCAACAATGTGGCACAATCAAATTCCACTCCTTTTGGTAGCTTATATACACATAATAAGAGAAAAAGACTTGAAAATTTGTCACAGATGCCATCTGAAGATGAGAAGTATACCACAAATATTCCATAGAAATAAGTGGACTTCATCAAAGGCTTGTAGAAAAATCTCCCTTGAATATAAAAACTCTCTTGCCTCTGTCTTCTCCCAGGATGCTGGAGGAAGGAGTCAAAATTATTCTCAGTTATTAGGTGAAGTATTTTTTTCAAAAAGGCACTGTGAGTAGTGAAAACTACAAATAACAATTTGGTTAACTACTTTCTTTCTGAAATGGGTAACTTGAAGGAACACAATTTTAGCTCCCTCAAAGCACCTGGTAGAAAGTTTGCATGTTGAGATAAGCCTTGTAAGTGTAAATCTGTACTTTTCATTCAGCTTCAGATAGATGGGAAAGCATCAAGTACATCCTCTTCCAAGCAATTGTGTAAACAGAAATTACTTGCCAAAACAGGTATTTTCACCAGAAAACTAGGGCTAAACCATGTTTTCTGATAAATCCTACTGGATCTGCTCCAGCAAGTGAAAGGGTTGAAGTATTACTTAGTGTAGCTGGCAGACTAGCTTTTATCATTTTTAAAATTATAAGAAATTTTTAAAAAAAGAAGTCTACCATAGAAAAAACAGAAACTGTACTAGTCACCGAGACCAAACATTAAAGTTGCATGTTTCACAATTACTTTGCAGACTTGTCATGATTAAATGTCAGGATGAGACCTAGGCATTCCCATGCTCTGCACCATCATTCCAGTTTCTGTGGAAAGGACCTGCACATGTGGCACAGTCCAAGTAAATGTGCTGCGGATTACCCAAGTGCATACAGTGAGGCACTCAGTTGGCACTTTAGAGCTTATTCCAGTCTTTGTTTATTCTTCTTGTGCTTAGAGACAAAGGAGTTTTTAGATGACGACAAGGATCCTTCAGGAGTAAGTGGTTATTGTCAGATATAGTTGTGTGCAGATCTCCCAGGTGAAATCAAGCAAACGACTACAAAAGTGAGAATTATCTTTTCATCAAGTTTGACATGAAGCTCTGGAAGCAATCAGTAAATAGGGAAGGAGAAGTACAAAAAGAAAGTAACCGGTGTTCTGCCTTGGTTTAGTTTTGAACAATGAAGGGCTTGAAGGAATAAAACTTTAATTAAACTTGTGAAGAGTTAGCCCTTTCAGTTAACAGACAAGCCAGCATCCAGAAAGGCCTTGCATGCAACCTTCTCTATTTATAGAACCACATGGATACTGACCTCAACTGTCTCACTCTCAGATGTCATTCATGCCACCTTAAATGAGCATCAATTCTGGTCAAATGTGTCTAAAACCATCCTCAAGGGTAGGAGAGAAGAGACTGTTTTCACACTCAGCTGATTGTGGGCAGGTACGTAACAGCCACTTCAACAATTTTACTTTATCCCTAATAGGCTTCTTTCCTATCTCTCTTTATACTTGATCACTTGTAAACCTAAGATCTCTGATTCAATGCTTTCAGTAGCTGAAAGGATTTGAAAAATTATCTCTTATGATTCCCATTTTACACTAACTTCCCACAATTAATGCCTCTTTCTTTAGCTTGCTTTTAGCTTTCAAAGGCTGTTCCTGCATGGAATAAACCCTTATGCTTTGCTATTTAATCCTACTGAATCTTTTCGTGCTTCTCGGAATACTTTTTCCCTTAGTGATACATCAGCTGGGTTAGATATAAACAGCATTCAAGCCAAGTGTAAGATTTTGGCTTTCAGTGAGCTGGCTAGTTGGAGAGAATAGTAGAAACCTATAAGAAAAACAAAACAAAAAAACCCAAGAAAAACAAAAAAAAAAAACCCAACACAGAAGCCTTTGTTCCTTAGCTTGTAAGAAGCCTTTATGCCCAAACTGTAAGATAGAAGCACCTCTTACAACAGAGGACTCTTGGTAACAAAATAAAAGTCTAATATTTTGGCCACTGTTATCAGAATGTTAATTACATTATAAATTAGCACTATATAGGGATAATCCAGAAATTTAAGGTACTAAATTATGCCTTATCTTGGATTTTCACATCTCTCACAAAAAAACGCCACATGTAGAAAGTAAAACTACTAAAAGTATCAACACCTGTTACTATGAAAACCATGATACTCCAAAATATTTCTGCTTTCCTTAAAAAGGCTTTCAAATATGCTCAAAAATAGACACAAAGTAGAACACTTTACTGAAATTACTGCTCTATGAGCAGAACAGGAATACTTCAGAAAGGGGGATGGGAAGTTGAAGTTTCTTCACCAGAACTAATGGCAGATATGATTAAGTGTTCAAGAAGAATGTCACAGAAGCAACATTAGCTGAAAGACAGGTATCACAGGATGTATAGAAAGGTTCCACTGTTTTCAGCAGTTTGAACAGAGAAAAGGCAGACAAATTAGCTAAAAATCTGGCCTGCCTCAACAGCAGCCACATCAAAGGAGAGTCAGGTAAACTTAGAGGCTTCCAAAGGGAGAATTTATTTTCTAAACAACATTCAAATCACCTACTGGGAAATGGCATCTAACCCACAACACTTCCCAGAACAAGTTTAGCCTTGTTCAGAAGGACAGGTTGACATAAGTCAAAAATGCACAAAATTCCTTGGCAACAGTTTAACAGTCATATATGAAACTGTCCTAGACCTCAGCAGTATTCATAGACATTGTGTAACTGAAAGCAAAGATTGCAACTCTGATCCTGCTGATAGCCATTCCACACAAAAAAACCCCACCCAAACTCAGAAACTTCATACTTGCCACCAAAATTCATACAGGAATAGAATTATGAAAGATGACACTGAAGAGCAGCCCTGAGAGTGTAATGAATCACTACTAAGTACAGAGGCACAAGCAACTGCTCCTCTCAAGAGGAGCTGGACACAAGAGCTTACTTGCCAGAAACATGCTTGGAGACCAAAATGAAGTGCTCAGGTGGTGCCTTAGGATCAAAAAATACACAGTGCTCAGATTACACAGTCTGGAAAGCACAGGCCACCTGGAATGTTTTCAGCACTTCTTTTTCTCTCATTGCTATAGGAAATTAAAGCAACATACCACCAGAGGAAGATGGGCATTCATTTGGACACTGACCTCAGAACAGTGCTAAAGTTTTCTTCTTTCTAGAATTCTGCCTTAAGAAATCACATCCAGTTATTTAAGGTATGCAACCTGTTAGTCTCCAAATAAACCTTCAAGACAGAAAGTTAAGAAATACTGTGCTACCAAGAGGGACACAACTTTAAACTCAAAAATTTTACACTAAAAAGGTCAGTAGAAAAAAATACTTGCAAAACGAGTACCAGCCTCTGTCTTCGCCGGACCAAGAATGCTAGAGGAGGATGGAGGAACAGAAATGCAAACAAAGAGTGGACTTGGAGGACCTAAAAAACTTACACAAAATATATTTGCATAGTGTGTTATCCCACTAGAAACTCTGCTTAACAAGCAGAGCAGCAGTCTGCAACGGATGAATGGACTTCAAAAATTGCTTCTATGAGGCACAAAAGTGAAAGGAAAGAGAATTTTCTGCCTGGAAGGAAATAGCACGGTTCAGCGTGCTGCAGCAGTCATCAGAAATCAGTACCTTTTTCTGGAGATTTGCATAAGTAACTCCCTGATCTGCAGTCTTATTGGCTACACAATTGTGGGAAAACAATGTTTAAATAACAGCTTTCATCCCTTATTTCCAAATATTGTCAATGAAAATGGAAGTGCTGAAAAGCGTTTTGAGATCTTCCATGATGAAAGGGGCTACATAAATAATACATTTCTCCAGTATCTGAGAAAAAAGAGGATAACAAAAATGTTTCTTCTTGCTCTTTGGTCTGTACAGGTATTCCCTAAGAGTGCAGAGTGCGAAGTTGAAAAGTTTCTTCTAGAGTGACAATTAGCTACTGAATTATACCATGCAAAACACTTTTAATTCCTTCCTTAAATGCTAATGAAGTCATTCCCCATTATTAGCTAATATTAAAAGCGTACTGTTACACGAACATGTAACGAATACCAAAGTATCAGTGAGGAAGTGATATTACATGCTTAAATTTCTTAAACAGTATCTGTGTTCCCCTGGGTGCAGGCTATCATGTTAATCTTCTATAAATACCCATTCAAACTTTATCTGTTCTGGAGATGCTTGTGCACAAGCTGGGGATGACTGAAGGCTTTGCACCTGTTTTTCACCATGTAGCAGGGATTTTGCTTTTGTAAAATTGAAGAGAATATTGCCATTGCCTCAGTCAGGCCCAAGTAGTACCACATAAGGTATAGACAGAAAAGTTAGACTTTAAAAGGACACGTAGCAGTGGTGGCATTATATTTGCATATTGCCACTTAGAGTGAATGACACTGGCATCAATACAATTCTTACTGTCCTATAATATTATAGCTGCCATTCAGTAAATCAGCACCTGTACTCCCTGCAGGCAAATAAACACACGGGGAAAAAAAAAAAATTGTTCCATAAAGCCTCAAGCTATTCAGAATAACTTAAAGAGAACTCCCTTATTCAGGACAAGTATTTTGCTTGGAAAAGGTTTTGGTGTTTGGAAACATTATTAGCTTATATATAAACAAATATATGATAAAAGGGCTTATTTCACTGACAAAAAGCTGTATTTCCCTCAGGCTTTAAAGGCATGTTGTAATCATTTTGATAAGCTATGTCTCTTTCTCAAGCCATAGAGCTTCTATATTTATGCAGACTCCATTCACATCTCTTATCACGCTTTGACTCCATGAGACCTTACAAATAACAGTTACTTAAAATGCAGCAGTCTATTTTTGGTTTTGTGTGGTTTGTTGTTTTTTTTGGTTTTTTTTTTTTTAATAAAGTGTTTCACATTATGCCTGCCTTTTAGAGTCTGAATTATTTTCACATGCTCCAATTCTTATATGCATTAGCAAATCCTATTCACTTATTTTCTGCTTCCCATGTCTGAACTCAAAAACATTAACCCAACTCAGTAAAGCTGCCGTCATCCAACTATTTTAAAACAAGAGTAACACAAAACAAAGGAAGGGTTTATGACTGAATTTCTCTGTAAAGCTACACACTATAGTTTCTTCTTTTCTACATCTAAAATGCATTTTTGATATCCACCTATCAACACTTATGTCTCCTGCTAATGGCACCAGTACCTTAATGTCATGCAAACATATTACTGTATTGATCCTACAATGAAAAGGAACCTCACGGGGACACAAGAGATCAGACCAAAAGAAACATAATTAGTAACTGGAAAAAATAAGCATAGTGAAAAAAATGGGAAAGAAATGGGACATACATGCGAAATTACTGTACCACTAAACAGAGTTTCTAAATTCTGCATATCAGAAATAAATTTTCATGAAATATAAAAATAGGGCCAAGGAATAAATCGAATATGAAATAGAGTCCATATGTGCAGAAAGATTACATACAGGAAGACAACTCTGTTCTTGAGGAAAAAGAGTGTGACAGAAAATCTTGACTCACGAGAAACTGAAAAAGAAACAATTGTTTAACATTACTTACATCATGTCAATTAAAAAGGCCCCCAATTAAACCATTAGGCAACAAATTTTAAGGGAAAACAAAGGGACTTTCTTCCTTACACTCCACATGCTCTGAATCGTGCCAAAGGATACTGTGGAGCCTGTGAACAGAAATCAGACCAACCAAACACATGCAGTGAGGACACGATGCCTCCTGCAATTAAATGTAATAGTGCAAACATTGCTGTATGCCCACGGAACTCCTAATCAATGCCAAGCACCAAACACTGGGAGACTATATCAAAAGACGATTACTCCACCTAATTTATTCATTACTTCTCTAAGCATCTTTTACTGGAATTTTGCCAGCCATCTTATTTTAATAGCAGACTTGTATTCTTACAAGCTACATTGTAATATGCCACAGTTTTTCTACTGAACAAGAAGAGGTTTCTGCCCATCCTATATAATTGGAACTGGCATCTGACAGTCACTGTTTCCTGTGAACAACTATTTTTTTGGTTTATTAGCAATACCAAACACAATCAATGCCATCTGCCGTGTGCCACAGGAAAAAAAGTTTTCATATAAATTTCATTTAAAAAAAAATCACAAAAAATCCAGAGCTACTCATCCTACTAGTTATGAGGAGTTTTTTCTAAACTTGAATGAGACAAATCTTTCATTCCTTTTTCTGTTACATATTTTTTCCTGTATATAAAAACGTTTTCTTGGAATTCGCTAGCAACATACAGATATCAAGAACTTTCTGTGCCTCAAGCAAGCACCTTGGGTAGGCTGAAAGTAGCAGAGTCTGTTTAGCTTGACTGCACTTTCAAATTCACATCTCAGTGAGCTGACAATATCATGAATTTTTCTTGGTCTACTGGTGGATAGATGATTTCAAAGGAGAAATACATTTTTAACTTCTACTTTGACTGGGTTAGACAAATAAAAAAAAAATTCCAAAACAAATGGAGAGAGTTGCAGACCAGAAATATTAGGCAGAACTCTAGAAATTCTTTGAAAGCAAAACTGAGAATCCAAGTGACTCATGAGATTGAACAAAAAAAAAAAATCAGGAGTTAATGGAACTCCTATTTATATACCTAAACTTAATTTAGTCAGTTTATAAATTACTTTTCCATGGCAAAAAGATACATATATATTAGGCAACAGTCTTGGTAAAGGTTAAAGTTTTGCAATTATTTACTTTCCCTTGCTTTGAAGTGTGAAAGTGCTGTTGAGCTTGGCCTGAAGGAATTCACATCAGCTGAGTGGAAGACTTATCAGTGTAGCCAATCTGTGTGCTCATGATTTTTGCAGCTCTTAGGGTTGACTAGTTATCTAAAAGGCAGCCAGCATTTCCACAGAACACCTTGTGAAGGATTCCATGACAGCTCACTGAACGAGCATCACAGCTTTGACTTTTCTGTGGAGTTTACCTCTCTCCTACCTACTAACGACCAACAAGTTAAGTCAAGATGCTGAACAGGAATCGATTTAAGGCTGCTGCTGAAGTAATAATATCCTTTACCAACATGATCCACAGTATTTTAAGTGAGGTTTAACATGTACTATAAACAGTATCATGGAAGGACCATTAATAAGCATCTGTGCTATTTTAAAACAACAGGTGGTGAGATCGTTTCACCACAGTTATGTGCTCACCATATGTGTAAGTGGAAATTCTGTAGGAGGTAGAAGGCAAATGAGTGAATAGTTAGCAAATATATATATTATATAATATATATAATTATATGGATATATTAAGATCTATATGATCTCATTAAAGCTGCAGCACATTTCATGGGCCAGCTAACAGCTGCCAAGGTAATTTCGATATACCTTTGGATCTCTTGGAATAGCTGCTAGAACGAAAATGTGACAAAAAGAAGCAGTCAAAGTAAGAGAAGCTAAGACTGTATGTTGGCAGTAGACCTATTTGCCTATCACATGTGATGAATCACTGGGACATGAGTGCAGAAAGGGTACAGAACTGTGCAGAGACCAGGCAGTTGCCATAAAGGCAGGTTAAATTCCCCATGAGTCCTGTAAAGGCAAAGAACAGCAATGTAGCCAATTTTAAAATTAATGTTAATAAAGGTTAGAAAATAAACCAAATTCTGCTAGAGAGAACTACACCCCAGCTGACATGGAAATCCTACTACTGCAGCTCTTCCTCAGAGTTCATGTTTTATACTTGGTTCAGCCAGGGAAGAAGAGCAGATACCCTGGAATCATTTTACAACCACACAAATATGACCAGCTCAGAAATGCAGCGTGTCTTCAGTATGTTAGGAAAGACAAAACCCACTATCATATCTTATTGGTTCTACCACAAGAATTAAAGGAAAAAGAAAAGAAATGTTTTGATCTGGCATTTGGCTGGGACATTTGCACCAACTGTTCTGTAAGAGTCCATTTTGTGTTACTTTCTCCTCTGATATGATTATATTTTAAGACTGCGATACATACTGGAAACATTCAGTTCTTGTATAATCAGATCCTTTCTTTTATGATGTTGTCTTAATAAAGTAATTTTCTAGGACTAGACAATACAGAGACTTTCTCAAAGCTATTCTCTCAACATATCATAAAAGCAATACATATAAACAGATCCATGCTTGTGCTGCTGTTTACATGCAGCCCCCTTCAAGGGAAAGACTTCAATCAGCTTTCTTTTGCAAGAAGCATACATGAACTCTGCATTTCTGTCTTCATATTTCATATTAAATTCAGGGGCTCATTATCTGGGTTGTCAAGTGCTGACTTACTTGACTGTGTCAAATTCAAAATAAAAAGATAATCAATACCTGTCTTGTTGCCACCACTAATATATTATAAATGGATAAAACTCTTAGCTCTCCCTAATGATTGCTACCTTTGCAGTTGACTGGGCAGTCACATAAAGATCCTCTATTGACAATTAGTCCAACATGAAATGCATTTGCCTAGTAGGAAACAGTTTCAGTTTGTGCCTGGCATTTATTTTTCAGAAATAATTTTTTTCTTTCTCAGAGACATGAGCTATTGCACATGAAGGACGTGCATTTGGAAAGTGTGAATGCATTTGTTCTCCAAAATAAAAATGGTTTCACTACTGTTGAAGTACTCTGGATTGTTCGCACGTGCTAAAGTACATAGTTTTAAATTCATTGTGTAATATCTGTCCCCTTTTACCCTGCTCAAGCCTTTTTTTATAGAATTCTTAAATTGGAAAAAAAAATCCAACTGAAAGCCTAGTAATAACGTAAGTGAAAAATGACCTGCTTACTCTGACACATGGTCATTTCATTTAGTTCAAACAGCACTTGGAAACATCATTTTTAAAATTCTCCTAATAAAAGAAAATATATTTAACTGAAGTGTTTCATCTCAGCCCTTGGAAAGGACCACAAGTGAAATCAAACCTCTGCAACTGCAAGTGCATTCAAGGTCACTGGGTTTTCCAGTTTGTTCTGCTAAGGAAACAAGCCTTTTGCAAACATATCCATCTGGTCCACACTAATAAAATTGGGTAAATGAACCTGCTGGTTCAAAGGCTGACGGCAGCCTAGAAACCTCAAAGATAATTAAGTTCTTACAAATCTGAAGAACAAACCCAGATGAAGTGTTCCAAAATAGCAGAACCTCTGAGGAAAAGACAACTATATCTCAGCTGCTACCCAGTCTGTCTGGCACCAACCAGCTGGCCCACTAGGCTGTTCTTCCAGTCAGTGGTGCTGTTGCCCCAGATCAACCACAACAAAGATGCTTTTCTTGGGTTGGCAGAAGTATGGAAGTTTCAGTAACAGAAGGAGGAAGAAGAGTTCTGGGAAAGAAATCTGTAGGAAGTGGATTTACATCAGTTACACCATTGCACTAAACTCACATTGATAATTAGATATACTTCTTTTTTCTATGGACACATGCGCATTTGCCTTTAGAGTACACAAGATAAAAACAAAAACAATTCAAGTTTGCAGTGGGGTTCTTGGTCAACCACTACTTCATCTCTGCTACCGTATCGTTTTAAAAAAAATGTTAACTAAGAGTCTTGAAATACTAGGTTTGCCAGGAAGCACAAAGTGCTAAATTTGCTGTGATAACATTGTGTCAACATTAGTGAGTAGTCATACTACCCTGTCCTTGCAACAACTGACTGGGAGGCCATTACTTGATTTCTCCACTTCAGTGAAGAAATTGACTTATATAGAATGGGTGGGCTAATATGTGAAGCATCTAAACTCAGCTACATGGTTTCTTTTCCCAACCAAATACAACTAGAGAAGAAATCAGCCAAACACTGAAAACATTGCAACCTCTGAAACAGTCAGCCATGCTTAATTCTAGAAAGGAAAAACCAACAGAAATGTCCTAACCAATGCTTCCAAGTGTTTTACAGGGACATAATAAATGAATGGCAGATGAAAGATCCAGGTTTGACAAAATGAGATTTTTTTTTTCTAGTTTGAAATACATACATTGCATGTGCCATGACATGCTTAAAGCAACAAGCCTATACATGATCATAGTTAATGACTGTGTTTCAGAGAAAAGATTTGTCTGTTGGACTGATTTCTGACTCTGCAATTCATCACTCGCTCTTTGTTTCAGCCTTGTGAAGCCTCAATTGTTTTTTATACACATTTTCTGTCTCTGTAGCTGTCATTTGCCTTCTGCATACCCAGCAACAGTACTGACTGTATTTAAACATCTTCCCAGAAATAATGACAACAAATAAAGCAACTCCCTGTTACCTCCCTAAGTATTACTTCTGCGGCTCTGGCACCATGACCAGAGGCTTCAACCACAACCGAGAATCCCACAACTGTCTGAGCTTCTCTGTGAACGCTTGGGTAACAGGATCCTTGAAGATGAACATATAGGTAAATAGACATTGAATAAAATAAGCTTCAGCTTCCAGTATCCTGCTTCCTTTTTCATTAAGAACAGATTCATTCCCCATTATTTACTTCCCAGAGACACAGTCATTGCTCCCATTTCCAAACCACATAGAGTTATTAACCATTACATATGCAGATAGTGCATATTCTAATGAGCTGCCTCTGCACGCCAACCTACTGTATTGCCATACCTGCTTTAGGGCAAGTTTTCTTTTTTAAAACAGAACAAAGGTCTGCAAAAAATAAAACAAACAAACAAACAAACAAAAAACATAACAAAACCCACCAGTGTATCAGGCACAGAAATAAGTCAGGCAGATTTTTTTCCTTCTTCTCAATTCCAAAACACCATTCATTTGATGTTAAGACCTAGATATGTACCACGATGTGCAATGTCAACAGCCAAGCTACAATATGCACGCATTCTTGTTTTATCCACTTCTACAGGTGATATGATGGAACAACAACTCACTAATTCTTCCATTAACAGACAAATGCATTTGAATTTTGCTGCTGTTTTGTTTGTCGCGAACCTTGGGCTAGATGATAAAAATTAATAAAACGAAAAAAACACTCAAGTCTTCGAAAAAGACGACAGAATCCATTTTTGTGTAAGGGCCGGTTCTCCAACTTCTACACTCTTTAGTTCCCTGTGAAGCGACGTCCAAATCCAGGAATGTGTAAGAGATGACATCTTTTTTTGCTTCTGTTCCCCTGAAGCCCTTCTGCCCTAAGATGTCTTCCCCGTCACTTGAGGAACGCGCATCGGACTGGGGAGAGCCCGGGCAGCCCGGGCCGCAGTCCCGCACCTGTCGCAGCCCTCCCGCTCTCGCCCCCGTCCTGTGCTACGCCACTGACAGGGTGCCCCCGATACGGGCACGGAGAACAGCCCGGGCCGCCGAGCGGGGAGCTGGCACCGAGCCACCGCACATCCTGGCCATGGAAGATAAAACGCAACACTGTGGCGCTTCAGAGAGGGCAGCCTCGCCGCTTTTGGAGGGAACCACGGTAGAAGGAAGAAGAGGGAAAGAGAAGGAAGGTATGAGCCCCAGCACCGCTCCAGACGCTGCCAGGGTAGGCAGCCGGCAGAGCCGAAGCGGGGGCTCGCAGCGGCAGCGTCGCGTTCCCCGGGCCGGGCAGCGCCGCAGCGTCCATCGCCCGCCCCCGCGCCCGGCAGCTCCCGCTCACCTTTCAGCGACCGGCTCAGCGCATCTTCCTCCCTCCCTCCCTCTCTCCCGCAGCGGCTGCTGGTGGCGGCCCAGAGCCCCTGGGCTCGGCGGGTGCCCGGCGCTGTTCCTCCCTCAGCCGGCGGCAGCTCCCGCTGTCACTTCACCCCCACATCCCGCCGGCGGCGGCGGCAGCTGCTGCTACTAAATTCACGGCGCTCCGGCGGCATGAAGTCATCCTCCCCGCCCCCTCCGCGGGCCGCCGCACTCCGCTCCCGCCGCGGAGGGGGAGACGGCTCCGCCGCCCGGCCGCCCGAGCCCCGCGGGACACTGGCGCTCCACCCTCACCGCAGAGGCCGCCGCTGCCTCGGGTACGCCCGTACCCGGCTGCCCTGGAGCCTGAGAGGGGCGGCACCGTCTCCCGCGTGCGGTGGCGGCCCGGGGGACNGGTCGTACCGGGCTGAGCGGCGGGGAACGCGGGAGGGCAGCTCCCGCCGCGCTGCAAGGCCGGAGCCATGGGAGAGCGTCCCCGGGGGGAGCTGTGTGCCTGGGTCTCGGCGTTTGAAGGAAAATCCGCTGTAATCCCTCGTGTTCGTGTGTGGGCTCCCTGTTCCCACTCTCACCTCCTGGCCTCAGGGCACTCAAGCGCTCCTCAGCTCGCTCCCCTAAAAAATGCAGCGCTCTCTGGGATGCAGGAGAGCTCTTCTGGCAGTGGCTCCTGTTCTGTGCCTGGAAGGGGAGAGCAGAGGACAGGCACTGTGCTGTGCTCAAGGTCACCTGGGCATGCTTCCCCCTCACCAAGGGCGTCCTGGTATTTCTGAGACCCAGCAGTAGGCAGCATGTCTATTTTTGTTACTTACAGAGTGCTGTGCACATACTGAGTGACCGACAGGCTTGTAGAGAAGGCTGGATTCCTATCACAGTTTACAGTCCCACGACCCATCCCATGAGCAGAACAAGCACAGCTATGTTGGTGCATAAATAACACCAAGCAGTCTAATTTGGATTGATAATGCATGTTACTGGTGCATGTCAAGTCATTGTAGCCTGAGAGCAAGGCAGGGTTGTGTTTGGTCAAGAAAAGCCATGCTGGATGAGCTCCCAGAAGAAACAAACACGGGAGTTTCCAAGGTGCTGCGCCTGCTCAGTTGACCCGGTGGGCAAGAGGTGCCTCAGCAAGGTTTTGGAGTAGACCCGAGCTGGAAATGTTGACGATTTCCATTGTGGTAAGGTCTGAAACGTGAAGAGCTGCTTCGGTGGCCTGGGTATATATAGGAAGATTGTCTGTAGTAGTAGAAGACAGCAGCAAAGAGAAATCTCATTAAGGTAAGGTTCTTAGTCTCTCAGATGAAATGTAAAACTCTGAACCTAAGTTCCCTTTTGGAAGTTCATTGTGTTTATTTTTATAGTGGTTATGGTATGGCTTTTCACCTGTGCAGTTCTGCAGTTGCTCTATTTTGGGCTGCTCCTGTTTACTCTATGCCTTGAACCTCTTCTGTTGATTGGCGTTGCAGACCTGAATGTGCAGCACTGGCAGCATCTCAACAGTGATATTTAATCTCAGTTGACTGTGTTAGGTTAGGTGATTCAAGGTTCATCTCCTCATTCACAGAGGCGTTTAGGGGCACTTAGGCAGGTGGGGGAGCCAGGTCAGACAGAAAACATACCCAGCCCCTCCGGGGAAAGCCTCAGTTCCCATGGAGGTGGGGGACACACCCAGCAGTGAACTAAAAAGCTCTGTGTGGGTGTTACTGCCTGGGGCTACACGACACATTATGGGATGTATAACAGAGCATTTTGGGGTTAAGACTTATGGGATGTTTAGGGGAAGAGCCAAAGGCAGGAAAAGAAAGGGATCAAGGTGATATGGGAATGAGCGAGTGTGAGAAAATAGTTGGATGAGGAGATAAATAGGGCTAGTCCTGTAGAAACAAACTGCTGGTCAGTCTGCTTGTCTGGCTATGCCCTGCACCTGGTCAGCACAGTCTCTCCTAGGCT
Source organism: Machaerirhynchus nigripectus (assembly GCA_013397975.1). Taxonomy (NCBI): domain Eukaryota; kingdom Metazoa; phylum Chordata; class Aves; order Passeriformes; family Dicruridae; genus Machaerirhynchus; species Machaerirhynchus nigripectus. The sequence continues at coordinate 217,115 of VZRQ01018916.1, read as the reverse complement.
AGACTCTGTTTCTAAATCTTGCTGGGTGAGAGGTCTCCCTGTGCTATATGTGTGTCTCTGCATGGGTGAAAGTGCCAGCAGCAAGAGTCACACCTCAGGTTACAGGAACCCATGCCAGAGAGCAGGACAGGATTTCACCGTTCATGCCATCTGTGTTTGATTGAGTGTTTCTGTCTGTGTTGATCTGTGTGGTTGGCCTTGTGCTTATTTTTATATATATATATATATATTTGTGTATACCTACTTTGTCTGTGTGTGTGCCTGTTAGGAATGTGTGTTCAGACTTGCTACTGACTAGGCCTAGGAAAACGTTGCTATGGCAGCCTCTCTTCTATTGGGCTATATGGTTCAGTAAGTCTTAATACAATTCACTAAATAATTAACATACTCGAAAATCCTAGATCTGTGCAAAAGTAGGAATTATTATAATTTAATTTTTACTATTATTTCTTTGGTAGCAGTAAAATCCGGAGTCAAGAGAAGTAAATGCTCTTGGCCCAAGGGTTTTAATTAGTACTATTCAATATACGTAATTGCAAAAACAAGGCAATGAGTGAGACACCTATAGGATTTTATTTTAGTAGAAAAAACATACAGATATTCATCATTTAGCAACATTCAAAAAGCCTGTTCTACTCAGAAGATATAATCTTTGATTTAGTAATCATGGGTTCAATGAGTTTAAATTGAATGTCGATATAAATTGATTGAAATCTAAGCATTTTGGCTTTTAAAAGTATGCTGTAGGAAAATAAAAGAAATAGAAAGAAAATGAAATAGATCTCTTGAACATCTGAATATGGGGAAAGTCTAGAAATTTCTTTAGTAAGTGAGAAGAACATTGTATAAGGAAGACTGCCCATTTGCAAAGGTAGTGACTTCAAACAAGATAGCAGAAGTAGCAGGAGGAGAAAGTTGTGTCTTAGAGGTTAGAAAGAGCAAGGGTGAGGTGAGATTTGCCAACATTCAAATTAAATTAGATTGTTAACTTAAATAATAAACAGCAAAAGGTGCATCACTTGTAAAAATGTAAGAAAATCCTGAAATGAAGAAGTTGAGCTCCTTTTTTTTAGTGAGAAAGGGGTGAAAATTCAAGGCTCTCTTACTGAAAGTGAGTACTGGTTATCCTGATAATTGCTGAGTGAAGTAAAAGATGAAGCAGAAGAAAAACAGTGCAGGGGAATAAATGATTGCATACAAATGGATGTTACTGTTTTCACAGGGAAATTGAAATCAAGAGTGTGTTCTAGTCAGAGGAGTAAAGCTCCAGCTAAATTTGTTAAGTCAGAGGTGGTACCCTATTCCTGGAGATTGTCAGACAGTACCAGTATTTATGAAATGAAAAGAGACCGAGGAATTTTAAGTTACATGACCTAGTTGGTGATAGCATGCAACACTGAATTTCAGGGATGTTTTACTATGGCACCCATTTGATAAACTGCTAGAATATAGAGATAGGTGTACATGTAAGAGATTAGAAATATGAAGGATGGTAAGAAGTGGTCCTGTTAAGAGAAGATAGCATTCTAGAGAAAAGTTAGGGGTAGCATTTCAAAAAGTAATTTTGGTTTTGATTATTTTTATGCATTTTCAGAAGTGGTCTTGGTAAGTAACTATAAATGAATTAAAATTGGATAAAAACCCACATATACAATATACAGGATGCTTGGAATAACATGCTAACCAGATAAAGAGTAAAATCATAGAGCTGGGATAAAGTTCTAATGGAAACAAAAAGCCAAAAATTTTGATTCTACACTAGAGACTCATCACCTGGAAATCAAAAAGGAAGAGGAAAAAAATCTGAACTATTATTAGATTATTCTAGAATGACTCTGAGCTAGCAGTGTCATAAAGTTTTGAAAAGGGAAAGTGTATTTTCATCACACACCAACTATGGCTAGTATAGGTATTCTATACCTGGAATTCTGTTGACCTGGCTGTACCTCTGCTTACCTCTTCAAGTTTGCTGTGGCGACAGTTGTCAGTAGAAAGTGTTATAGGTGACAGATAGTTTTACAGAAAGCTTTTTCTTCTTTACAATTAACCATTGACTTACTGACACGTAGATCAAGGGGTCAAATAGTGCGTGGGCAGCTAATTTGAAAAATGGGAACAAATGGCAAGAATCAAGTCCATCCAGAGAATAATTTGTAGGAAGTGTGTAAACAGGGCAAATATGCAATTATACCTGAGCTATGAATTGTAACAGGAAAGTGGAGAAGATACCTTCGTACATCACCTCTGGCTTTGACTTCCATGTCTCTGTAGCTTAGGGAATGTGTGCATATTTCCTGAATTCTTGGTCTATGTTCGAAGTAGGCCCTTTTGATTTTACCTAGGCATTTAATGCATCAAAAATCTATTCCATAGATTGTGTAGCAGTATTTAGTAGCTCATTGGAGCTTTCTGAAGCTCTCCTGTTAGGAAATACTTAACCACAGTCTTGCACACATATATGAAGGTGAACATGTATTTATGTAGAAATTATGTAAGACTTTCATGAGCATTAGGACCTTCAGGAAATTCTTAATAAAATGAGGTCTCCTGTATCTGACTTGGCTTTTTTACAAGTTTGCTTGGTAAAAATGGCATAAACCATGAGGGTTGGTGGAAGTGGATCTGATTTACAAGACGTTTTACTAATGAAGGCACATTTTATATGGAGAACTTCTGTGGTTTAGACCAGACAGCCACTTGCTCATGACCTCCCACAATAGGGTGGGGAAGAGAATTGGAACACTTAAAGGCAACTCAAGGATTTAGATAAAGACAGTAAAGCAAAAACCACACACACAAGCAAAGCAAACCAAGGAATTCTTTCAAGATATTCCATCTGCAGGCAGGTGTTCAGGCATCTCCAGGAAAACAGGTCTCCATCACACTTAATGGTTACTCAGGTAGACAAAAGCCGTCACTCTAAATGTCCCCTTGCTCCATCTTTTTCCTCCAGGTTAATATGCCAAGACTGATGCCATGTGATATGGAATATCCCTATTCAGGTTCAGTTGGGGTCAGCAGTCCCAGCTGTGCCCCCTGCCTACTCTCTGTTCATCCCCAGCCTGGTTGCTGGTGGTATGCGAAACAGAAGAGGCCTTGATGCTGTGTAAGAACTGCTAAGCAATAATGAAAACATGCGTGTGTTATCAACACTGTTTTGATTACAAATCCAAACCTTAGCACCATACACAGCTGTTACAAAGAAAATTAACCACAGCCAGTAGTACAAGAACATAAGAAGGGACAAGGACCACTGCACACAGGCTTCTTTAAAGTTTATACTCCTGAAACTAGGAAAGTTGGTTGTACTGAGTATAAAAAAGAGCTCTGATCTCCCATCCACTTTTTGTTTTGCCTAAATAGCCTACTTCTTATGGACCTGCTTATGTGGCAATTATTTATGGTAAGTTATTTTCATGTCTTCCAAAATTCAGATTGTTTTGGAGTCTCTGCAGTGCAAGCTAATGTGCTGTTTCCTGAAGAGTAATAGATAATTATGTTATAACCAGTTTATTTGTCATAGTTTGCCATAAGCTTTCTTTTTTCCTTTTAATATTAAACCAGGTACTAAAGTACACTGTAATAACAAGGTTTTTCTGGATATCCTCAGACTGGATATCCTCAGACTGTATTTAAATGAAAGCAAGACAATGGATAAACAGTTCTTAAGAATTTTTACCAATTTTTTCACAGATGTGGGCAAAAATTTTACATAAACATTCAAAAAATGACTGAAAAAAATAATTGTCACATGTCAACAGCAGTGAAGGTTAAGATACTGAGCATTATTTTATGGTTTCCTTGGAGAATATAGTAGAGTACAGTAGATTATAATAGAGTACAGTGGTATTCCTACTGGATATCAAAACAGTCTTACTGATGTTGAAATACAATGTAGGAATGCACCATAAGAACCCTTAGTTACACCCCTTAAGAAGTTAATATCCAGCTGATCCATCTGCAACTGTTTATTTGAAGTAATTTCAGGTCCCACAAATAAAACTATGCACAAAATAAAAATTGCTGTAGGCTTTCTACTGAGAAAAGACAATATTTAAAAATGTTGATAATTGCAAGTATTGTTTCTGCAGATATGTTTTAAATGAAAATAGATTAAGCTGTCTTTCTATAACCACTGGTTCACTTCCTTATCCTTCCTTTCTTTCTTTATTCTTTCTTTCCATTATAGCTTTATAAGCTGTTAAGTAAATTAGTTAAATTAACACATTTTGTTCAGTTGGTTGAGGTGTAATATATATGCCAAAAACAGTGACTCAAAAGTACTATGATGAAGAAGAACATTGCAAGATTAACTGCAATGTCAACAATACTCAAATAGACTTCTTTGTAACTGAAAGCATTATCAAAGAAAACATTTTTAAAGGAGTGATATATTTCTGCCATCATTTCCAAACCATTTGGAAGGGAATAATTTTTTCAGTAAATTGCGGTTGATCACTTAATAACTAACAAAATAACATGAATTAAAAAGCATTCAGTATATTATTTTCTAATCTTCAGCATTAGGAAATTTCAAATAATATGATCTGGTTGTAAATAGTGTCGAATAACCAAACTCTGGATGCAGACAGCCAGTGTTACTCAGTATCCGTCTCTTAATGCTAGCTGCTTATTTTCTTGGACTGGGATACTCAAATTTTCAAGGCAGGGACTGTCAAAGATTCAGTTTGTACAACATTGTTAGGCATGAGCAAAATGCATTGATAGTAATTTATGACCCTTAACAATACTACAAAGTTTTGACTTTGATGCACAGGACTCAGCTGAACCCTAAGTTACAAGTTATTTCAGCAGAAAGTAATGGTAGTTGTATGTGCACAGAGGCAGAGCCTGGCCCTTTGCCTCCTTGACATCAGTCGGAACAGATGTGTTCTCCTTTCTTTTCTCTTGGGGCTTCCAGCATTGTTTTATTACAAAGGAGTCTGATTTTCTTAAAGCTTTACACTGAAACCTGCTTGGGTTTTCTCATTTTGTCAGCTTCATTGCTTGCTTATATGTTTTCTAAGGTTGGTAGGAATAACAGTCCCATCGTAGCATTTTCTCTGCCTAAAAATGTATTACTAGAATTGTAATATAAAGCATCCTTCCAAGTGGGAAAAATAACTTATAACAATATAATGTTGCTATAATGCATATGCCATAAGGGGAGAAATTAAGACATTAAGCAATCTCAATTCTGGCATTAGCCATAATGTTTTCTGAGTTCTTGACTTGTCAGCCTCTGTTTTTTCACATTTTTCAAAGAAGCATGTGAAATCTGTTATATTTTAAAGAAAAAACGTACTGCCATGACAATTCTGATACCTACACGTCTTCAGTATGTTTACTTATGTGAATGGATATCTAGTGACTTAGTGTGAAGTCATCCCTGCCAATGGCAGGGGGTTTGGATTAGGTGACTATAAAGGTCCATTCCAACCCAAACCATTCTATAATTCTATGATATGTGAGTGAGATATATAAAGTGAGATATACAAAGTGAGATGTAGTACTTTACCTTTTGCTTCCATAACTATATGTCAACAGTACAAAAACAGAAATGGGAGAATCCTGACATTTGTTGTTCATGCCCTCTTCTAATCTGTCTTTGCATCCTACTGGATTTTCAACCTGATTCCCATATGCAGGTTTCTTATACCAGCCTATTTCTTTGACTGTCATTAATACAGATTTTAAATTCTGTAAAGTTTTAATCCTGATTTCAGATTTCTTCTCTTACACCTGTTTGTTTTAGTGGAGGAACCCACTAAAGAGGGTTTTAAGATGAGTCAGTGAGTCCAGGTGCTTATTGTTACACAACAGCCTTTAAAAAGAGATTTGTCCAAAAGATTGTCATCTCTTAATTTACAATGCAGCAGAAAGCCTCTTGCAACACAGATATTTAATTTAAAGAAAAGAAAAATAAGAAAAAGATTGCTGCCAAAATTTGCAGTGCGTAACAAGGAAGAGAGAAGCAAAGACCATGAGAGCTGCCAAAACCCTGCGCCTTTGCAGGTGCAGAAAATTTGACAGCAAAAATGTGTCACAGTGTTTCTGTATATTTTTGATTATTATTCATTGCCAAAACAATTAAAACCAGCCAAGAAACATGAAAATCATGTCCATCTGACCAGAGAAAAGACTTATTTTCCTAATTCCAAATCTAGCACAACCCATTTCTCAGTAATGTCTCAGCACCCCTAAAACTTTGTCTAAAGCAATTTCTAAAACTGAAGACTGTTTGTTTTCCTTCTGTATATTAGCTTTGCTTCCCATTTCCCTTTCTGTATCCCTTTCTGTTTAGTATTCTTGGGCAAAAAATTTCAGTTCAGAATTTAAAAAACCCAACTATTTTGGATGGTAACTAATCTTAGTTTTCTAAATAAAAGAAGCTTGTGGGTTGCTTGTAGTTTTTTAAATGTTGATGAGTAGGTGGCAGTTAAACATATCCAGTTCTCCTGGTTTTCAAGGCATTTACAGTTCTCAGTTGTTTCTTTGGGCACCATCTTCTGAAACTTTTGATTAGGTCCCTCCTCCTGCCTTTTCTTGTACAAGTATAATTTTTCCTGACTTTAGTGCAGTCAGGACGGAACTAGACATAAGGAATTGAGGTTGGTTGATAGTCATCATTAAGAATATATTTTATCAGTTAAGACAGCTGCCTGTTTCCTGAGAAATAGTTTATTTGTTGTACAGTTGTGTGTATATGTCATGATTTTTTTTTCTTCCCTACAGACTAAAAAGAAGCAAATTCATTATTAATAATTGCTGTGCCAAAAGCTGTTTGGTGATTTTGATTAAAGTGGTTGGGGGTTCGGGGCTTTATGCTTAAAAATAATTATTTCCCAAACCAAGCACTTTAGTGATTGGGTATCAATGCTAGTGAATATTCTCTTCCAAAACATAATTGTATAAAAACTGACTTATAATTTGTTTTGGTTTAATTTTACTCTTTCATTTCTGAGTGTATATTGGAAAATTCTGTAACTGCTACTTGTGCCTGCCCACTCACAAGCTTGATGCCTTCATAGGAATCCCACTTTCAAGTCACTCTTCTGTTGTGATTGTGGATTTATTTGTGTCTGTTTATGTTCCTAGAGCAAACTGTGTCAGATATGAAACAGAAGAAACACTAGTCTTTTGGAGATGACTTTCTCAACGATAGGTTAGTGGGACATTATTTTGTGTTATGAGGGGGAAAAACTGATGAAAATGGAATGGAAATGGAAAAGTAGTACAAATTTCAGCAAGAGCTGCATGGAAGGTACAACTGTCACCAAATGCTTCTGCAAGGACATTTTTCTCCAGTCAAGAAAGAAAGGATTACCAAGGAACAATTTGTAAGAGATGTAGTAGATGTTTTAATGAGCTCACATATTATTATTGTGATAAACAGGGGAATAAAATTGTACTATCAGTGGAACATTGACATTTTATAATGTGTGAAATTTCGTTGTACTTGTAGGGATATGAACACTCAGACAGATAAAATTGTATGAAATGAGCCTTGGATGCACAGGCAATATCTTCCAGAGGTAATATCAAAATTCATGACAATGGAGCAGGAGAGCATGCTCCATCTGAGAAGTGCTGTTGGACAGTGTATGCTAGCTATCTCAAGGCCATAAAAGATTAATTAAGTGGATAAGTAGCTGACTAGCACAGACTTGTAATTTTCATTTTGTAGGCCAAATGTATCTTCTATTTTTTCTTTCTGATCTGACCTCTGATGCTGATGCCCAAAGTTATAGTTTTATTCACTTCAGTTTTATGAGCAACAACAATTTTCATCATCCTTTGCATGTGAAACCACAAATGTAGGAATGCATAGAAATACATGCTGCAATCAAAGTTATGGGATAGAAAGTTCATTGTTGTAACAATGTTATGACTTTGTACAGGCAGGGCATATGGCAAAGCCAAAAAAAGGATATTATGGTAATTAGTAAGAACATAAATGAGATTTCTGTTTGCATAGCAAAATAGAAAAAAGAAACCCCAAGCGTATTGTAGAAATGTTTTGAAGACAGACCATGGCTGAAATAAAATCTAAAAGGACAACAGAAGAAGAGTAAGGACAAAATCTGAGAAGGCAAAGACAGGAGCTAAGAAAGCTACTTTGAAGGCCACCCTAAAAGAAGTGGGAAGAGACCTAGGGCGCTGTTTCACACAAATGAATAAAGGAAAGATCCCACAGTCAGCAGGTTAAAAATCAGTGGGAAGTAGGAAGTACTCCTCTTTCTGAGATTTTGGTAGAGTGGTGGGAGGACAGAGCAGAAGCTTGTTTTTTCTTGCTTTTCCCTTCCTTCCCCCCCTAAAAATTCCCTTCTTTTGGTTTCTTAAAGCATCTGCCGCTATAAATCAATAATGCTGTTCATTTTTTAGTTTACTCTAGAATATGAGTTTGCAGGGATTTAGTGGATATATTGCTCTATATTGAAGGGCTTTTCATCTGGAAAAAAAAAAAAAAAGCTGCCCTGAGATGGGGAATAGACTCTCAGTTTTTCCAGTTATTTTATTTCAAATATCTCTAAGACACTTTGGATTATGATTTTCCATTTAATTATTGTAGAAAATATTTTCTAAGTGAAAACTGCCTCCAAAATGGAACGTATTTTGTAGTGTGGGCTTGGGAATACTTAATTATGAAATGTCAAAGAAAATTATCAGGCAATGAGACATTAAAGAAAATCCTTTTACAAACAGCAGCAGCAGCAGCATTTCTGTGTCTTAAGTGTTTGACGCCGGCTGTCTGTGAATGTTTTGCACAAATAATGTTCTTTTGTTAATTTTGCAGCTATGAGAATCTTCATTAAGCTAGCTGATTACCTGGAGTTTTTATCTTAAAAGAGACAAAGTTAATAGGCTTGTCTATCAACGTGTTTATTCATAGATTTGTCATTATTGCTGCATCTTCATTGAGACAGAACTCTGCTGGGCAAACTGTGAGATACCGTGTAAAAGTCTGAGTAGGCAATGTGACTAGTGAATCTATAGAAACAAAACTAATAATTTCATTCTCTGGTGTGCAATAAAGTTCTCAGAGGAAGTCTGGACCCCACAATGCTTTGGATGTTGTACATACATACACATAATGATAAAAATGAGATCCATGTCACCTAGATTTTGCCTTGCCCTGACTCTCAGTATCTAAATTTTGCTCAAGTCTATGTTGGAGTGGCTCTCTAGAGAATACTTACTCTCTTTGACTGTCCTTGGGATTCCTTGTATACCTTGAAATTAAGGTATGGACATACTGAGGAAAACCCCTGACTGAGCTCAGAAATCCTTGCCCTTTGCCTAAGCCTTCTGCACTCTACAGTTTGTGTCTGCTCACTTAAGCCCTGGAGTAATTCTGCCTCACAGCCTGGAGGGCAGCTCACTGGTGCTGACAGCACTGGCGTCACTAAAAATCGTGGCATGGTACTCACCTCATGCAGCTCTACAAAGGGATTAGTGTATATATGGTGTATATAGAGGTGTATATCTCAGATGTCTTGTAGTTTGAATCATTGATTCACAGACGGGTAGAAGAAGGAGAAAAGGAATCTTTCGTTTCTGCTTTACAAATGGAGAAATGGAACACATTAAAATTTGAGCATGGTTTGGAATCTGCTGAAAAAGTCTGCTTCAGCTTGCCATTCTGGGTAGGTATGATGTCTGCACGAGGATTTAAAGTTTTTTCTAATGTTTTCTCAAAGCTTCACCAAATAGAAAATAATGACAGTGCCAAAATTTATCCGTGTGTGCCTGTCCCTGTCAGGCCACTATTGACTTTTCATTATTTCAGTTCTAAATAGAATAAAGCCTCAGGGAAGGAAATACTTATGTAAGAGGCTGACAGTGAAAGAATCTCTGCCCTAATCCTGCATGTGAAAAACAGGCCTTGGAACCAGCATGTCTTCAGCTATTTAAATGTAGCCATTCTTCCCCTTCGGGTGAAGATGTTTTTCCCTGCAAGCTACCAGGGAGCTTTATAGGCTTTTTCCTTTGTCACAGAATAACTTTGGATGAGGAAACTAAAACATAACAAGTAAAAGAATAGTCTTGATAGAATTAATGTTATGCAGTATTTGTGTGCTTGTATAGATGAAAAATTTGTAAAGCATATTTGTGTAGGGAGCATTCCCTGACAAAATTATTTCTCCTGTGTTGCTAGGTTTCTCTTCTTCCATTTCTCTATTTACTCTTTGGAGAAATAGTCTTTTGAGAAGGGTGTTTATACTGATTTTATAGGGAAGTCCTAGTCTCCTTCACTTATGCCAATAACATGTAATAAAGAGATTCAGAACACCAGTTTTTTTTAAGTTATTTTGCATTAATTTATTGTGTCATATTTAATAAGCATAATTTCATTGATGTCTGATACCTCAAATTATGTTGATTTGAAGCAGCACAACATTTGAGACCTCTCATTTGTTCTAGAATAGGTAGTTGCTGGATGTGGCTGTTCAAATTTCCATTATGTAAAGAACGTAATGGAAGAATGAATGTTTAATTGCAAAGGTTACTGAAAATTCTCCAGTTGACTGTAAAAATTCAGAAATACAGCTTGTGCACTTAATCACACAAAAGCTAAGTTCATCACTTATTCAGCATTCTTTGTGTCTAACAATGCCAAGGGAAAACAAAGGCATGTTTTTTCTCCTAGAATGGACTGGGCAGCTCTGTTTCTTTCCTCCCTTGTTTGATTTACAATATATGTATTGTCTGAACACTTTGCATGAATATTTTTTGCAGTGGATGCCTTGTCTGTCTCTGAACTCTCCAGACCCAGTGCTTTAATATTCTGAAGCTTTTATATGCATTGGAATCTATACTTTATTGGTAACCTTCGTATCTAAGCCTCAGGAGAAGAAGCAAAATAATTGTGAAAACCAGACCTTGTTCTCTGGGAGCAACATGCACAATAAATTGACACGCACATGCATACACACACACACATATATATATACAGAATGAAGGGTATGAATTTTATGGCTAAAGATTTCTTTTCCCTGGGACATCTAGGAAAGTAAGAAAAGCTACATTATCCATCTGTTCAAAAAAGAAAAAGTATCAAGAGAAGTCATAATTAAACTAAGTAAGTAATAATTAAAAGGGTTTTATTAATGATCAAATGATAATAAAATGGTAATTAATTGATGATTGAATGAAAAAATGGTGATAAAGAAATAGCTTAGTGTTAATTAAACTGCGATGTTAAATTAATTGAGAATTATTTAAATACTCATTGAAATTATAGTTTAGATGATGATTAGACATTATTTAGACAACAATTTAGATAGTAGTCAAACATTGCTACTTACCACACTTCTAATAATTAAGTTAGAGCTGGACATACGCAAATGACTTTAACGTACAATATATTTTAGGTGTAATGTGAAGTATTACTCACCTTGTGATAGGTATCAGATGCTGGGACCTTGAGGAGTAATCTTGAGCAGTGGCTGTGTTTGTGGAAGGTTGAGATGGCTGCTGTACAACCAGCAGTGGTGCAGGAGTATGCCGTGGGCTTGGGTGGGGTACATGCTTTTAGAGTGTAAAGTGATTGATTTGCAGGCAGCCCCCTCGCTTGGTGTAGGTGCAGCTGCATGGCTGTAGCAGTTTTACTTCTGTCCAGCCCCAGCTCGGGCTCCTGGTGAGACATGGCCTGGACTCCTTTGTTCCTGAGAAGATGCAGCCCAGCACAGAACTCACAGACTGCCCAGCAGGGCTGGTTCCAGTCCAGACCCACTGGTTACTGGTGCTTGAACCGTGGTGCTCTTCATCCCTGCAGGAACGGTGCGTTCATCACACCAACTTGCCCTGTAAGAGAACACGAGAGGCAGCAGCAAAGAGAATGAGGAAAGAGTCTGTGGAGTCTTCTTCTCTGGAGTTATTGAAAACCTGCCTGCACGCAATCCTGCTTCAGGCGACTGTGCTTTAGCAGGGAGTGTAACTAGATGACCTCCAGAGCTCTCTTACAATCCCAGCCATTCTGTGATTCTATGATACTCTGAGTTGTTCACTCCTCTAGAAATGCCTGTTATGAGCACAGCAAAACAGGTTGCATGCACTTTGGGTTTTGTTCCTTCTTCCTTTTTTTTCTCCCAGTAAGTTGAAAAACTAGAATGGCAGACATAAATTGAACCTTTTTAAAGACTGTGTAAAAGAAAGATAGAGAAAGGATACAGCTGACCTAACAATGCAAGAATGCTGGGGGTTTTATAAAAGATCAGGTTATGACTTGTCCCAGGTCTCAAACACAAAGAACTAATTCTTATCGAAATAATTTAAATTTGCCAAGCAAAGTAAATTTGTCAACCCACATGAAAACTTAGTGAACAAAGTTAAATTCTTGGCTAGCATGGGTGTGAGAGAATACACAAAAAAAAAGAAAACAAAAACCCCCAAAACTAACCCCGAGCCAATTCCAAACCAGAAAAGAGAATCTGAAACAAAAAGAAGCAGCAAAGGTCAAATTTGGAATCCATGAAAGTTGTGTTGTCAACTTGAGATCATCCAGTGCTGATGTCTGTAATATGGTGGTGTAACTACAAAGGATTGCTCCAACTGCAAGAGCCAGTAGAATATATATATATTCCACACACAAAAGAGAATCCTCCAGCTCAGAGGAGACCATGGAAACAATAACACCAGTACAGCAAAATTTTGAGTTATTCCTAGGCAATTAATTGATGCGCGTATTTGCAAACTACACTCACCAGTTATATATCTTGCACCATGTTTAATAATCCTGTTGATAAACTTCAGTTTTATCTCTCTTTGTCAATATGCATGTGTTATTTTCTAACATATACCTTGTGAAAATTACAGAAAATACAGCCAGACTTCATTAATATGGAAAACTGATGCTAAAACATTCTTAGTAGTTAGCTTTCAAATGTATTAAATAACTGTTTTAAAATGTTATAAAGCTAACATGCCATGGTATTGTTTTTATTTATTAATTAACAAGAAAAATACTAATTCTTTTGTGGTGAAACTTAATTCTGTGAAAATTCTCTTCACTATTACATATAACCAAGTGGGCTGGTGGATGATGGTATAAAAGAAAAAAAAAGCTTAAAACCAGATTCCTGGTCTATAGCTAACTTTGCTAAGTTACAATATTGCAGAAGCAATGTGTCATTGACTAATTTATCCTTCATGGAACACTGACCACCAGTGTCTGCATGATAAGGAATTACTGTCAGAGCTACTGGGATCTTGCAGAGGTCTCAGGGAATCTTCCAGAGAGACAGAAAAAAAAGCACAGAAAGACAAGGAAAATTGAAGAATATGAATATTATGTTTAAAACGGTCATCATGGAAAAAACTGCCATTTTTTCCAGAGTATTAAGACCTTTTTTCTCAAATCTATTTTTTGTTGCTCCTATATATACAATTCAGCATGTCTCAAATTGCTATTTAAATAGTTTCCAGTTTTAATATATTTCAAAACATCAACCCCCAAAATATTTAGTACATAAATATGTAGTTAAAATCAGTTTGACATTCAACCTTAAGAGAATTAATACTCAGCAAGCTTTTGCAGTCTTCCCAAGACTGTTTACTTGAGAAAATCTGATTTAAAGATAGAAAAATTACTAATTTCCAAATTTTCATACTCTGTTGACTTTCAATTAAAGTGTTACTTATGCAAAAAATCTATAGTATGTCTTCTGTCAGACTCTAAACTTACAATAATTGTAGTAGTTTTGTAAGAAGTAGAATGGTTACTTTATACTGGAGTTTGGGGTTTGGTTTATATTTCTTTTTCTGACACCTTAATGCTAAGTTTGAAAGCTATATTGAGCTATATTAAGTTTGAGAGTATATTGCTAAGATAAATTTCTTTATGTTTTGTTGTTGTTTAAATATATGTTGTTTAAGGTGTATTAAATGTTTGAAAAAATAATTTGCCATCAACTTTCCTTTGGTGCTTACCCATCAATGCATTATGTCATTAAATAAATGGGAATTGTTCTCAGTCATGGAAAGTTTCTTCCAATCCATCTTCTTCATCTTTAGAGAGACTAAAAGTTGCAGTTTCTTCTCTAGGGATAAATTTAATATTTGAAAGTAACAAAACATTTTAAGCTGCTTTTAGCTGTAGAGATAAAGGGACGTGCATAACTTTTCTAAAGTGTCTAAAACTAGCAAAATGACATAGCTCCCATTATCCTGAGATTTTGGAAGATGAGAAAGAAGTATGAAATGTAGTATTACATCATTGGCAGGATCATTTTATGACTTATAGTGCATTTTGCTCTGTAGGAAATGGACAATTAGCTGGAAGTGAATATTTGTTTTTATTTTCCATTAATTTTCAGACAGAGTAATATCTCACAAAGCCGATGGCTGCCCCCGGAGAGCTCCAATCCCAGTACCCAGGCATAAAATCCATCATCATGACTCATTGGGAGTAGGTCTTCAAATCACCTTTCAGACTAAGAGGGGTCATTGCCTTGTGATGGGACACATGATGGGATGGAGTGGAAGAGCATCTTGGGATCAGACAATAGTCACTGGATTCCAGGCAGGAACCAAAGATGAAAAAGGGAGGGATTTAGGAGATTTGGGGAGGAGCAAGTGTGGAAAATAGGGGGATAAGGCAATAAAAAAGCCTGGTAAAATATAAATGTTTGAGTGGTTGGTGCATTTGTCCAGCTGTGCCCTATGCCTTATTAGTGCAATCTGAAATTCTGAATTATTTCTAAAATCTCTGTTTTGGATTGAATTTCCATAAGAGGCATGTGGTCTTATTGATACACTGTAAGCTACACATTTCTTCGAGCAATATATAATTTGCCCACATTTTCTTGATGTTAGACCATGCATGCTTCCACTTCAGAACTGCTGAATCCCATCCAAAGATAGCATAGACTTACATTAGCTAACGACCTAAAGCAGTCGTACAAGGTTTCTTGGAATATCCTGGAGAGGGAAGAATGCTTTCAATTTATTAATGCTAATATATCTGTTTTACTGAAAACTTTAATACATTTCTATCACTACTTCCAGTTAGCTATATTTCTCCTAAATAGATACACAAGAATATGCATGGTGCCAAATAACCCAAATGCACTAAGAATTTGTGATTAAGTATTTGATGTCAAAAAGTGCCATAATTTACGTCAAAAGTGACTGCAAATTAAATCATGATGAAAATTAGAAAGGTGATGAAACAGCCGTTTATCAATACTGGAAGCTGGCTAATGTTCTGATTTTCAAGAAGGGCGAGAAAGAGGACCCCAGAAACTACAGGCCTGTCAGTCTCATTTCAGTGTCTGGTAAAATCATGGAAGAGATTATTCTGGGAGGTATTGAAAAACACCTGAAGGGCAACACAGTCACTGGCCACAGCCAGCACAACCGCATGAGGGAAAAGTCCTGCTTGTTGAATTTCCTCCTACAACAGGGTAGCCCACCCAGCTGATAAAGGAAAGCCAGTAGATGTAGTATTTTTGAACTTCAACAAAGCTTTTGATACCTTCTCTCACAGTATCTTCCTGAACAAAAGGGAAAAGTCCTGCTTGTTGAATTTCCTCCTACAACAGGGTAGCCCACCCAGCTGATAAAGGAAAGCCAGTAGATGTAGTATTTTTGAACTTCAACAAAGCTTTTGATACCTTCTCTCACAGTATCTTCCTGAACAAAATGTCCACCCCACAGCTGGATAAACACATCATGTGATGGGTGAGCAACTGGCTCACAAGTTGGGCACAAAGGGTTGCAGTGAATGGGGTGACATCAGACTGGTGGCTTGTCACTAGTGGGGTTCCACAGGGCTCCATCCTCAGCCCTGTGCTCTTCAATGTCTTCATAAATTATATGGAGACAGGACTTGAAGGAATACTAAGTTTGCTGACAACACCAAATTGGAAGGAGCTGTCAACTCACTTGAGAGCAGAGAGGCCCAGCAGAGACACCACGAAAAATTAAAGAGACGGGCAATCACCAGTGGTATGAAGTTTNGGGGATTATTCCACTCTGCTCTGCGCTGGGGTGGCCTCACCTTGAGCCCTGTGTGCCATTTTGGGCACAACAGTGTAAAAAAGGCATTTAACTATTCGAGAATGTCCAAAGGAGGGCGATGAAGAAGAGCCTTGAGGGGAAGCCATATGAGGAGTAGCTGGGGTCACTTGGTCTGTTCAGCCTGGAGTAGAGTGAGGGGAGACCTGATTGCAGTGTACAACTTCCTCACATGGGGAAGTGGAGGGAAAGATACCAATCTCTTCACTCTCTNCATTGGGGCGGCCTCACCTTGAGCCCTGTGTGCCATTTTGGGCACAACAGTGTAAAAAAGGCATTTAACTCTTCGAGAAAGACCAAAGGAGGGCGATGAAGATGGTGAAGAGCCTTGAGGGGAAGCCATATGAGGAGTAGCTGGGGTCACTTGGTCTGTTCAGCCTGGAGTAGAGTGAGGGGAGACCTGATTGCAGTGTACAACTTCCTCACGTGGGGAAGTGGAGGGAAAGATACCAATCTCTTCACTCTCTTGACCAGTGACAGGACCAGAAGGAATGGCCTGAAGTTGTCAGGGGAGGGTTAGGTTGGATATTAGAAAAAGGTTTTTCGCCCAGAGGGTGGTTGGGCACTGGAGCAGGCTCCCCAGGGAAGTGGTCACTGCACCAAGCCTGACAGCGATCATGAAGTGTTTGGACAATGCTGTCAGACACATGCTCTGACTCCTCGGGATGTTCTGTGCAGGGCCAGGAGTTGGTCTCAGAGATCCTGATGGGTCCCTTCCAACTCAGTATATTCTATGTTTCTATGATTTGAATACTGTGGAAACAGTATTAGCCTCAAAATTTGGAACACAATTTTCAACTATTCCTTTGAATTTTTGGGTTTTTTCAAGTTAAAAATGAGATTTAATGCTTTGGGAGGCATATAATTTAATATTTCTCAAAATAAATCTAGTCACTCAGTAGATGAAACTAATCCTGAAACATATATTAACATATTATATCATAAAGGACCATAGTTCTTCATAGAAAAGATTTATTTTAGCAAGTATTGGAGAATATGACTCATAAGTTATAAGGAAGAGGAAATGTATTTTGGGGCAATGTGGTTTTGTAATTTAGAGTCTTTAAGAATAATTAAGCTTGTGCTTAATTATAATGCAATATAAACTATATTATTCTCAGTACTATATAAACACTTTAAAGTCACTTTTCTTGCAACAGTAGTTAATTGCACCGTTGATGTGGAGAAATTCCAGAATATTTAAACAATATGTACTGTGTGGTCAAGCTGACTATCTGCGTTCAGAATGTTTCCCCACCTCTTTTCAAGGCTTTCAGAAGGTCTGGTCCTGTGTTTAACAGTCGTCCTCCTTCATCTCAAGGAAGATTGCAGACTGTGTTTAAAACCACTTTGAGCCACTGATCAATGAATCAGTAGAACTGGGTCAGCTCAGAAAGTATAATTCTTTAAAATTGCAGTGCTAAAAGTCTTCCCTGCATAATCTGCAGCCATTTCTGGGTTGGTTTGCCTTCTGGTGTCCTGCTAAAACCATGTAGCCCTCAGTCTTATGGCTAGATCACATGAAATTATTTTGGTGCGGGATAACAAGATGAAAACTAAACAATTCTTCCCTTCTTCCATGCTCCCTCCCTGTCACCCTCCCAGCCTCCCTCCCTTTCTCCTTCCCTTTCTCCTTCCCTTCCAATGTTCTGGATAACCTTGATAGTCTACCACTGCAAATACAATACAGATTTTAATAATATCCCTACTTCATATTAAATGGATGTTCCAAATACAATATGAACCCTATCAACTCGACTGTGCTTCGTAAGATCCCCGAGTCCTTTTGAAGAGGAGATATCTGCAGTGTCAATAAATGTGATGCTGCCTTCAATCAAGATCTGCTCAGCCTTTCAGATGCTTATGGCACTCACACTGTCTCAAGCTTTCTTTTGTTTTTCAATAGATTTTCTGAAGGTCATTTAAGAACTATAAAAAACTGAGCATTTTCACCATAATCTGATTCATATTGTAGAATCTGGTTTCCCTGAAGTAAGAAATGCATTTGTCTTTTCAGCACAATATTAATATTTTAGTAAATTTATTACTGCTCTTCTTTCAAAATAGTAGGTTTTCCATCAGTGGAACTGAATTCACATGTTTTAAGCTACAGTGAGAATCAAAGTTCAGAGTTATTGTCACTGAAATGAGGGAGTCTCTGTCATCCATTTACCTCCTATTTCTGCCTTCTTGTTGGCAATAGAGGGTGGCAATAGGGCCATTACAGTAGCTTCAGTATAGAGAAAATGACTGATGGAATCCAAACCTATCCTCATGGGATAGATATCTAGTTTACATTTATCACAGAGGCATACAAGGGTTTCACACTCATGGTGTGAAGAAGCATGTACAAAGAGCAGTCCATTAATTGCTGCAAAACCTCAGTTGCTTAAAAAATCCTTCGACTACCTTGCAAAACAATGTATCTTTCTACTGAAAAAAAAAAAAGAAAGAAAGAAAACAGAAAGAAGCCCGTTAATTTAAATGAGGATCTCAGTGTAAAAGTGTACAGAATTTAAGTTACATAACATGGGTTCATAGCAAATGGCATTTGTTCTATTCCCGTCAAGATATGCAAGAAGATTGGTGGGGACTGTCATGCAGAGACAGCAAGAGCATCTAGGCTAAAAGGAGGGTTGTTTTCTGTGGATGAATGAGTCTAAGAGTAAAGCAGAAAAACATTTTGAAAAGAAAGCTGAAAGTGTAGAGTGTGGGCCTCGCAAAGTAATTCAGGACAATCGTGGCTGAATTAACGCCGTGAGACAGTGGCTGGAGGGGACTTTTGAATGAGAGCAGAGAAGGAGTGTTGGTTGAATGCAGTGGCAGAATCAGTGGGAGATCCAAAATATGTCCTCCTGTTGAAATTTTAAATTATTTGATAACTTTTCTTTAAGTACATATTTTCAAGCATGTTTTTTCTAGACTCTGGCTTTAGCTAAACCATGATTTTGCGCTTTTTTTTCACTAAAGCTGTCTGAGCTATTGTTGACAAGATAAAAGCCAGGATATATTACACTCAGTTCTCCTTTCTTTTTTAATGAGACCCTGTATTCTATCATGGATGACAATTAAGTTGATGGGACAAGGTTTTTGTCTAGGCAGCCTAGGTTGGTACTTGCGCCTTTCTGTTGTACTTTTCAAGAGCTTACATATTTCTTTATTGTTTGTCAGTATTTTGTAGTTCTGAATTGAGATGGCTAATCTACAATAATTTGGCCTCTCCTGATTCTGCCTTGCTCTCAAGATCTCCCACATATTTTTCACTGTTCACCTTTTTTTTTTAGGAGTGTCACCCACCTTCTATTAATTTTGTTCAACAACTGCTAACAATGCTGAGGTTGCTTCACGGCAAATCCTTCAGGATTTGCTCGCAGTGTAATTGTAATATAAGGCACTTAGATTTGCTTTTAAGTGCATTACATACTTCAGGACAAACCTGTGAGGCCCAGTTGATTGAAACCGTCTGTCTCAGTATCCTTTAAACCCTTCCTTTCTGAATTCTCATTTGAGCACTTACCCTGTGATTGATTTTGCCACAGTTGTTAGCTTGCTCTCCCAAAGTTTTACTGAGATGAATTTCAGATCAAATTAGCTATTCAGAAGAGGTAGTTTGTATTTGTTTTCAGTTTCTGTGTATCAATGGCAGTTTGGCTCAGAACAGCCTAAGTGCCAACATGGGAAATTGCTGCTAAATTATCATTTTATTAGAGGACACGAAATGACTGCCCTCAAGTGGCAAAATTGGAGTAATACCACTTGTGCTAGGTTTGTATCTTTATTTGCTCCAAACAAATTCTTATTAGTAGCGAGGACGAGAGGATTTAAATTAAAGCATTAATCAGGGTCTGACAGCTAAGCTTCTGTTTCAAAGACTGCCAAAGGGGCATGCAGTTCTGAATTGGCAGGTTCTCTGTACAAGCTGTTGTGTCTCACTCAGGCAGGGCTTCTTAGAGTTTTTCTGTGCTGTTTAGTTTCCCTTTATATAATTTATGGAGACCTTTTAAAATTAATAATGAATAAAATTATTAAGAACTGCAGCAAAACCTCTAAGACTGATTAATAAATGAGTATCAATATGAAATGGGTCTTCTAAAAATGTAAATACTCTTTGTCACTGGAAATTTAGAACAAGGGGACAACATTAAAATCTTATAATCTTTTCAATATTTTTTTTCCCTACAAAGTAGAAAGCAAAGGCTTTATGCTGTTGAAAAGAAAATAATCTTCTAACTGTAGCAGCACTTCAGTCCCATTTTCAGAACTGTAGCACTTTGTCCAGGCAAATTTGAAATGCTGAGAAACAAGTGAACAAAAAGCCACAGAGAAACTTTTTAAATGTATTCCTCTATGGCTTCTTTATCCCTTCATTTTGGACCTTCTGCGACCCACCATTAAGCCATGATCCACAGTTAATAGCAAAGAGAACAGAAAATTCTGGCAGGGCACGTTGGGAGGCTGGGATTTACACTGGTGCTGAGAAGTCTGGAGAACAGCACTTGTAGTGATACAGTGTGTCCTCATGAGGGGAGATATAAATTATGAATACTGATGGACAACTTCACTTTTAATTGCCCTTCTTCTTGTCATTTGGAATGAGGTGTTTTGTTTATGTGTGTGTGGGAGTGAGGTTGGGAGGTAAAGTCATAAGCTTTTTATTGACATGACTTGTTTAGGATAAGGACTGTATGTTACTAAATATTCCCTGTTTAGAGAAATCATGCATCTGAGGTAATATTAGGAATGTATAGGCAAAGTGCTTTAGCCATACCATTCAAGAATTTTCTCTAGTGAGAACATCTGAACAACATTTTGAGCAGACATATAATGCCTGAAATACATATTTATTTTCTGTCTATTCAAAGGTCAGGTTACAAGTGAAAATAACATTTTCCAGTAACTGAAGTTTTCCTTGCAACTCTACAACCCAAGCGGGCAAATACTATTCAGTTACTGACTCTGCTATCACTGTCCTATTTTTCTTGGGCACAAATGGTTTGGGGGCACAAAGAGTTTTGTATTGTAGCTCCTTTTTCTGTCTCCTTTTCCAACAATTACTTTTTCCACTGGACCTTCAGTCATGTCTTGTCGATCTGGAGCACCTGGCACTTTCTAGAGGCCTAAGCTGCCTGAAGTTATGTTGCATGAGATGATGGAAGGGCATTTCCCATGGGGAGGGGATGGGTGACTCTGTTTGCCTGTAATATTTTGAACACAATTCTGAGTTAGCAAATCCTGCACACTGCATATTGTCTACCCACAGTCAGTCTGAGGAAGCTTTTTTAACTGATTAGAAGCCTGCTTCAAAGTAAATTAAAATGAGAGAGGGAAGAAATTTATACACAGGGACAAAATACAACGTAACTGATGTGTGTTTAGTTCCCTCCAGTATCTTTCTGGTTAGTTAATCAAAGGCAATACTTGGATCTTCAGTCCTTGAAAGACGATGTCAGAGTCATGTGAAATTAGACAGAAGCTGGAAAATGCAGAGGGCAGTCTTCCCAAATTGATGGAAATTGATTTAGGATCACCTTATACCATTGTAATCAGGAAAATTGATCTACAGCTAATTTTAATTTTTGAAGATAATATTTTCTGCCTTTTAGATAAGACTACCTGAATGCTAAGGGTCTAGTTATAAATAGGTGTGGAGGACAAAAGGTGGAATTTGTAATGGTTATAGACATCTAAAAATTACTCAAATGGCCCCTCATAATAAGTAACATTAATATTAATCACATCAATAATTAATGCTAATAGCTGTATATTGACTTGGACTGTAAACCTTTGTATTCTTTCTGAAAGCTGAAAAAAGTCTTGTTAATTCTCATTTCTACACCTTGCAAGTCATAAAATATTTGATTTATGACTTGGTTTGAAGTCAGAGCTAAATGCTGTCCATTCTGGATGATGTTAAGGATAGTTTTGGGACAGAAATGTGATGTTTCAAAACAAGATAGAGAAAATACATTTATCCACTTTGAGCTGAATGGAAAAAATAAAGGGGTTTTTATGTCTTTAGAATCTTAGAATGATTGAAGTAGCCTTGGCTGAGATGGATTCATTTGCATGCTCCTATTGGAGCAGTTCAGCACAATGATAAAAACAGTTTTTCAAAATGATAATTATTGCTTAATTTTTTTGAGTGTTTGGGCATTTGTCCATATATCATTATAAAAAATATAATACTGTAATGGTAAAGTGTTGGTTGTGTAGACTTGACCACAGGGGCTGTAAAAATCAGGATGATCTCGCCTTAGAAGTAATGATTCCCAAAAAGCCCGTCTTCTACCGCGTCAAATCTTAAAAAGGAACACAAAGTCAAAATAAAGCATTCTAAATCTAACAGGCTTTCTCTAAATTGTCTAGAGACAATCAATATGCATGAAATTTGATATATGTGGAAAATTATATCTTTATAAAGAAGTCGGAGATGCATTTAAGTATCTGTATCATTTTCTCACAATACTCTGTTCAAAAACACACTGGGCCAAATGCATTTGCCTTTCTCTCAAGAGAATTATGTTTCAATTACATTCCATGAAACTAAGTGCAAAAATAAACTGAACAATCTGGGGTCTAATATATCTTTCTACTGGCATCAAAATGAAAACAGAAAAGCTTTTTAGCCTTTTTTTACTTGCGTTTCCTGACTTTGGATCATTTCTTTTCTGAATGTTCGTGCTGAATTAATTACAGCCTATTTCATGACATGTCCTTGGAAAGAAGGACTATAAAACGTTAATAAGCTTCTAACGTACCAGAGCGGGAAAGTACCTCTGTACACATCACAATGCTAGCATCAGTATGCTGCATCCTTTCTGTCTTCTGCATGAGAAAAAGTACCCTTCACTGAAAAATGAAGACCATAGTGGTAATATATATGATAGATTTTCCTGATCTTCTTTCCCAAATTCTGACAATCTTATTTTCTTCAAGTCAGGAAAGCTGTCAAGATGAGTATGTTATAAAAAAAACATCTCACTGGAAAATAAACTATGGCTGCCTGTGTATTATTCGGGAATTCTGGTAATGTGATGCATTAAAATGAGGCAGTAATCTTAAGTAATGGTACTTTTCTGAGGAAATATGAAGAACCAAGAAATATTGAAATAAACTGGGGAAAGAATAGTATGTAGCAAAAGCTATGATAGAATTCTAAAGGGGTGAATGGGTACACATGAATGTCATACCACTATTTTTTTCTGACAAATAATTTTGTTTTTTTCTGTAGTTCTAAGGATAATATTTGGCTTTACTTTTCTTCCATTAGAATATCTAGGTATTGCTTTTCATGGTGTTGTGATGTATTTGCTAATCTTGTTATGACATGGGGCTCAGAACTAGAAGTTAAATAGATCCAATTAGATCTTTTCAGCCATTATATTTTATAAAGGAAAAGCCTATTTTTGAGTCCCATCTTCAGTTGTGTAGTAAAAAAGTGATCAGGTTGCTCAGAGCTTCATCCAACCTGACCTTGAATACACATGAGGATGAGGCATTCTCAACTTCTCTGAGCAACCTGTTCCGGTGCCTCACCACCCTCACACCAAAGAATTTCTTCCTAATTTCTAAACCTACACTTAGTTTAAAGCCATTCCCCCGCTTCCTGTCACTACAAGTCCCTTTCTGTCTTTCTTGTAGGCTCCCTTCAGGTACTGGAAGGCTGCAATTAGGTCACACTGAAGCCTTCTCTTTTCAAGGCTTTCAGGCTTTGGTCTCAGCCTTTCCTCATGGGAAGGATCCTGCTAATCATCTTGGTGTCCCTCATCCGGACTCACTCCAACAGGTCGATGTCATTCCAGTGCTGTAACCCCAGAGCTGGGTGCAGCACTGCAGGTAGTGTCTCACCAGAGCAGAGCAGAGCAGAGCAGAGCAGAACAGAATGCCCTCCCTCGCCCTGCTGCCATCCAATCTGCTTTGGATGCAGCCCCGGACATGTTTGGGCTTTCTGGGCTGTGAGTGCTCATTGCCCACTCATGTCCAGGCTCTCATCCACCAGCACCCCAGAGTCCTTCTCAGCAGGGCAGCTCTTGATTTGTTCATCCAACAGCCCGCATTGATATCAGGGGTTGCCCCAGCCCAGGTGCAAGGGCTGCAAAAACATGAGGCAGCAGATAATGAGGAAAGCAGGTGCCCATCTGAGTGAGCAGAAGTTGACAAATTTGAAGATACTGACTCTTGTCTTTAAAGCAGAACTTCCAAACAGGCACGTTGTGTGTGGGTACTTGTGTGTGAATATGCTGGATTTTCATTACAAAACATTGCATGAAAAATAAAAATAATAAAATGAGCAACTTTGAACATGATTTAAAATGCTACCCTTCCCTATAAAATAACCCTCATGTGTTTCCCAGTACAACCCCTAAATTAGTGTGTACTTTAGCTTATTAAATTAAATGGATATATTACAATGATGTTAAAATTAAAGATTCTTTTATTTTTTACTTTGTTATTAAGAAATATGAAAATTTAGAAAATTAAAAGTTAATTAATTAATTTTGTAACTTTCTCTTTTGCTGGTCCTGTAGCAGCTTGAGAAATTACAACAGGCCAAAAAACCAGGTTTCTATTCAGAATCATCATTCAGAGTTTTTACCATACCATCGTAGATGCCAAAGTTACTTCTACAATGCAGAATAGGCATCAGTCATCTGTGATGGGATTCATAACAACTGCTGCTCCCTGAGCAAGGGATCAGCTAACCCAGTTAGTCAGGAATTTGCAGAGAGGCAGCACACAAGTGTCTTCCTGAGACAGCAGTTAGGCTAGGATTCACACCTTTGGCTTGTCTCCTCCAGCTTTCTTATTCAGGAAGGAATTGCAGCTGAAGGTCTTGCTCTCTTTATGACAGCTTAAGGACATTGCATTCAATTTCTTTTTGTTAGTGGACACGTAAATAATTTGCATTAGAGGTGTGAGACCTACGATATAAAATAAATCTCTTCTAAGTAGTTTGCTATGTAGTTTGCTCTATATATGCCCATTATTCCTAGTCATATTTATTTTGACTCTTTAAGAAGGATTCACAGGTCTTCCAGGCTGGAAACCACGGGTAAGAGTTAGAGCCCTCACTCAGGGAGGGAGGATGTTTCAGCTATATCTGCATCCTGTGGGAAGACTACATTTGAGTCCAGTCTCTGCTGGAAAGTTGACTGCTGCTGCTTCCATGAGCAGACATTTATCTCAACTGGGTTGAATCAAGTTTATTAGAATCTTTATTTGGTTACCTTTACAAAGGTATCTACTGCTCTCTGAGGCACACTGGGGATTCAAGACATCTGCATGGACTTGCAGTGATGACACAGTACCTATGGGAAGCTCCAGGTCTTCTGGAGAGGCACCTAAGGTCCAAGTGAGTCATCTGAAAGCATCTCAAAGGGATGATAGATACCTCTGTCTGGCTCTCTAGATGGTCTAGATGGTCTGCTACCTTGCAAGGTCTTCTTATATTTCAGTTCAAACCTTACAAATCGGAACTAGTTCTGGACTAGAACACCAAAATGTATTTCTTTATAGATAATTGTCTACATGAGTTCTTGATACCAATAGAACCAACTATTGGCATAGTTTAGGGCATGATATAGGGCATGATTTAGGGCATGATTTTGTTGCCGAAATGTAGGTCCCATGCAGACGTTTTGATTCAGCTACAGGTTCCCTGTAGATTTGTGTTCTATTTGACATATTCATGCAGATGTTTCAGAAATCCTGTGGTGTCTCAAAAGCAACTTCCTACCTATGTTCAGGGTTTTGAATTGAGAGTTTTTGTCCATATTGTTGATGGAACCTGAAAAATGACTGTACCCAAAGTGGGTACTCGTGCATAGGCAATGACAGTGAGTAACCTTGTCTTTGCTTTGAACTGAATGTTCCTTCTTGTGATCTGTATGGAATGTGCTCCTTATATTGTCTTTTTACTGTCTGTGCTTTTAAAAATGAGAATGGGATTTGAAGGAGCAGTAAGGTAAATCTTGTTCTACCTCTTTCCACCTTGCTTCTTGCAGATGTTCTGGGGGATTAAGGGATGGGGAAAACATCAGATGCAGGGTCTGGATCAGCTCTAAAGATGTGGCTGAATGGTGCCCCTAATGATTCAGAGTGAAGGGAAATAACCCAACAAGCCACACTGCCAGCCCCTGAGTCTGCATTCTACCTTCCTCATTTTCCTGCTTATCTTCACCTTCATCCCAGAGGTGCAGGTTTCACTGACAAGTTTTGGGGTTTTTTTTGAGTTGAAGTGACTCAAATCTTTGTTCTCCAAGAGATTAACTTGCACCCTAGGGAATTTAGCTATGGATGAAAGGTTCCCTCTTCTTCTGTTGAACTTGAACATACGGATCCATAACATGGTGATGGGAGCATCTGACTGGGAGGGGGAGACCTGAGTTCTGCTCTCTGCTCCCCACTTCCTAAATTTTTTTCGTAAACAGGCCCCAGTTACAATATGAAAACAATCTTTCTTCCTCTTTCCTGTCTGCCATTTCCCTTTCATTCTTTCGAGCACAGTCCGTACTCCACCCTCACTACATGCCCCTACATGGTGGGAGAGGAACGCTCCTGGACAGTGGATCTTTATCCCTTTGTGGAGGAAGGGGGCTGAGGACTCTAGTTCCTGTTTCTTGGGAGAGTGCATTAACTGCTTGGATGATATGAATGCTTTCAATACGTATTAAATGTTTACTGTAAACTTTTGTTTGGGTCCCTTAGGTTGCTAATATAGTTACAGGTATTTTCGGGGTATTTGATTAATTTAATAGATACTGAAAGTACTTAAGTTTAATTTGCAACAACTGGAAAGAAAATCATGTTAATGAAGCCATACCTAATTCATATATAATCCTTAATACCACTATTCTTATCCCTCACACTCTGTAATTTCTGAAACTCTTGTACATACTGGTAAATACAAAGGACAGAGAAAAAAGTCCGTGTGAATTCCAGTGCTTTGGCAAGCCATTTGTAACTAATTTGGAATAAAAATAGTGTTTTCTCTGGTTGAGTTTATGAATTCCTAAATTTCTAAATCTCTAAAACATATATATTTGCTTATGAAGGCTCTTAATTTTAGAAACATTTGATGGCAAAGATGCTTGTGTGATTTTAGTGCGTTTGGGTTCTCTGGCCTCATGGTGGCGCAGTTGGTTAAGGAATCACTCGTTCCTGCAGCCACGAGTCGTTCCCTGAGTTTTCAGGAGAGGCGCAGATGTGCGCTGGAAAGCAATCCTGCCTTCCTCTTTCTCTACACAGAAAAGAACATTTTTCTGAGTCAGATGCTTTTTAGTTTAGAGAAAGGCTGTGAAACATTAGCTTTGAAAACAGAAGTGCAGTGCTAGACTAAGAAAGCAGCAAACCCATCTGGATTTTGCAGTTTTCCTCAAGGACGCTGGTTGAAGAAAGCTTAGTGAATATGTTAGTTAGACAGCTAATATTTGCACTGATTCACGGACCTGTGTTTTGCTCTATTGTTACTTGTAGGATTTCTGAAACAATAAGCGTGCAGGATATTTAATAAGCACCAAAGATGCTCTGTTAGCTGCCTCATATTTTGTAACAGATTGACTTTTGCAAAAACTTGACTTTGTGTCTGGCCTGGGAAAACACAGATCAAAGCCCCAAACCCTCACTGATTATGTGTGATTAATGCATTATGTTTAAAATATTTTCTGTATGTTGCGAGACTTAATTCTTTGGAACATTTATCTCAAATTATTAAATAATATTTAACTTTGCTTTTGAAAAGGGTTTATAAAGTACCACAGTTAATATGAGTTTTAATAAGATTTCCCTTATTTTGTTTAACTGTGAATTTCACTGTTTGCACAGATAAATGCTGACACAGTTATTCAAGTCTTTCTTCTTTCCTGACTTATATAAATACCTGGCTACAACAATGGAAGTTTTCCTGTGATGAACATCGTTGAGGTCCTAATCTTGAGAAAAAAGTCAGGCCAGCTACTCCTCCCTGGCATTGTGAGGGAGCAACTATCCTTTAAAAAAGTTTCCTTTGTATGATTAAGATTTTAATATTAAAGAAGCCTCCAAAAACAAGTGAGTAATGTTTGTGAGGGCAGGACTTCAACTGAATTAAAACAGATTTTAGTTTTTTTCCTAATTTTATTTTCACCTGCATTAGTTTTCTATTGATCTTGTACCATGCATCTATACAAATTCCAGGAGAAACGAAGAAATATGGACACCTGACAGAGAAGAACCAAGGATTGTTCTTCTTGATAGGCAGCTCTGAATTATCTTAAACAGTCCAAATTGATCTCACAGAGTTTCACGGATTCTTTTTTCTCTCTTTTTTATGAGTCACTCACTTAAAAGATTTTTGCTTGGTTGCTGCCAGGGAGACGGTTCTACTCTGAGAACTGTAACAAGAAAAGCTGGTATGTTTCTATTCCCAAGGAGAGAAAGAGTTAGTAGGAGGGGAGAATAGGAAGGACATTTTATTGAAAAGACCTTAATTTTCAAAAGAGGGAAGCAATCTTAGGTTTTTGTAGTAGATGGGAAAGCTGAGATTTGGATTGAGAGTGCCTCAGGGATTTGTTTTTCAGTAGCTTCACAAAAGTAATTTTTTTATTTCTCTGCATCATAATGCACATGTAAACTGTTTTTTTCTGAACCAGATTCTCTGTGTTCAGACTCAATATGTGTGTGTGTGAAGGTAGATGCATAAAAATACAAAGTTTTGAGAAAAATCCTTTTCTTCACATGCTACACATGACTGTGCATATAGACCTGGAGTTATTTCACAAAGATGTATTTTGCTCAGATCAGTCCAATTTTCTTTCCAAAGAAAATTACCGATAAACTGCTTTTTGTTTATTCTTTCTCTTTTGTGTTGGGCAGGGAGGAGCCTTCATTTTCCACTGGAAATCTATATGACAAGAACGATAAATTTCACTTTGGAATGATTTCATCCTCAGCTGTGCCCCATTGTTATGTGTCAGGCCACCACCCCTGCTTAAAGGACCACGTTCTGCTCTTCCATAGGACATCCACCTCCTTTAGGTCAAACACAAGTGCAGTGAAATGTATAGAAAGATCCTCACTGACTTGAGCAGGCTCATGACCAGACTGTCCCACTACCTGCTAGACACTCAGCAAGGCCAAGAACATTGAATTGTGCTGAAGTGCCTGGAGAAGGGCTTTGACTGTGAGCAGTAAATAGACTATGTGGGTCAAATGGAGTATCGAACAGCTTGTGTTCCCTGAGCACAATACACCCTGGCACTGAGTGAGACTGCACCAGGCTTTTGTTTTAATAAGAATAGGTAGTTATGTACTGAGAAAGACAGTGCTCACATGCAGAAAGGGCAGAGTTAAGGTTATCTGGTACTTTTGTAGTGAGTGCTTCCTTTTGCAAACTAAATGCTTTTTAAATAT
The DNA here is from genome assembly GCA_013397975.1 of Machaerirhynchus nigripectus. Lineage (NCBI taxonomy): Eukaryota > Metazoa > Chordata > Aves > Passeriformes > Dicruridae > Machaerirhynchus > Machaerirhynchus nigripectus. Next base: position 187,706 of record VZRQ01018916.1, on the reverse strand, counting down.
CTTTGCCATTTGAAAGCTTTGTAAGGCCCTTCTTTGTCATGTTATCAAAAGTTATTGTGACCTCATTTAAAATACACTGAACATCTTGAGTAGTTATCTTAGAGCATCTTGACTTGTAAAAGGGGATGAGCTTTATAAATAAAAGGGTAAATTATTAATGTTGTGTCATATGAGTCTAGACACCGGTGTTTGAGTAGGACACTGTCATAGCAATAAAATTTCATCAGAATAAGGATATCTAGGGATCACAGTTGCAATGTTTTTGAGCTCCATTCCTTAGCAGGAAAAACGTGTTCTGTGTCCACTGTTAAATATTAAATTGTTGATTTGTGGATATTTTTTCAGGCATTTGCAGCATCTGGAAGAATTGTCTTTTGTAGTATAAGAACCACCTTTTGTAGTGTAAGTAAAACTGGAAATTTGTAGAACTGTATCTTATTAACTCAGCTTTTCAGGGCAACCTATAATTAAGATTTCCAGTGGGAATATTGGGAATGTACCTTTATTCCCATAGAATGTCAGGAAATACTACATGAGATTATTTCCAAGCAAGAGATACTGAATTGCAGTGACATAAACAGAAAAGCAAATTTTTTCCAGGAAAAATACCCCTAAATATGGATGTATGAGCACCATCATCCAATATAGCATTTGGGGATTGCTTGTTTATGGTTTCCTTTCTGATTCTNATTTTTCTTTCTGACCCAAGTAAAAAAGGAAAAAAAAAAAAAAAAGCCTGATCTCATTTTGTTTTAAAATGAGTATTTTTATATAAAGCAGGTATTCTATTCCATTAAATCCCTAGGCATTGTGCACAAATGACAGCAAAGGTGTGGCTATTGGTCCATTTCCAGGCAAATCTTGTATTGGCTGATATTCACTCAACTAATATAAAGCCTTTAAAAATAGGATACAGAATGGAAAAATGTTCAATCAAAACATGTATAGAATACTCTTCCCAATGCTCACAACTGTCATTACATCTCAGTTATTTGGATTTGCAGACAGGAGGGAATCATCTGAAAGAAACATGTTTCAGCACCAGAAACTGAAGGGAAATAAAACCTAAATAATAATAATAATAATAATAACAATAACAATTACAATCATAATAATAAACTCTGGGTTTTGGAAAAGAAGCATCTTCAAATCCATTCTATTTCAGTTTTATTTTCATGTCTTCCCTTTAACTAAATTAATTTCTACATGCTGTTGCAGAGAAATAATGTCACTGAAATCCAGGCAGTCCTTCCTTATCAGTCAACAGCTGTCCCCAGATGCAGCATTTTAATTTTGAAAGGAATATAAGAGCAATACATTTTCACTGACAACCATGCAGCAAACAACCCTCATTCTATAATAACTTGTCTACAGTGTTTCTATTCATAGTGGCTTTCTGCCTATTTCATGTAACTGAATTTTATATTCACCTTTTTTACATTGTTTAAAGAGAAGGTTGTCCATTTCTGTTTATAATTTAAAAGCTCATTATTTTTGCTGGCTCCTTTTCTCTTCAGTACTGCTTCTTGTTTGATCTGTTCCTGTTGTCCTACCAGCAGGAATTCCATTGTAACCAGACTGCTGTGCTCAGTGTTCCTGCTGTTTTCCATTTTAATTGCTATTATTATGTTTGCCCCTCTACTATAAGACTTGGTAAATAAAGTAGTAACTGTACACCTTAATCTTTGCAAATATATAAATTGTAATAAAAATTCTGCTTATAAACTCTTTCATAGATTCATAAAATCTCTTCAGAGCAAACTGTAGGTCCTTTAAAACTCAGAATAACAAGACCTATTCAGTTTGTTCCTAAGAATTTACATATCTTTTAACAAAATACGGTAAATCAGTTAAAGTTATAGGAGTGTTTTCCAGAGGAAGTTATCATGATTATTAGTAAAGGTTCTTTCACTGTTACAACTTGTCATTCACGCACTGATACAAATAAGATTGGTGCTTCTAATCCTTTGTATACCAAACTCTTAAGAAGCCATCTCATTAGGAGAGATAATACTGCTAACTATGTCTTTACAGTACACTGTAAGGAATTTCAGTTAACTAATATCCAATTCTGTAAGATATTATCTCCAATGTTTCTTTATGTTAGAATATACTTGGAAGAGAAAGACTTTTCTGCATAGTTCTAACTAAATTTAGTTCTGTTTGTCTGGGCCTGAAATAGAGAATATTATTGAAAACTAGAACCCTCAACCCCTATCTTGTATCTCCAAAGCTAGAGAAAGCATTAAGGGTGAGCCAGAACTGTCACTGTAAAAGCCAGCTGGGAATTTGCCCAAATGTCAGGTCATGATTTGACTTAGCCCAGTATAGATTGGTACCAGACATAAAATTTGGGTCAAAATCCAATTTCTCTCCAAGGCCCTGTTGTGTTTCCAGTCAAGCTTTCCTATTTATATTACAGTCACTTGTCTGAGTTTAATGGTGAAATCCATATCAAGAATAACACTAGGAATACAGGCTGTTGGATTATTCATGTCTGTGGAATTTGGGAATTCCTGCTGTCATGTCACCATGACACCTCTGGAAAACCAATGTACCTGATTGATTTTGTGTAATTAATCTGATCATGGATTTCGTGTTTCAAAGCATTCAAGATTTGGAGGAAAGAGAATATGCCAGACAAAGAGAGGATTCCTTGTAAATGCATCTGTCTCATTCTAGAGAACTGAGTCAGGGCTGCAAAAATAGTCTACGAATCAGGGGCTGATTCATCTTGTTTTTTCCAGGTACAAATTCTGTGCTGTGCTGAAGCAGCCATAAGACTGCAGTTAAGGTTTTTATGAAGATTTTCAGTTTCACAGCACAAGGATTTATTTTAACATTCCAAATTGTTTGAAAATGTTGTATACAAGGATTACTATTTTGAAAGTACTTAAATTTCTGTGCTTGACTTTTTTTCCTTCTGTTTACAGCCCATGCAGGCGACGATGGATATCTGTGAAATATTTTCCTGAAAACATCATGAGAAATTTGAGGCCCCAAGTGCTCAGCTAATTAGATACTGCTTCCAATGTTCCCTGTAATTAAATACACTAGAATGATGTAGTCCTGAAATGCTGGGTTTGTTTTTAAAATGCTTTATCTCATCACATTTTAAACCTCCTTTTTTTCATACCTTTTTCTTTGTGCAATTGTATGTGTAAAATGCATGAACACAGAGATGTCTGATTCAAGCAGAGATGCAGGCACTGAATTTAAGGGTTATATTCAGCTACCCAGTGGAAAAGGATCTGTGGATATTGGTCGATAGCTGGCTGAACAAGCCAAGTGTGTGCCCAGGTAGCCAAGAAGGCTAGTGGCATCCTAGCTTGGATCAGCAATTCGGTGGCCAGAAGGATGAGGGCAGTGATTGTCCCCCTGTACTCGGCACTGGTGAGGCCACACCTCAAATCCTGTATTCAGTTTTGGGCCCCTCACTACAAGAAAGACATTGAGGTGCTGGAACAAGTCAAGAGAAGGGCAACAGAGCTGGGGAAGGGTCCAGAGAGTAAACTATGTGAGGAGAGCCTGAGGGAGCTGGGGGTGTTTAGCCTGGAGAAAAGGGGGCTCAGAGAGAATCTTCTTGCTCTCTAGAACTATCTGAAATAAGGTTGCAGCAAGGTCAGGGCCAGTCTTTTCTCACAAGTAGTAAGTGAGGAAATTGCCTGAAATTATGGCAGGGGAGATAAAGATTGGATATTAGGAGAAATTTCTTCACTGAAAGAGTGGACAGGGATTGGAACACTCAGGAAATTAGCTGAGTCACCATCCCTGGAGGTGTTTAAAAGATGTGTAGATGTGGCACTCAGAATATGGTTTAGTGGTGGACTTGGCAGTGCTGGGTTAAGGGTTGGACTCTGATCTTAGAGTGCCTTTCCAACCTACATGATTTTTTGATTGTGTGTGCGTAAATATGGCAAATCAGTCATTCATATGAGTGGCTCTCCATTAATTTACAAATTTGCAATAATCCTATGTACAGATTAAATACATATAGCAGGCAATGAACACTCCAGTTGGGCTGCAGCTGAAATTGAGGTTTACTCAGTCATTCACTGCTTTGGTCCATGCTTTGCTTGGTATGTATATTATTTTATCAGACCAATGGAAGTGACTGTGTATAGGCTAGGAATATTGTCAGTGAAACTGTAGGTAATCCGTGAGTGAACAATCATCTTAAATTCAGTTTTTTCAGGACAGGTGATCTCTTTATGGTACCGCATATAAAGTTGTAGCGACCAGAAAGAACAGTTTTTGTCAAATTAGGAAATGTAAATATTTTCTGTGTTGTAATTCACTGATGACCTGTGTAATTCAAAAAGAGTCACCCGTCTAGTTTTTAATAATTTGTCTTGTGCCCTGAACCACTCATTGTTTATTCTTTTTGTAATTTTTTTTTTTGCTCCTTCTGACTAGGAGGTTTAACTGAAGGATTAACAACAGTCAGATCAAAGCAGTAAAATTCAGACTCCAATAGGCTTTCACCTCATTTTGCTCCAATAGCAGGACCTCTCATAGACCTGGATGCTTCCCAGGAAAGTAGAGGTGTATTCCTGCACGTTTAAGGATCTATTATCTTTGGGAGTCAAGTAGCATTTCTGAAATGTAATTCCAATAGGAAAAGGAGAATCTAATATGAAAAAGATTTTTGCACATGTAATTGAAGAAAATTTCAGCAAATGGTTATTTCTTGGATACAGAGTTGCAAAGAGTCTGGATAAAGTAATAATAATTCAGAATCGTTCTAGGTGCATAGTGACTGTAGTGAAGATCCTTTGTTTCACATCTGTAAGAGAAGAGTAGATATTGTATAGCAAACTCTCATACTGAGAGACGACTCATGTACACAAGGTATATGCATATATGTGTAGAGAATTATGGCGCAGCTCTGCTTCAGTCTTCTATGCTGCTTATTCTGGCAGGGGTTTTTTTTGGGCTTGGGTTTTTGTTGTTGTTGGTTTTTTTTTTTTTGTGTGTGTGTTTCTGATTTTTTTTTGTTGGTTTTTTGGTTGGTTGTTTTTTTGTTTTGCTTTGTTTTGGCTTTTTTTTGAGGGGATAGACATGCTCTCAGACCATCTCCAAATGTCTGTATGGTGTTGAGTTTAGCTTTCTACCACCCAGAAACACAAATGTTCATTGCAAGGTCTAACCTGACTGCATGGAGCTAAATGATCTTTAAAACAGAATAGACTCACAGACCTTAAATAATTCCTTTTCTTCTTTGTCAGCATTCACACAATGAACTTAATACGAGTAATGACATCAGATATGTACAGCATGCTCTGAGTACAGTCACATGCTATAACCATGTCATGCTTGTGTTCATTTATATTATTTTAACAAAGGCCATTGCCCCTCTATTCATTTTATACCTGGCTGCATATTCTCACTTAGTCAAAGGGAGCTTGAGGCCTGAATCATTTATAAAGCATGTATTCATGCTTTTGGTCAGTTACCTTAGATTTCACCAGCTGCCTGTAGTAGCCCACAATGTATAGCAGTTCAGGAGTTTGTGGTGAATTTATTATACTTGACAACATTCCCAAGCATATTTGGTAGAATGGTCTGAATATTAATGCATCTCCTGAGTCAGTACAATCCCTCACTGTTCTGTTACTGCTTTCTTTGAAATTCAGTCAACAGCCTGCAATACCAAAACAACAAAAATATGTGCACTTATCTTCAGGCCATTAAAATGCTACAGCTGTGTTTACCTTCCTTTTTGTGCAAGGAATGAGTAAAAAGCTTTCAATCAAACGCATGTAAAAAAGAGGAAGGACAGGGGAACTCCCTAGCAGGGATTAGAAGCTGCTGCCTTCCTGGCACTTGCTGCAGAACAGAAACATCCTGTATAATGTTCGCTGCCCTTTTCATTTCTGTTGCAGCAGTGACAGAGTTTCTAGCACCCCCTGCTTAATGGGTAAGGGGCCCATGGGTACAATTCTGCAATCTAATCATTCCAGGTAATTTGCCGTATGGATGGTTGGGTTAAGGCAAAGTGGTCCAGAGACCTGAATTCATTTCAACCCCGACTTATCCTCACAACTGGAATGAGATTCATGTTTTAATCTTAAACTTTGTCTATATATATTAATGACTTCTCTCCTACCTCCCACACTATGTGCAAAGGAAAATGGTATACATTTGTTGTTTTAATTTCAATTTGGTTGATGAAAGGAGACAGGGAATCTAATGTATGTATGAGAAGGGAGAGAGCTCTCCAGACTGATCGGCTCTTTGAGTTAATTAATACCTATATAATCTTGCAAAAGTATGTGCTTCCCATGCTTGTATTTTTTTAAGAGCTATGACTGTCATTTTTGCAGGAACCTTACATGTTGCCTTCAGAACAGGAACTATTTTGATTTAGACATGGATTTTTTTATTACCTTGCCTTCTCACAAAGGAAAGCAAACTGATTCAAACACACATTTTGAAAACTGAAACAAACAAATGACGTCCCTTCCCCCCACTTTCTTACTGGAGTGATCCACTATGGTAAAATTTTATTTATAAAAAATTATTCAGTCTTTCTGCCTCTCTTTCATTTCTCCACCCCAAAACAACAGAAAGACCTAACTTCTCACCGAGCAATTTTTGGAAGGTAAAAAAGGTCACCCATTTCTCTTTTCATTTTCAAATCCCAAGAGGAGATTTTCAAGGATACTAAGGGCTGTTAAGCACCCAATTCCCACTGAGCATCAGAGAGAATTGGACGACTGGCTGCCCTTTGTGTCTTTGATTTATTTCCCTCTTTGGTCTTTACTAACAACAATTTTTTCTCATTTGGAACACACTGATTGAAAACATCCAAGGTCAAATTCATTTTGCGGAATTCTACTGAAGTCAACAAAGACACACACCATGATGGAGTTGAGTCTATAGCTGTACTTTTAGCCTCTCATTAGTACCAAATCTTCAGGTTTATCTCCATTGGAACCACTTGGAGAAAGAGAGGAAAAGACAACTTAATAAATGCTTAAAACTGAAGAGGAATGAAAATTAAATTGAAATAGTTTTTTTGCAAATTTTATTTTTGAAAATCTTATCAGGAAAAATATTTTACTTTTTGCAGGTTTATGTTCCTGACAAATGTTTTCTCAAAAACCTTACAAGAAAATAATGGGTTTCTTGCTTAATTAGTTTTTTTTTTTAGCTACCTTTTTCTGCATAACTTCTGGTTGGTTGTTAAGAGTGAGATTCATATCACATCACTTTGCAAGTCTGCAATCTAGCTGTCTGTATTTGAACTACTTTTCCTAGGCTCCATTTACAGTCTTAAGAAAGACAAAGGCTCTGTGGGGCATAATTAATCTGACCTATCCTAAATAAGATGTGAGGAATAACACCCTATGTGTACTTGTTTTTCTCCACTAGCAAGAAGGATAATCCAGCTGGCTAGATCAGATTTGCACTGTAGGAGTCTACATTTGATCAGATGAATCCTCCCCTGCTGTCATCCATTTCTTCTTCCTTCCAAGGCTAACCTTGTTCACTCTGGTGTGATTGCGGTTTGTAAGATAAATTGCATTTGTGAATCTTCACATGTTCTACTCTTTCTGATGTTTGTGCATTAAAAAATAAAAATTCCAAACTCATGAACATGATTGAACTGATCATGTAAAATTTGGTACATCTCTCTGTCTAAAATATTATACTGGCCTTTGTCACAAAAATATACAAGCAATTTAGCCGTCCTTATTCTTTTATATACTTCATTAAAAATATTTCTTTTTATTCAAATGTAGTAGTTTTGTTCTGATGTAGTATAGAATTAGCTAGGTCAAACTAAAATACATTTTCATTCCTATCAAGAATATACAGAGAGCTAACTGGAAGGATTTTGGTTCAGGAACTTGCAGCATTTGTCATGGTGATGAGTACAAGTTCCAGGTGACTGGAGACTGGTGGTTCACATCTGACTCCTGAGATGTCCCTTAACAACTACTTCAGAAATGCTGTTACATGGGATTTGTTACTTCCTGGGGTAGTGTTTCCAAATTTCCCTGTGAGGTTATTGAAGGTGCTGTCCAGCATTATTAGCCACTTCAATCAAAACTTCATAGTTTCTGATAGTGTACCAGAATGAAATCACACTGCAGCTGATATAATTTCAGTTCAGTTCTCCATGATCTGTTGTTGCAGTGCTATCATTATGGTTAAAATATTTTCATACTTAATCCTTGCCTCAGTATTTTAGAATATGGTTTTGTTCAGGTAAAGCCATTCTCCTTTGTTCGTAATAGTAAGTGCAGACAGGGTAGGGAAATGGGTTTGTCTGGAGCTCAGATACAACCAGGTTTAGAAAGCTTAGTTTTAATGACTTGTGCCTCACTTAAAAAAACTGGACAATTAGTACTTAAAATGCATGCTCACTGACTGCAATATCTGAATTATGGTTGCAAATGAGAATTACCCGCCTAGTTTATTTAGATTTTTTACCACTGCATGGCAGGAAAAGTGGAAGATTTACATGACTACTCTGCTGTTAACATGTCTGTTTTAGCTCTACAGTTACTATTGAGCTGAAATTCAATGGTCAGGTTGGGTCTACAAAACCACAAGGATTATTGAGAGAGTCTGAATACTTTTTGTGGATCAAAAATATATATCTTGAAAAATTTGGTTTTAGATACTGTCTCAATCATATTAGAATATGTTTCCTCTGTAGAACAGTGGGAATCAAAGATGTATCTAAACTGTATTCCTCTAAGGTACTTTGTTAGATCGCCTCATCAATAACTCAAACATAAACAATTTTACTTACATTGTTCCTGATGGTTACTTGTTTACACAGTATTAAAGACCTCCAGTTATGAAGATTCCACAAATTTCTCAGCCCATCTCTTGCAATGCCTCATTTTCTTTTGCTATCATACAGGCTTTTTGTCTTTTTATCTAACCCGAACCTTCTTTTCTACCCTTTGAATGCAATTCACCATAAGCTGAGAAAACAGATTATTCTGATCTTTGATATTTTTGGCACCATGTTATCATACTCTCAATTTTACTTTCTCTTCTTCAGTGTAAACTACTAAATATATTCATTCTTTCCTACAAAATACTATATCTAGACACCTGATGATTCTTCTCATTGTCCTTCAGTTTCTGCTTGGTCCACACCTTCCTTCAAGTGCAGGGAAACCAGCTAAGATTTACCAGTATGGCGCTTTAAATTTTTTGCAGCAGGATGGTGCTGTTGACACATGCTGAATGTGTTACCCACAGTCAAGGCTATGTGGACAAGTAATACTTGTTTGGAGTCTACATGAAGTACAGGGCAGCTGCTTTGTTCATAATCTCATAGTGCCAGACCTCTTAGTATTCTTATGGTAGCCTTAAAATCTGTATTATTTTCCACAGAACTTCTGATTAGGTGTTGTTCTAGCATCAGGGACAGTTTGTGAAGTTGATTCTTTCTGACGCTATTATTATTGACTGGTTTTAAGGCCAGACCTCTACCTCTGGTTTCTCAAGGTGAGTTTTAATTTCTGGCTGTCCTCCCTATCTTGTTATCTGAAAATGTAATTATCTGCACATTAAATAAGTACCCTCTTTCTTCTCGTATCCAGGTCAATGGATGCCAGATCTGGAGCTGACTCCCATGGATACTCACACAGTATGTTATTCTCTTTTGACAATGAACCATTGATATATGGAGTATAGACTACTCTCTATAGTTACACTATAGACTACAAAGGAATACATTGAAAATGGGACCAATGAATTAGAAACAATTACTGATTAAAATTTTGACAGGTTCTGTTGCAAGTTAGTTACTTATCTTCATTCTTTGTGTAATTTTTTTCCTTTTGTGTTTACCAAAAAAATCCCCAAAACCACCCAACAAAAAACCCAAATGGAAGAACCAAACTGCTTGCTCTTTGACAAGAGGCATTATTAAGGGATGAATAACTGTTGTGATACATATTTCTGCTGTTTAAGGCTATTTGCTACTTTCAAGTAAGTTGATTTATATGTCAATAGTCAGAACTTAACAGTTTGAGGAAGAGCATATTCCTTGCTAGAGACTCACAGAAAGTCTGAATTAGTAATGGAATGGTTTATAATGAAGATTCTAATTATATTGTTAGACCTCTTATCTTCATGGAAGAGCAGTGTTGCTAAGAGTGTCTGTGGGATACACCACTGACCAAGACACTTTGGTTTGCATTGTGAGCTTTTATTTTTTAACTGAAATTCTGGTTTGGTTCGTGGTTTACATGAGGATTTTCGTGTGTATTTATACTCAGACTCAAAAAAAAGTGCCCACACACCCACATAGAGGACGCAAATTCTGCCTTTTGTTGTATATTGCATAAAACTACATTCAAGTCTTTGCTGGGTTATACAATTGTAAAATTAAATCTGATATTTACCTTTCAGTCTGTAAATAAATATCCTAGTCTACAAATGAAAAAATATAAAGTAATACCTATGAAAAACTGTCAGATGAAGCTGAGCAAAGAACCCTGTCTCTCCTATTGCTTGTAGAAACCAGAGTGCAGATGTTCAGCCCTGACTGCTTATTTGCAATGTTACTGTTCAGGTCATGGGTGACCATCTGTTTCCTTTCACTTTATGACACAGCACTTGCCCTCCATGAATCTTTCTATGTTTCCTTCTGATATGATTGCAAAAGAGAAATGAAAGAAACACTTATTTGGACAAGAGGCAGAGGAGCTTGAATGAACAATATTATTGTAGTAAAACAGTGTGATTCTTCTCTTTAGTTTCCAAGCATCCCTAACAGTGTCGTTAACTACTCCTCGGACAAGAAGGAGAGAAAGATACACAGCCCTATAGTTACTTGACTTTAGCCCTTTTAGGGCTCTGTTTCTTCCCATTGACTAGATTGGCCATCTTTGGAAAATGATAAACAGAACAGTAAGTATCTAAGTTAGCTGCCACGGTATGACTACTCCTCTGAGGATCTGGACTAATGCTTAGAGGGAGCAAATGTTTGTCTAAACTTTGTAGCAGTAAAGCATTAGCTCTTTCAGAAAGCTGAACTGGCATTCAGTACAGTTTCATGAATCAGAGGGCTTTCTGTAACACAGATGGGCATTTTTTAGATTAATTCTAATCCTATATTATGAATAGTTCTCTTCATGAGTGGGTCTGGGTTTATTTCTACAGGGAAATGGTATCTTTTCTTTTTTGAACAAGATACTTCTAAGCATAAGGGGAGAGAACAATGAAACAATGTTGAAAAGAAAAAACAAAATGCAAAGTTAACCACAAATTTCCATAATGAGGAAACAAACCACAATGTACTCTGAGATGGTGCCAGCCAGTCCCTCGCTGCTTTTCAACATAAAATAGAGGGTAAAATAAGAAAAGTTACTGGACTTTCAAATGATTTACATGTCCTGTTGATTTTAAGTCCCAACTTCTTTTGTCAAATATGTGTATAAAATACCGTTGGATGCAATTGCGCACTTGAATGAAATGACAACAGAATTATGTCCAATGCATACGTTATGTAGGGAAGGTAAATCTTATGTCGGTATTCTGACTTTCAAGAGCTTGCTTAAAACCCAAACACATCAACAGACTGTAAAGATGGGTTCTATTTTTTGTATCTTCAGTAACTGTATTGCAAAGTGTTGGGTTTATAGCACAGCCACTGTGCTCAAAAACTTGGTACCTTTAATGTTTTGAGTCAGATTTAAATCAGTTTAATTGCTTTAATCATGAGTACATGAGAAGAATTTAACCTATTATTTCCCACAAATACTTGTTCTATTTAAAAGTGTTTCAGATATGAAATATACAATTCAAGTAAGTGGCCAAAAACTCTCATATGTCTTCTAGCTTACCACAAGCTGTCTTGGGTCATTATTTGACTGTCAACTGAGTGAATGCACTCAGACTTGAAACCATTTCATTCCAAACCAAATCTTTCCTTTTATAAGTCTTACTATTTTTACTTCATCTCCAGAATCCACAGACTTTTTAAAGCTAATTTTGCCATTGTTCACGAAAAGTAGGTCTAGGTAAATGTTAAAATGGACCCTGTTTAACAGTGTGCTCTGTCAGCACTAATTTGGACTTGAGATACCTCAGTGAGGATTTCTGATGTCTACTGTCTCAAGAAAGAAGTCCAACAGAGGCTTCTATATTTCTATACCCTGGTTTTGATTACCACACGCAACAATTATTTTAAACAAATTAAAAATGGAGAAGAATCAACAATTCTGTTGTTTTCCTGAGCACTAAAATATTCCTTTAATGGAAAAATATTTGAATTCAAACATTCCATGGATGCACAGAAAATATACTTTTCAGCTGAGATTTGACTCTCATGAGACACCTAATCAACCCAAAAATGATGATAAATATTTAACCAAAACAGGAATGGTTGCTGATCCTTGGAAGAACTAACCTGAAAGAAGTTGATATTTGGTGGAGAGTTCTACAATTATCATTGGAAAGTTCTGGAACTTTCTCAAACTCTGTATGTATAGCCCTGAATTTGACTAATTCTGTTCTATTTTTGAACTTATTTGCCTATCAACTTTTTTCTTCTTTGCAGAAAACTGTAGAAAACATAGTATCTGCTAATTATCTCGTGTCTCAAATAGAGAAATGACTTGGGCTTCATTTGTAGTATTTCCATGTAATTTTTGCTTTCACTGGGCCAAGAAATCAATTTTAGTATTACACAATTGTGCACCAAATCACCTTTGAACCGTAATGCTAAGTGCAGTGAAGAACAGAAAACCTTCTGTATTTTTCCAATCTATGTGTACAAACGTAGAGCTGGGGAGGAGGGTCTCAGCACCTTGCAAAATAGGGTACTGGATTTTCTTAAGTCAATGCATTTCCTACAGATTTATGTCACTGTATATAAGTTAAGTGAGTTTAGTTATTACTCAAAACACTGAAACAGAAAGTCGATGCATATGTGGAAAAGTAGTACATTTTCTTCTTTAATCTCAGAACATTTGATATAGAACATTTGCATTTGACTGGACTTTGTATAAAAATGCAAAAAACCCACCTATTACTTCCCATGGGAAATTAGTCAGCAGTCCAATAGTTCTAATGCTCAGGGTGCTTTTTTCACTTCATTTTCTGTTTCTTTATTTCATTTTATTAATTCTCATTGCACAGGTACTGTTTTAAATTATTCTTATATCCCTTTGATATTAATGCTGCTCTATTTTCAGCTCTCTAGCCTACTGCCCAGAAGCATCACATTATAGTCTTCTTTTGCAGTAGAAGAGACAAGTAGTCAAAAGCTGAAAGTGCTGTTTAGGCTGCCTATGCAACTTTTTGTTATCCATGGTGTAGGTAGAATAAAGCACTTAGAGACATGTTCAGATACATTTTTACTAGATGTACAGTCAGACTGTCAGGGTCCACTTAAGCACCTGATCCCAATGCTTTTTAGCCAGAATTGAGAGTTTAAGTTTAGGAAAATCTTATTCTGATGTTCTGGGGTGTAGGAGACACCCTAGATATACACATTGTTAGGCAGCAGCGAATGTCAGACCCTGGAGATGAACAGCTAATTAGAATCCCTGAGATCGTATCTGACTGCATGGGTGCAAGGGGAAGTTGATGCTTCTGGCTGCATTTGCATGAGAGCCTAATAATTCAGCTGTTTGCCAAAGGACCTCTTTGATCTAGCTCCTCACTGTAAGAGGGCTTTCACATCCAGCTTTTGTGTTCTAGGAGGGCGTCTGTACTGACAGTCCCTGGAGTGATTTGACCATGACTTAGCTCCTCTTCCTATTATCACTGAGATCCATTACAACCAGAAAGGGAAAGGCGATCAGACCAGATAGTGGGAGCCTTGCCCTGTAAATAGTTGTTTGGGCATTTGGCCAGAAAGGGTCATATGGGGTCAAGTCCTGCACAGTCTCTTTTTTCTCATTTTTGTCAAAGGCCAAATACTTAACTACCCTGGGAGCAAATTGGTGTCTAAAAGCAGGAAATTATGTCAGATTCTAGGAACCTGGATATCTGAACAGTGACCATGAAGCAGGTGTTAAAATGCAGGGAAGGCATTTTAGGCACACTGAAACTCTCTGATAGAATTAGATCATGCATCTTCATGTTCCACATACACTCTGCCTTGAATCCCAGTCCACAGACTTAATTTTTCCTCCAGACGATGTAGGACAAAGTTGGATCTCTGACTCAACTGTATGAATTCCACTTTTTGTATATGCCAAGTGTATGACTTTTAAGCATTGCAGCACTGAACATTATTATGTCAAAAGTATTTTGTTGAGTGATTACCATGGTGAAAAATACTCTAAAATTATGTTTCCAGAGTGATAGAGAAGTATTTTGATTATTTGTCTTAATGCATGGCTCCAAGTCTCTCATTTCCTGCTCATTATTTGCATCTTCTGCATGTAGAGGTCTTTGGTACAGGCTGTTAGCAAACAGTTTCCCAGGCTATGGTCACCACAGTCCAGGTTGCTCATACCCATCTTGTGTCCTGTCTTCCACTTTTCCCAGTTTCCTTCTGAAATAATTTATAGTTCATTTCAGTATCTATTTTTCTTTTGCTCTCCTTTGCCCTGATTCTTCCTTGACTTTATCTTACTATTTCATGTTATATGCTTGTAAACCAATCTACTTTTTTCAGTGCATTTCAAGGTTTTAAGTCAAGCCTCCAAAACACCATTCAATGACTTAATGATAAGACCCCCCCTTTGTCCCCTCTTCCTGTGTTTGCAACAGTTGGATTATGGACATCCTGTACCAAGAACACCCTATTTTATGATGGTTGGCTATAACTCATGAAAGCACTTCAGCACATGTCTTCCACTCTTTTGATATACATTCACACATTTTCAAAATGCAGGTGTTCCATTCTATGTCATAAGCAATACAGAAACAAGAGCTGATGTGTGAACTTCCCTACCTCCAAAATACGTTGTGGTCACACAACAAAAGAAAATCCTTTCTTTGTGTTTGAGTGTCATAATATAGGAGGGAAGGGTTTTGGCATATGAAGGATCTTGAGTGTTTCCATAAAAGTCTATCTGCCTCCCCTCCACTTCCAAAAGGATAGGCTGCTGTATGTACTGCTCATGATTCCCCTCACCTTGTAATCAGAAATGTTGATGTCTTGTGTTAATAGTCCTCTAAAATATACTGTCTAGAATCTGACCAGTGAAATTAGGTCCAAATGACTGGAATTTCTCCAAGTCATAAATACATATGTATGTGGCTACCATATAAACACAAAGACTTACAGCAAGAGGTTAGCTTTAGTAATGCATAGACCTGAACCATAATTTTGCTTTTTGAACTTTCCTTATAACTGAATTCCTCTAAACCCACACATTAACAGCAAATAGAGCCCATTATTTTCTAGGTAAGAATATGGGTATTATAAATATGCATACAAAATTTGGGATTTCCTATTGCCAAAGCAGAATGCAGGGTCTTGCTTAACTGTACATTGAAAAATTCTGCTGGAGTATGCATGTACACATGTGTACTTGAATAATGCAGGATTGATACTTCCAGTGAAGTCTCTATCCATCTTGATTCC
Organism: Machaerirhynchus nigripectus; assembly: GCA_013397975.1. Lineage (NCBI taxonomy): Eukaryota > Metazoa > Chordata > Aves > Passeriformes > Dicruridae > Machaerirhynchus > Machaerirhynchus nigripectus. The sequence continues at coordinate 172,183 of VZRQ01018916.1, read as the reverse complement.
ATGAGCATGGGCAATGTGTTGGAGGGGAGCTTCTGACCAGGGAAGTGGTTTGATTTTCCATTGTCCAGTGTTGTCTAACAGCCCCTTGGGAACATTGTAAGGACTTGGAGAGATGAATCAACTCTGTCTGAGTTTTCTGTTTGAGTCTGAGTTCTGGTCAGGGGTAAGTAGGCGAAAATGGTGATGGTCTTCCACTTTTCTTATGCATTGCTTCCTAGGTGTGCCATGTTTCAAAACTGAATTCTTTTTGCTTCAAACTGGAAACGCAATCTGCAGGTAATAAGGATCTACCACTTCTGTGGTCAATAATATATTCTAGAATTAGGGTTTTATTCTTGCACACCGGGAAATGCACCTTGCAGTATATACAATACTCTCATCCAAACTGCCTGCTTTCTTTTTATTCCTTTTTTTTTCAAATCTCACTGAGCACATCCTTTTCAATTTTTGTTTCAAATGTTGTTGTACTTTAAATTTGACTCATTCAAACACCTGAGCAAACAACCTTGAAAAGCTCTTTGTCAATACCCTCTACACATATAAAACAATATACAATTTACAGAACCCATTTTGTTCTTCCCCAGCCAGCACAGTTCCAAAAGGCAGTGTGCTGCCATCCAGGTAACTACAGCACTTTTTGGGCCATCACAGCATCCCAAAGCTCCAGCACTTACAGCCTTACCATGTCCTTTTCTGGTTCATATTGGCTTTTCTTGTTGTGGTACCAGCTGAGATGACAGCGGCAGCACGCAGTTGTGCATGGGCAGGCTGAATTAATCTCTCCATTAAAATCAATGGAATTACTCCTCAGGAAATACACAGGAAGCAGAACGACAGGCACTGGAGGGCTCCAGAGCTTTGTACACCTGATGTATTGTATATGAACATTTAGTAGAAAACTTAAATACCTTCGTAAGTGAAACATAGCTAACCTAGGTAGTAGTCAGAGGTAGGAAATATTGTCTGAACTTCAGAGGAAATCATCCAATCCTTGCAGGAAAACAGGGACTGCTTCATGGTAAGCAGCCCCAATTTTCAGCTTTTTTAGCACTATTCCAGCTCTTGAACAAATAAAAATTCAATTGTGTTGGAAATTCTTGAAAGAGCAAATAAATAAATAAATTAAAAAGAAGAAATCATTCAAAGAGCTAGAAATAACCTCATACACAAACTAATGACTCACCTCTTCTTTCCAATCAACTCCTTAAGTGAGATTTTATCACCGAAAATAGTTCACCTAAAAATAATAAAATAAGAAAAACCTTATTGAAAAGTTCATCCACACACCCCCTAACTTACAATTGGCTATTTATTTTCTTCCAGTTGCTTTATAAATTCCCATGGGAACATAGATCCCTTTTTGATTTCAGGCAGGAAATATCATTCTGTCAATATGCTTGTCTAACATACACTAAGTCATTTTTTTCCAAATAGGTGACATTTTAACATTGGATTTCGTTTACACAAAGACCACAATATTAGAAAACTTAATGTAATAATTTTTCTTGTATGAGTAAGAATCCAGATACAAGTCTGGAATGAATTTTTCAGCAGTGTTAAAAGTAATAACAGTTAGCTTCCTAAATGCTGATGTTTAAGTTTTGGCCTTTTCCACTTGTGCTTGTTCAGCTTCTCGAGTAGCTGTGAGCAGTTTTATTTTTCTCCTTGATATTGTAAGTTTAGTGAAGGCTCAATCCAATAAAGTTCATAATTAACTCTTAAAGCAGTAAAAAATCCAGCAAACCATTTACTTATATGTATTCTTTGCCCGCTTTTTTTGGCAGCAGGACCAAAGATACCTCACTGGGTATCTTGTTTGCCAGCTTCATTGGTCAGTCCCAGTCTGTGAAAACTGAACATTCAAGAAAAAAAGAGCAAAACTTAGTGTGTTCCTAAGGGAAAGCTGGGCACGGAGCAGACATGCTTTGGTAGTCCGTATCAGGATGCAGGATTGTGTCCTGCTGTTTACGGCCAATGCAGTCACTTTCCTAGCCTCCTTATCAGACTATGATTCAGTCACCATTTCCCAGGCACTTAAAAGGCATTTTTAGAACACAGGAGATTATGAAAACATAAGACCTTATATACTATGTATCTGAGAGACAAATGATACAAGAAATACAGTTTATATGCATCGTAGCTAGAGACTGGCATAACCTTTTGGTAAGGAAAGAGAGCAGTTTCTCTGCTGTGCTTTTGGGAGTTATTCACATGGATACTGCTTATGTGACACACATGTTCACTTGGTCCATTTTATTTGCAGTGTCTTAATTTCCACTCCTAGCTCAGTGACTTTAAGTCACTTATGCATTATGAAATACGTCTGTCTTCAACAGTGCATTTTTTTTGGGAATAAAAGTCACTATTTCTTTAGTCCCGCTTTCTAGCTTTCCAGCTAGAAATGAAAGTAAACTCAAAGTTAAGAATCTTGTGTTTAAGTATCTTCACACAAGTGTCTGTATGTGCACTGGGTGTCTAAGCTGCCACTGTAATCAGTGAGATACGGCCAGTGTCACCAGCAGACCCTGAAGGTTCTTTCAGCTAACATTAAATCAGGTATCAGAACCCTGTCAGCTGCTTGGTGCTGCACACTTCATTGGCACGGAGCTCAGTTCAGCAGCCTGCAGCCCCAAAGGAGAGACCTAGCATGCTCCAGTCTCAGGATCTGGACTCCAGCCTGTAAAGAGTGAGCAGTGTGGCAAGCTTCCTAACATTCCCCTTCAGAAACCTTTGAGTGTTAAGTTAGTTGTTATTTAAAGAGGAATGGAAGGAGGATTTAATGCCATTTTTGTAACATATATTTCAAGTCTGCTAGCAGTGGACAGAAAGGATTTTTTTCCCACCTTTCTGACATTCATTATGTTTTGTGGGGTTTATATTTTCCACCTTTTTTCTGAAACACAAGATGTTGCAACAAGGGCAAGAAAGGCTTAAGGTCTTACTGGCATTTGAGAAACCCTCAGAGGTCTGACTGATATGTGTCATTTAGGACTAAACTGATCTCTAGATTTTGATTTAGGAATGTTTGCAAGGTCAAATTCACAGAGACCTTGTGGATTTTGCCTCTAACTGTGGGCCAGAATACACTCGATGAAATTACTGTCCAGTTTCACTTAGTGGATTTTTATACTGCTGTGGTGACTCAGGACATTAGGGATGACTCTTACCAGTAAGGCCATGAGAGCAGCATATTTACAATGTCTTAACTGTTGAAATGGTTTCTGTATGGATCATAGCATGTGTTACTGAAACATGCTGCAATTAAAATACTCTGTGTACAGCTGACAGCTCTCAATAATTCCTTAAATTCAGTTCCCTCTATATTAGAGCAATTTGAATGAACAAAATATCAAGTATTCAAAATCGTTTGTTTTTGAATCTCTTGGGTGGTGAGTATTTTCAGGTTTTCTATTTGATTCACTCTCCTCCCACCTAAAGCAGCAAAATCCTGGAAAATTTACATTTGGATACAAAATGTTAAGTATTTGTATAGTGTTTTTGTTACAGAGTCATGTTTGTTGTGGTGATAGATTTTTTTTATTAAACTCAAGTGTCATATGCACGATATTCTCATACCCAGATGCATGGTGAAGAAGCTGCTAAAACTTTTTGCACAGAAAGGTTTTGTGACAGAAAAAACCCCACATATTGCAGCTTTAAATTTAAAATATTTATTTACACTGGAAACCAAAACAAAAGCAAACTGATTTAGGTAGAGAAGATGTCTTTCTCCAGGACTTGTCATCATAGTCAGACCATGGCCAGTTTATAAATGATGCTACCTTCAAGAGCAGTTAGCTGAAAAATATTCTATTTGTTAATGAAGCTTCACAGCACTATGCAGGACTACATGATGCACTGCATGAGCATTCATTTGTGAATTGTAACATTTAAAAGCATTATAAAAAGATCAACTGCCTCCTTTTGTTCTCTCTTGACTGGTAATTTTGTACTGTCTGCTGAAATGGCAGCATTGGTGGCTGATTACAATGCTGATGTCAAAGAAAGAGATGTCAAAGGCATCCTGTTAAAAATGCTACCTTCATTGCATATCTGTTTGGTCATGTATATTGCAGATCATTTCTGAACATTAAAAAAAAACCCACATGGCATTGTCCAGAAATTGTGCTTTTTACATTTAGTGATTTTTTTTTTCCCCAGCTCATTTCTTCTCATACAGAATGATTTAAATATTTCAATGCTAATGATAATAATAATAGCCATTTGATTCACAAAAACCATTGTTATTCCTGTCTCTCAACAAAGGGTGAATTATCTTGAGCTTGAACTGGAAGCAAATATGTTGGTACATTACTATTTTTTCTCTTGCCTCTTCTATTAGAAAGCAACCATTGAAATGACCTCAGAATTTCAGGGGTCACATTTAACACTACCAGCCTTGAAAATATTAAAACAATAGAAATGTTGCCAAATGTTTCTTCCTTACCTAATGTGACTTTGTTTTCCCAAGTAAGTCTGTGGTGGTTATGGATGTTTAGCTGAGCTCACCTGTCCTCCAGTGGTAAATAGAGTGAACAGCATTTGAAAAAACCCAAAACCATCAAAACATTCATAGATAATATAAAAATATTAAGAATGAAATAAAGGAAGAAAGGAAGAAAGAAAGGAAGAAAGAAAGAAAGAAAGAAAGAAAGAAAGAAAAAGATTCTTTAATTTTTTTTTCTGTACTTAATGTGTTAGATCATTCTTGTATTTTGAAGAAACATTTTAAAAAGAAGTAATTGTAACTATGGCCGTACATCCTTTTTAGGTGTTTTATCCTGCATGTCATAGATGTGCTTGGAGATGATCAGTCTACAAACCCAAGAGGAAGTGTACACAGGTGCAGGGGTGAGAATAAACACAGAGAGGACAAGATAGACCATTTCCACATTGCTGTAGCAGAGGAAAAACTTGTGTCCTGACCTGTTTTGTCTAATGAACTATAATGTGTAACTGTTTTCAAAATTAGGTGCTTAAAGAAAACTGAGACTTTCCTTGGGTTTGCTGAATGCCACATCATTGGTAATTAATGCCTGACACTGTCCTCATGGTGATGTTTTCTATCATTTCCATGGCACATCAGTGCCAACAAAACAAAACAACCACACAAACCCCTCCAACCCCGCTCCAAACAAATACACGCTAATGCTATTTTAAATGTAATTTGGGAGTTTCAGCAGAAATGACCTATAGAAGGAAAACACAGCTAAATTTTTACCCTCTTAATTTTACAAATTATTTTTCTCAGAGGTGAGGCCAAGTTGTGATGCCAAACACAAAAAAACCGACCATGTATCTATGGACAGCTCTATTTCCATATATATAACTTAATGTTATTGATACAAATATCTTGTTTGAGAAAGAAAAGAAGTCCTATACCCGAGCAAATAAAAAAAGAAAAAAAGAGGTAAGAAATGCATTCTGTCTAATCATTCATATGCAGAGATATATTTATATATTAAGTAATAATCACAGTGTTTAAAGCTTATTCAGGACAAAAGCAAATGCAGTTTCTGTAGGTCTATATTTTTAAAGTTCTATTGATCCACCTCTGAAACATGCACATGTCACATATGTCTACATTTTGTACCAATTTTGGTAAGAGTGGATTTTCTACCTATCGCCATTGAGACCAATGGTAAAATCCTTGCTGAATGTATTGAGATTAACTTTTCTGTCGTAATCACTACTTTGACCCAAGTAAATAATATCATCTTTTTTCACTGAAAAGAAAGAGCGTATGCAGTTGTATCCGGTGTGTTCCAGTTTATATTTTGAAATACTGGCTGTTGAAAGCTCTGCTGAGGTCTAAACAGAAACCTTTATTCCTCCCTTCCCCCAATATGCACACACACAGTTTCCTACACCTCCTATTTACCACCCAGAGAGAAGGATCACATTTCTACTCCTCTCCTGCTCAGAGAGTATTTCAGAATCTTTTTGAAAAACTCTTGACCTCACACATATGTACTATTACTTCAGAAAGCTTCTTTAGTTTTCCTCTGATATCTTCTTCTGGGTATACTCATACAGAACTATAATTAGGATAAATAAAGAACATGTCTTTAGAGAGCTATTATTTTTCTTCTGAATGATTATTAACAAAAGGTTTAAGCGAAGTGCCCTCCCTCCATGCTTTGCAGGAGCTCTGACCCTCACTACTACATCTGAAACCCCTTGCCTCTTCACGGTAGCCAAGCTGTTTTGGGCAACATAAGCGCTGTCTGAATGTGCTGTATTATAAGTGCAGTAAGTTTTATGAGAATGTGCATCTTTTGGGGGCACTCATCTTATGAGTACTAGCTATTCTGAAAGGTCACCTGGAGGAGGTAGCTGATGGCAGGACCACCAGCACTGCAAATACCTGATATTGCTTCAAATTCCCCTTAAATTCAGGGTAAAAGGCATCTGCAAACCCAGGTAGACCACTGGTCTGGAGAGCTTGATGCATACCAGTTTCTGCAGCAACAGCACACGAGGGTAATGTAGCTAGGCAACACAACCTAGTTATGTTCGATGGTCCAGCCCTAGTTGTTTTAGGAATTGTTTAAAATGTTGCACATAAGCACTGAACTGATAGGTTAAGATATATCTTTTACAAGCTGGATGCCATATTGTACAATAGAACAACAGAAACACACAAGTTAGTCTCTTCCAGGTCCTGACATAATGTCCCTTTAAGCCTGTGCGTATTTTCTTTAGTCCCCCATGTGCTCTACAGAAGTACTGCAGATTTCTTTTCCTGCTGAGCTTATGCCTTCAGGAATTTTTAGGTATTTTTGGGAAGAAATGTATTCAACTTAATACCAATTTTCCTTTGTATTGCTCAAGATGAAAAATTTCTTTTGCAACAAGGCCCGAAGAACAATTCCTTCTAAAGAGGATGAGGCCAGGCACTTTCCTTCTTCAAAATGGCTGTAGCTTCCTATTCTCAGCAGATCCAAGGCTTCAGGCTGCCCTCAAAGAAGTTAGTGACCCCTTTTTCAACATGGTCACCTCACTTCTTATAGTCAGTGCTCTCCATGGAGTGAGCTTGACAGCCCTGGTGTAGGTGGAATTTCCACTAAGCTTCTCAAAGCCCATATACCTCCAGGATGGTGAATGACAGCACACTCATCTGCCTACACACAGAACGGAGGCATTACAGCATTGGACAACTCTGATTGATTGAATAGACCCTGAGGGCAGGACCCTATTACCAAGCCAATGCTCAGAACTGATTAACCCCTTAGCCAGTGTCAAATACAGTACATTGCTGTAAGAAGACTATAAATCATAGGATAACTGTAGGGTCAGGCCTATTGTGGCCCTCTTATATGTCTTGCCTAAAGCCTACCGTTGATTTTTCTAAACGGAGTATGTTAGTGTTATTCTGGCAGAAGGATAACGGTACAGGAGTTTCCCATCTAGATTTTTATTAATTGGAACATTGTGTAGGTTGTTTTCTTTTTTCCTTGTTTCTCCTGATCATAGAGGGAAATGCTTTACATGAGAGACAAGGTGTATTTATGGTGCAATACCAGCCATGCCCACACACTGTCCAAGGTTCTGTGTTTGGTTCTGTTGGTACATTTCCTCAGAATGGGAATCAGAAATTTGGGCTAATTTAGCAAGGAGACGCCTGAAGTCAGTGATGGCTGACAGTAGAAAATGTCAATGAAAAACATCCTCCTAAAAGAACACATTTGTGCCTGTACTCAAGGATTAGGAGCCTCGCTCAGATGTGTTGCTTGGAATCCATTATTGCCTCTTGAAAACAGGTGTTCGAACTTAAAAAGAAAGAGCGGGATCTGCACATGTGAAAAGAGTAGAAAGGCCCTGTGACTATGCTAGTGCTAGTGCTGGTTATAATTCTCTTTTGTAAAGCAGCCCAGTGGCTAAGGTACGACCCTGATAGGTGGCAGCAGGTGGGAGTCCTGCTCACACACTCACAGCCATATTTGCCATAATTCATCACTAGCACAGATGAGGGATGAACTCAAGCAAGGGCCAGGATCCATGTTGTCTCTCTCTCTGCAAATGAGCCATGTTCCTGCTTGATTTTCCCTCTATGGCCCAGTGAATCTTGAATTCTCTATTCTTCATGATAGGGAAGCTGTGTAAAAGCCAGCATATAATGCATCCTCTCCTGAATAGTGTAGAATATAGCTTAGCTGAGAGTATTGGTTAGGGCTTCCTTTTGGGAGGCAGAAGATGTAATGAGAATATCCTCAGACTGAGGAGAGGGCTAATTCCGAGTCATCCACTTCCTGGATGAATGCTTAAAGACAAGTGCCTGCATTATCACCTCCTTATAAAGGAAAATGAAAATGGCCCCTCATCTAACTACACCTATCTTTATCAAGAGAGACATAAAGGGCAAATTTTTCAAAAATGGGTAAGGCCCAGGTCCTCAAAGACATTTAGGCATTTGATTTTCTTTGATTGTAGGGGGAATTAGCTTCCAAAGTGCCTTTGAGGATCTGGACCTTGGAGATTTAAGATACTCAATGTCATTTATCAAATGTGGAATCAGTAGGAGTCGGGCATCTAACGAGAACCCCACAGTCTATATGTTTCTAAATTATGTATGCACTTTGAAAATGCTAAGCCCTTTATCATGCAGGAAATCAGGATTGATGACTGATGATCCTTTCTCATCTTAACATCCCTTGTAAAGCTTGCTAAGATCATGTGAGCACTATGATGGACACATCACAGTCATATATATGTCATGCATCCTGAGATATTTTATATCTATATACACTTCAGATGGAGTCAGCTTCCTTCCAATATGGCATGTGTTATGATAGGCTGCTTCTTAATTATTTAAATTATTTCTGCATTTTCTGATGCTTAGATCTTTCAACTATATATTTCATTTTAAAAAGAAAATTCTTTGTATCTTTACACTGATTGATGTTTTCTAAAAGTGCAGTATTTCACTATTGATTTATCTTAGCAGAAACAATTCTGTGAATAAAGTCTATATATTTTATTGAAAAAAAAGTTTGTGCTATTTACCTCGACTGTTGACTTCCTAAGGCTGATATATAACTCTCTGTTCTTGATTTTTTGTTGGTTTTTTTTCTATTTTCTTGGTTTGTGGTTTTGTTTGTTTGTTTGTTTGACCAAAATTAGTAGAAACCCCTCCTCTGGTCTTTTAACAATATAGCTTTTAAAATAATCTCCAGTTTTTAAGCGATTTATGGTAAACTTTTGCCTTCTCTCTCACTTAGGCAGTTTAGGCAGAAAGCTACTGACTGTAATTAAGTGCCGAGTTTTTCCAGAGAGGTAAGGGTTGGGTTTTTTCTTTTATATTTTATTTTGACTAAATTGCTCTTAGAATTTCATGGTAACCTGGGAATTTTTTGAGATCCTTTGCTCCAAACATTGTCAATGTAACACAGGTAACCTTCACCACCTGCTCAATGTTAGTATACCTTTTAATGATTATTAAAGAGAATTCAGCATCTTAGAAACTCTCATAGACTCCACATCTGATACCAAAAGCAACATTGTATCTTTGCTATTCTACTAATATTTTTCTCTTATTATTTTTTTTTTCTTTAGGATCGTTTCCTTCTCTAGTGATAAGGTGGTTTGCCACCTTGAGGGCAAGACTAGGTAAGTTCCCTATTGTTAGCAATATTATAGCAATTGTTAGTGATTCACCTTGTTGGTCTCGGGTCCCTTTCAGATATAATAAGCAGTATAAACTGCCTTTATATCTTTTCTTATCTTCAGCTATTCTGAGACAAATTCTTCTTCATGCAGTCACTCTATTCTTAAGTTTCTAAAGTGTATCCACTGCTTTATAGTAAATCTGTTTTACAATTTCTTGTAAGGTTTGGCATGTAAGTTTAAAATAAGACAGAGGATGAACTATTTATGAAATAAGAAGTAATGAGTAAGAGGAGAATTATTTTATTTAAATACCATCAGAGTTATAAAAG